>JAQQAC010002837.1:92683447-92775579 GCA_029783875.1 Phataginus tricuspis
AGGTGCGGACTGGGCACAGATCTGTGGCGGCCAGTGGCAGTTAGCTGGGTGGCATGGGCCCTGAGATATCTGCGGCATCTACATAGCCATGGAGACGGCACGAAGCTGGTGGCTTCACTTCCTTCCAGTTGGCTGGGTAGCCCTTGAACAAATAACTTTCTGCTTTGGGAATTGGAAGTGCACTTTAGCAAAGATGATCCTCTCGCTCACCTTTAGGGCAGTCTCTCTCCTTACAACCCTTGGTTAACTTTGCATACGCAGCATATATCTCGCAATTTAAATTTTTATATTTTATTAATATGTGGAGGATTTTTCCTGCAACTTAGTAAAGCGCTAAATATTATATGAACATTATTCAAAACATGTGCATTCTATAAAACCCATTTATATGCCATCATTACAGCTTTAAATACATTTTATATCATGAGAAATTTTATGATATACTTAAAAATGAATTTTTACTTAGCTTAAATGCATTAGGGATTATCCTAGGAGACCTTACTAAAAATGCAGTCATGTTTATTTGTAAGTGCCAGAAAATGGCTTGCAAAATTGTTAGTGTCTTTTATTACTCCCTACCCCTGGAACACTTGCTTGTTAATTAGAGAAATTTCAACTGTCATAGTTGGCAATTACAGCTTCTGTATCATTGTCTGTTATGAATAGTCAATGATAGCTGATTAATATGCATGAGCAGCAGTATATATAGCGTGTGCATTGGACCACAATCCAGCTGCCAGAGTCCCTCAGAGGAGGGAGTGTGTGGGGGGGTGTGTGTGCGTGCGTGTGCATGCTGCCAAGGAAGGAGGGGAGCGTGGACAGGCAGAGAGTTGTTTTCAGCCGTAGAGAGCAATGCCAATGTGAAGTGTTGCGGCCGCCCGGCGCACCTGAGGCTCTCTCCGAGGAGACCTTCATGCCTGCAAGCTGAGGGAGCAGCTCCTCCCGGGCGCTGGCGAGTACTGAAGCCTCCTTTGACGTTCCTCTAAACATGGGATGCAGTTTGTGCAGCCTGCAGAAGCAAGAGGAGCAGTACAAATTACTGTATGAAGTTTGTCAGGTAACGCATGGCCTTTTTATTCTGTGGGAGTGCAGGGCACTCACCTGGCAGAGTGTAACTTCCGGGAAAGGAATTGGGGATTTGTGTGCATATTTCTATTCTGAACAAGACAGCCTTTCTGACTTTTCTGTGTATTTGCTATTACATCGTGTGCATAATTTCCCTCACAGTGGCACTCAAGTGCCCATATTTGAATATTTAAATAGATGTTGACAGTCATAAAATGTTTTTCAAGCAGTCCCATCACATAGCTCCTTTACGACTGACCGCTGTCCAGGGTGTCACACGAATGTCTTCAGGTCAAAGCATGGTCACATACCCTTTGAACAAGTTGGAGGAGACGTGAATGATGATTAATGCTTGCACGGTTTTGTCTGTTTACAAATAGTTACAAGGCGCTCCTTTCCGTGGGGCCCTAATGTGTGTACAGCAGACTTCATTCTTGCAGCGACTTCCAGCACTGGGACATGTGCTTCACATTTATGCTTCACACTTGCCCTTTCTGTACCTCTCTCAGAAAATTTTTAAAACTTCAAGAGCAAGTGGCATGATCTTGGGTGCTGTCATCCACTTCGTGAAACTTCTGCATCATTACTAATGTGAAATTTCACTTGTGATGAAATGGGATTATTTATGGTATACCCCAGGTAACTCATCTTACATTTGTGTAGAGTGTTTTATTTTTAAATATTCAAGTTTTATTGTGGACTAGGAAGTTTTCATAGTACTGTTGGAAAACTGACTTGGCAAGTGAGGGTTTTCCCCTTAAGTCACTCTTAAGTCCTTCCCATTTTTCTTCAGTAATCAAAAAATCATAATCCTATTTAAAAGGCTTTGTTTTAATATTAGAACAGCAGAAGGTTGTTAGTGAGAAAAAAGGTGCTTGTTTTTTAGTCTTATCACAGTTAATGGTATATTAATATATTCTTTTTAAGGGACCAGATAGGCTTAAAAAAGAATTCGATTAGCCATCAATTGGGTGTCATTTTTGTGCAAGCCACCAGAGGGAGCTTGGCATTTAAAAGACTGAAAGAGACAGCTGCCTATGCGAGCCACCTGCCTCTGTGGACAAAATCTAATGTTAGAGGGACCCTGAATGAATAAAAAGAGCATGTGTGTGTGTGTGTGTATGTGTGTGTTTTCCACGCTGAGCCATAGGATCAAAACAAACCTTTTGGTTCCTGGGAGCCCCACCCCAACTCCTGTGCAGAAGGCACATATCTTATAAAAACCAAGCATCTGAGGTAAGTCTGGGAAATGTACTTCTGACCTATAACGTCGTGCTGCAGACTCTGCTGGACTCCTGTCCTTCTGAAAGCAGGCTGGGCTCATATCAGAGGTCTGGGCAGAAGTCATGTCGCCACCAGAGACGGGGCTCCTGTCCCTTACGGGACCGTATGGTGATGCTGTAATCGTGACTTTGTCAAGTTATCATGTGCAATAAGCTGTGAGCCTCCACTTCTCAGGGAGTCATACATTCTGAACTGAAGCAAGCAGAAAACAGAACAACCAGCCAGGCAGTGGTAGTAGACTTTCACCACTACATATAAAGTGAATATAGTATGTGATAGTGCAGGTTTAATAACTTGTTGTTTTTTTACTTTTAACCTTCAGTGCACAAAAATACCATTTATCATTCATTGCTCTAAATGTAATAATTACACTTGCACCATCCAAACTTAATCCTGTCCTATGTCCAGCAAATCTGTTAACTGGTACTTTATTCATCTGTAGTATTGGGGCTCATCCTCCCTCTGCCCCCAAAAGGAAGCCACCTAGATTCTGTTTGTTTGTTTTGTACTAGATGAGTTTATGTGGAAATATTTCTTGCCAAAGCATTGTGCAGTAAACTGCTGATAAATGATTTCCATCTGGAATACACTTTGTCAGCAATTTAGGAAGCCATGCAGATTTATTTTCAGGAAACTCAAACTACTTTTCAGACCCATTTCCCTTGTACCAACTAAGTAAAACCCCCTTTCTCCTATGCTTTGGAAGTCCTGAACTGTAACATAAAGGAATTCACAAAACACTTGCAGGAATTAATAACTGCATTCCCACTCTTACTATGCAAAGCCTTATTAGCGCAGAGAAATTAAGGATTCCATAAATTACAGCTCCAGAGGTCCGGTGTATCTGGCTTCAGTGAGCCCTCGTAACAGCAGCACAAAGAGGATCAAATATTCTGAGGCTCAGACTTTATCCTTTCCTCATCCAGAGATAATTCAAAGAGATGCTCTTCATTAGGGCCTTTGGCAAGCTGCCTACAGTTTCTTTTTGGGGGCTGCTGTGAGCTTAATGATGCAGAACAATGGCTTTGCCTCTTGTTGCACACATACCTTATTGTCCCTTTAATCACATTAGAAAAACAGCAGCAGCACATGAAGCTGCCCAGTGGCTGAAGGGTGCCGCACAGGGCGCGGACATGTCGGTGATGTGCGCCGCAGGGTAAAGGAGACACTGAGCTCTTGGGGATGTTGTGGGTACTGCTGAGGAGAGCTCAGGACAAGCCCCCTGCCTGTCCTGGAGTTGTAAGATCAGTGAGTTAAGGCAGTTCTTGGTGCTCTTATGGTAACCGTGTATCCTGGGAAGCAGCAACACAAGGCCCGTGCCTCTTGGGCATTTCAAGTTCAAGTTAGCAGTTGCTCCGTGCTTTGGGAAACTGGCCTGTGCCGGGTGACTTCATACTGCTTAAAAAGAGAAGCACTGTTAAAAAAAAAGGACATGGAAGTAGGAGAGGAGCGTGCATTCAGCCTATCAAGGGGTGCAGGCTTCCACTTGGGTAAGTTAATTGGCCCCCAGGATGTCATGTTCAGGGGTAACAGGATAGGAAGCCTCACAGCTCTAGGGCTGTGGCTGGAATCCAGCAAGAGCTGGGCACCTGGTTATCAGGAATGGGTCCAGGAGAGGGTGTTTCAGGGATGGGGAAGCCTGTGGCTCTGTGAGCTTGGGGTGGCGACTCTACCACAGGCTCAGCACAAGCCCTGTGCCCAGCTGTGCTGTCTGCTTAGGCCAAAGGGAAGGCCACTGTGTGGACGCTCCGAGGAGGGTCTTTGGATAGAGGCATGGGGGACGGGGAAAGGAGTGACACACCGGGCAGCACCTTTCATTCCCTCCACCTCTTCTCCAGTCAGCCAGAGACTCTTTGTGACCTTTACTAATTTAATGAGGCAACAAGGAACTAATTCTGGTTTGGACTGAGGCTTCCAACTACAAATTATAGAAACTAACACATTCACTAAATTCTGCATGTACATTGTCAAGATGGCAAGGAAACTATATTAATGTAATTGCAGCAACATTCATTGCAGCAAATGCAGTGTTATTTATTGAGCATTTACTCTGTGCTGGCACTATGCTAATACCCATCAGATCCTCAGATTTCCTCCCTCCACCACCAAATTCTCACAGTAGCTGCAGGAGACAGGAGATATTATCCCCACTTGAAAGATGAAAAAAGAGAGACACAAAGGACTTATATGTGGGACTGGGAATGACATTTGTGCTATGATTCCAGCGTTTGTAAATCCTTCTCTTGCCAGTGAATGGCTGACCAATATTATATGAAACAGTTGGGTTGTTTTAAACCTCCCCGCAGCTCTGTGGGACTAACATGCACACCCCACGTTCTCAAACAGGGCTGCGTGCTGTGTGGCACCCCCGTCAGCCTAGAGCACTTGGGTCTGTTTTCTTACAAGTGATAGGTTGTCATGGAGCCTCTAGTCCTTCAGGTCGATGGAGAGACTGGCCGGCAAAGAGAAAGGAGATCAGGTGGAGCACAGAATTCCCATGAACTGTCTTGGCAGTATGAAGAATAAATAATTAGAAATACTGTGCTCTGCCTCTCAGTAATAAAAAAAAAAAAAGGCTAATTTGTGCTGTTTTTATGCCACTTGAAGTTGTTGGTTTTAAAAAGCAAAAATTTTACCCCATAACTGCGATTTGCCAGAAAACTATAAATGCATGTTTTCATAACCCTTTCTACATCAGTCTATTAGCCAGTTGGCCAGAAGGCCACAGATTTCTATGGTAAATGGAGATGAGAATCCACAAGTTCAAGGAGCATTCTGGAAACTTGGCTATACACAATCCTATTTTCATATTTAATTAGTTACATGCAGTACTCAATTAGATGAATTTACGGCTTTAGAGCAAAGCAACTGTGTCTGCTGAGAATCGGCTGGGTTGGTGTATGATTAAGTATGGACAGAGTTAATGATGGTTAATTAGATGAACATAAACTTGACCTCCATATAGTAGTGTTGAACCTGGTTTATTCTCCTGCAAGTAAGAGTGTGTTTGCCTAAACAATCTATCAATTCTAAAAGCTTTGTTTTAGAAGCAGCTTTACATTCTGAATTGGTTTGGGCAATACAGGTATCGAAAAAGAAAGCCCATCTCGTCCTGCTTTGACAGACTGGGGCCCTTTACTAATGAGCGTTGCGCCTGTCTGTGGCTGAGCAAGCCCTTTTCAGTGGGCGCGTTTATCTGTCACTAGCTGTCTTCTCTGTAGTTAACAATGGATCATGAACCACTTTTATGTTGATGAAGCAGTGAAAGGGAGTGGCTCAGGGTTAGCCCAGGGCTTGCTCCTCTCTTCCGTCTTGACTTTTCCTTAGGTAGGAAGATTAGGGGACAGTAAAGGAGTTCCCCTGCCACCATCCCAGCTCAGGAGCCCTCTGAGTCTTCCCGCGAGGCCCTGCACAGAGTGTCCCATGATTCCCTGCACATTGCTGCATCCCTACACTTCCCTGCACCTCATCTCTGGGTTACCTATTAATTCATCCTCCTCCCCTGCATGGCAGGCTCCTTGCCACCTTCATCCTCAGCACACGGTTGGTTGAACAGGTTGGATTTTGTATGTGTTTACAGGGGGTAAGGAACAAGAACAGAACAAGGGTATTAGTGAGGAGCCCAAAAGAGAACTGGCTGCTGGACAGGTGACTGATTTGAAGCAAGAAAGTGCAGAGGAGAACAAAGAGGATACAGGCACTTACTTTTCATTCACTCAGCCAGCGCATTCAGCAGCCAACTGCCAGCTGAAGAGGGAGCCCCCACACCCGGCTCATTGACTCCCAGTACCCGCAGAGCAGAGGGGACCGCAGCCCCTGGCCTGCATGCTGTGCTCCCGGGCTCCTGTGCCTGGTCCTTGCAAGTCTCCTCTCAGCACCCAGAACCCACTTAAGGTGTTTCAAACTGGCTATACCCTCCCTCTGCCACATAGTTCACCCACTTCCCCTTGAGGACTCAGCTGAAATGTCCCTCTCCCTAGAGGCCCTCCCTGATCTGGGAAGTCCACTGCCAACCCAACCCGCGTTGATCACAGTTTGTTACCTTCCTAGCACATCTCACAGCTCAGATACTTACTTATTATCTGTCGCCAAGCCCCAACCCCCAGGAAAATGCCGGCCCCAGGAAGGCGGGGATGTGGCCTTGTCCTCGGGTCCTGACACACACCTCACAACTATTCAGGACACGTTGACCAAATTAACTTCTGAAGGAGGAATGTATCAAGTGGGTCCCACTTTGGTCTGGCAAGGTTTTTAGTAATGACAAACCAGCCCGGGTCCCAGGACGCTGACGGCTCCCACAGATGCACAGCTGCATACTGCCATGAGGCAGGTGGCACGGAGTCACAGGGGAGAGGATTGCCCCTCTACATTCTTGTCATCTGCCCACAACGGCCAGTGGAAACACATGGAACAGTGGGAAACTGTAGCTTTCATGAATGACTTCTCTGGTGCTCATTAATAATGCAGGGAGAGGTCATGGCTCAGCCAGGCGGAGCTGTGGGGATGGGGCACAGAGGAGTACCATCGTCAGCGCCAGAGGCAGGCCGGAGCCGCAGTGACCCTCCTGCATCCTCTGACTGCTGTGCGACTCGGCCGGAACATGCCATCCATTCTCCAAAGCCCACAAGGCCGTGTTTCCAGCAGCATGTCCCTCAGTGGCGTGGCAGGTGTCACAACAGTGGTGAAAGGCCAGGGGACCGTACTGCCGGACGGCAAGTGCTGCCCTTAGAAACATCAGGAATGAATGTCTACTATGAATGACCTGCTTTCCCACTTCTCCACTGAGGGCATACTGAGCTGTGTCTGTTACTGAACTTTGAGAGAAGGGTCCCCTTCCCAGCCCCACTGTTCACCTGCCTACCAGGGTAATTTTTTTTCAAACACATTTGATCATATGCATCAGCCTGTAATGAAGAATAAACCGAAATAGGGCAGGAGTGAAAGGAAATTACTCGCACCGATGTTCACTGTGGAGTAAGCAAGTGTTGGTGTGAGTGGACATACGGATCAAGGAGAGCTTTTCTGACTGCTTAAGAGTCTCCAGAAGTTTCTTCGAAGTCAGTTATTCTCAAAGTACGGCCCCAGACAGGCAGCTTCCCCATCCCCTAGGAACTGGTTAGAAACACAGATTCCCAGGCCTACCAGCTAGAATCTCTGCCCAGCAGTCTGTGTTGAACAAGGCCTCCAGGTGAGCTTCGTGCACATTTAAGTTTGAGAACCTCTGTTCTAAGTCAGACCACAAATACCAGGAAAGGAAGGACTCAGGCCTTAGGCCTGCCGGCAGATTTTCCTACGTCTTCCTTTGGGTGAACAGACAGCGGAGCATGTTCCTGTCTCAGGCACTTAGATGCCGATCGAAGATGTAACCTTTTGGTTGATACCAAAACCAAGTTACATCATTTTGCTTAAGCATAGCTTTTTTCCAAGTAGATCGTGTGTGATCCTTAGTTTCCAAGCAGAAAATTGAAGATGAATGAAGTTTTATCTGTAAAAGATACATGTACACACATCTACCTATATACACACATATATATATACATATACATGCTTATACAGCAACGTATGTGTATTTGTGTCTGTGTGTATATATTTTACAGACAAAACTTCACTAACCTTCGATATTTTTCAACAGTTGTCCTCAGAATCAGCCCAGGCTCCAGATTTATCCTGTGTTCCTCCTCAGCCAAACGGCTTCCCACTCCTGCAAACATTCCCTTTCTTATCATAAATGGGGAAGTAATCTAATTAAAGAAATTCCCAATAACGTGAGTGACAATGGGCAGCAAAGAATGCGTTTTAAGGGACAGGGACCTGGTTACCCAAACAAACCCGAAATTGCAGCCCTCCGGGGAAAGTAAATTGAGCGGGACCCTCGTTTTGCTCATGCGCCCTAGGGCTGGCCCCGGGTGGCAGGTCATGGTTTACGGACTCTGCTTCGGGGGGATTTCAGGTCGCAGGACTCCATCTAACTGTATCTGTCAAGTAAACAATACTATTGGCCAGTCTTTAAAAATTCTCTTAGAATTTATTTCTATTTGTTGTGTCAGACGGTAAACTCTGTTAAAGCTCTTAATAAGCTTTGTCAAATTACCTTCCCAGATAAGCCTTTTGGTTTAGTACCCACCAGCATATTAGTGTCTGCTCACATCAGTCCCCACCCCATACTCACTGGGCATGAAGGATGGTCTTTCTCTTTTTCTTTTTCTTTTTGCCTGTTTGGTAGCAAAAGCGGTTGGGAGGCAAATGGACTCCCATTTGTAACTTGCATTCTTAGGCCAGTCTCAAGGTACAAACATTCCTCTGGGCAGTGGCTCTCAAACTAGAACATGCATCAGAACCACCCGGAGGGCTTGTTCAAACACCAAGTCCTGTGTCCACCCCCCAGGTTTTAGGTGCTGCTGGTCTGGGGGTCACCCTTTGAGAACCACTGCTTTTAAGACATACAGAACTAATGGGTGGGGGATGGATGCATGGATGAAGGTTGGGGGATTGGTGAAAGGATGTGAGAGGAGAAGGGAGGGCAGGCATATTTAGGGTCTGTGTGTCTTCAGTTTTACTACTGCCAAATTGATTTTCATCATCCTAGAAGAGATGTTCTTGTTGCTTCACATCCCTGGCAACAGTTGGTATTGTCTGACTTCTTAACTTTCCCAGTATAGTGAGTATAAGAGGTGTCTCACTATGATTTAAATTTGTTTTACTCCGGTTACAATGAAGTTGAGTGTCTTACTTTTTCATATGTACATTGGCCATATTTGAGTTCTTTTTTGTGTTGTGAAGCCTCTGTTCAGGCTTCTGCCCACTTCTCTTTCAGTTTGTAAGATTTTTTATTAAAACATAGCCTGGACAGCAGTTCCTCATCAGATACGAGGAGCAAAGATTTTCTCCCTGTTGGTGGCTCGTCTTTCCCTTCACTTTATGTTCTCTTCCAATGAACCAAATCCTTAGTTGAGTATAATCATATACATAAAGCTTTCCTTATGGTTCGTGCTTTTAGTCTCTGGACTAACCTGCTTAAAAAATATATTCTCTACTTTGAAATCATAAAGCTACTCTCTTATAATTTCTTCTAAAAGTTTTATATAAGTTTTGCCTTTCACAGTTACTTTTTTTAAGTTGGAAGCAACCTAATTTCTTAAGGTGGGTTTTTTCAGTCCCTCTTGGAGGCAAGCCCATCCTTTCCCCATCAAGGTCAGCGCCAGTTTCCCTGTGTGGTGGGGGCTGTTGGTGGCCTTTCTGACCCGGCTCCTTCATTCCCTGTGCACCGCTGTCGTTATGCTGTGAGTCTTGGTCCCTGGTAGAGCAGGTCCCTCCCCAGTGTCGCCTTCTCGTGTCCTTAGCTGTTCTCGGCACACTGTTCCCCCCCGGGCATGTGATGTTCCACTTGTCACACTGACAGATCAGCTGTTCTTCTCAAAATGGGTGGTGGGCTTAAAATATACATAAGAGCATTCTTTATAATTACATATCTCTTAGAAAAGTGTCAGTGTATTCAATATTTAATAAAATAAAAATATTAAGATACCCAAGAAGAAATACCTTAAAAGCTTCCCTGCCCCCCCAAATTCTGAAGGAAATAAGTCAGACACAGTAGTGAGGGGAGAAAGGAATTGGTTGGCTATAAAGATCTTTAAAGAGTATAAAATACGGCTTTATTTTTTCTTAATATATTAAGCATTCTTTATCCATAAGAGAATGCTCTCAGACCATCACGTCTGTCGTAACAGAAGATTTCTGCAAGAGTACAGTTAGAGCTAGGGTCCTTGGGGACACATTTTCTAAGCATTTGCACGTTTCTGTATAAGGAAGTTTAAGCAAAAAATGTCTTTTTTTTGTGAACAAACAATGCATAAACCAAATAATGCAAACACTTAACTATTCACAACATTAAACCAATGAAAACAGAGTTAATTTGTCAGACACCTGTGGAAATAACAGTCCCCCCCCCCCAGTATGTGGAGCAGTCTGCCCCGGCCCAGACGCAGTCCTGGCTGCCTTCTGTGACAATTAAGGACTCCTCTCCGCCGCCCTCAGCATCAGTGGTGGTGGCACACCACATGGGGGGGGGGGTGTCACACCACATGGGGGGGGTCACACCACATGGGGGGTCACACCTTTTAATAAAAGAAAACTCTGAAGACTATGAGCTGATTTTCCTTGGCCAAGCAGTGCTCACTGTCTGGGGAGCCTGCGCGGGACATCACCGTCCCCCGGCACAGTGTTTCTGTTGGCACCGGGAGATGAAGAGCAGGGCTCTCCCCCCACGAGCATTGCGATGGTATTTTACATCCGCGAGTCTGTTCCTGTGTATCTAGTTACCGAATGCCTGGCATGAATGACTTGCATCGCCTACGCTCTCCGTGTTAGAGATCCGCCGCCATAGGCTGCACCGAGCGGCATGTATCCGTGTGTTCTGATTGGGAATCAATTTCTTAACAAGGGGTGCCTCTGTTTCCCCGGCCCTGGCATTTTCTCCCTTTGCGTTTTCTCTCTGGGAACTGTATGGCTGAGATTTGTAGTAGAGGACTAGGGCTCTGGAAGCTTTTCCGGCATTAAAGTTTGAGTTGTGTGGCCTACTCTCTCTGTACCCAAATAAGTTTCTGTTCAGTTCTTCCATGAAGTGGAACCTATGTGGCTGTTCCCCAAGGAGCGCAGGGAGGGAGGCAGCCACCAAGGAAGAAATTGGCATGAATTGATGTCTTTTTCCTCAGTTGGCCATGAAGTTTCAGAATCAGCCATACTCCATAGCCAGCCACAGTTAAGAATTGTCCAGAGACAGAAGGAAACAATTCTGGCATTGAATTATTTATCCTTGAATTAACAGTAAAGGCCCTAGATGAATATATTCCAATGATGTGAGCTCTTGTGCTAATAATAACAAATGATAAATACTCACAGTGCTGTTTGCCACAACATGTGGTTTCTAAACATGTGTTATATACAGAACCTCATGGAATTCGCACACAGCCCCTTAGGTACTGTTGTTATTTCCGTTTTACAGAAGAGACAGCAGAGGGTAGCTAGAAAAGGTGACTACCTTGCCCAGGATCACATGGCTGGGAAGGGGCAGAGCCAGGGTCCTAGCAGGGCCACCTGACTTGAGCACACAGCGACCATGGGCAGCGCCCCTCCTTTCATGCCTCCAACACACACTCAGGGGGCCCCTCTGCCATCCCAGGACCTGGCTAAGTATCTGGTTATGCGACGGAAAGGAAAGCCACTGCCTTGTGGGGCTGACGTTCTGGGGTAAAGGGAGGTCAGAAATGGAATCTTACACTAATGAGCATGTAATTCCTGCACAAGGTGAACACCAAAGAACTAGGGATCATAGGAAGGCCAAAGATCTGCTCAGTGGTGCCCTCTGTAAACTGGGGGTAGTGCTGCAGCTTGAGGGGTAAGTGGTATGTCTGTGATTCTACACTCACGTGCAAGTTATTGCAGTTGAGACTCGCCGTGTGGTTCCTACAACCAGCACTTAGTGAGCACCTACTGTGTTTGCTGTGCCACATGCTGAGGGAAGCGCTGAAGACAGCCGTGTGCTCACAGCGCCCATGGCCTGGAACCTGTGTGGCACGATGTTGTAGGGCGTATTAGTTGTTACGTGTTGTCAAACAAGATGACAGAGGCTACAGGGACTGAGGGAGAAGGCTGGCATTTTTAGAGGAGGTGGTGGCAGCCAGACCCCTGAAACTGGGTCGGAAAGGCTCATCATCACAGGTCAAAGGTCTCCAGGGAGATGGGTAAGGGGAGAGAATCCCAAAAGGACAACTTAATGGACATCATTAGGTACCAGTTGCTGTCATTTCCTTTAAAGGATAATGGGGCTTTTATGCACCATATATAGGCCAGAGCTTCCCAAAAATAATATGCAAAGGTGGGAAGGGAATATGCAGCACATTTGGAGACAATGCTCAGATTCAGTCATTGGTTCACTTGTTATTTATTGGACACTTGCTGTGTGCCTAGTGGGTGAGCCAGTGGCAGTGCTGTGACAGTCACAAACTCCCAAGGCGGCGGTCTCACTTCTCCCAGAGATGAGGCAGCATCGCCAATGTTCACCAGATGGACATGCGTGCATGACCCTGGGGGTGGGTGCCTGACTGCCAGCCACGCAGGGCCCAGTCGGGGGCCACGCCGGGCTCCCTGACCACCTGAGCATGGACCAGCCAGCGTCAGCCAGGCTAGGCTCAAGGGCAGGAGGGGCCCTGGCCTTCTGGGAAAAGCATCTCATTAATAATGCTTCCTGTGCTTATGTCTCATGTGCTCGCCTGTTTAAGGAGGCTTTGTTTCCAGGGTGCTGTCCCAAGGTTGACACATACTCATTGAGTTAAAACAGATGAAAACGCTTTTGAAAGCATAAAAGTGCTGGGTTGATAGTGGCATGACTGTGCAGTGTATATTTAAAGGAAGAAATGTTTTGGATAAGCATTAAAAATGTTACGTATACCCTCTCCCAACTAAGAGGCTAATTAAGGGAATTAGAGTTATCCGTTCACATAAATAAAAGTCACCCTATGTTATACACAGTTTGTACACAGAGCCTTGGAGAGCAGTTAGGACAGCGCATGGCCAGAAGTTTCCCCTGGACACACACAGCTGACATTACCGCTGCAAAATGCAAAACACAGTTTACAGTGAGCTCATCCGTGAGGCATGGTGAGATGAGCTCAGAGAGAAGCTACGAGAGCTTTATTCTCTTGGTTTCTAACTCAACTAAGAAAAGGTTTAAAGGAAAAAAATCCTTGACCCAAACAAAAGCAGGGGGAGGAAATCTTCACTGTTTCCTAAAGCAGCTACTGAAAAAAGCTGTGCTCCCATGGCCGCCCTCTGCTGTCCTGTGACAGGGATCCGTGTTTTTGCCTACAGCTACCTCACTGCTTTTTCTCAGATCCCCCACACCATTTTGGTGAAACATAGCTGCAAGTGCCTTTCTAGCTGGGCACACTTGCTAACTGTATGGAAGCAACAGAACTATAAATATCACACCGCTCCTTTCCCTCCCTTCTGATAACTGTACTCTAAAAAAACTGTAACATTCATTTGCCAGCTTTAAGATTGACATCATCAAAATGACAGACTGTACTCCTCTCTGTGTCTCTCTCTGGAATACCCTTACGTTTCCTCGTAGTCTAATTGCATTATCAAGTGTTTTGTTTGCATCATTAATTCCTTCCCAGATGATTTGGTCCTGGTAGGTTTCTGGTAAATTCTACCCTTGTCTGATAAATCATCCTAGAAAATGCTGCTGGTTCTTCTGTGTCAGAGGGATTGGAGTCTACACACTAATTCCTGTGTGGCTTTTTCTCCTTCCTCTCACAACAGCAGCCCCTGCTAGCTTCATTATTAAAACTCTGCTAACAGTTGGACAGCATCAGAGAGCTGTCAGAATGGTGCTCTGGCCGACCTCTCGCTGGACTACTCATGACTCACTTTGCTGGAATATACTCCAGGTTATTTTGCCATATAAACAAAATTCCTGCAGGTGGCCACCAGCAAAGTCAACCTCCTCTCTGTTCTGTTGGCCGTGAGAGTCAGGGAGCTAGCTGCAGGGCCCACTGCTGTGATGGGACACTTCCCTGCAACCATAACAGTGAAATCGGGAAATTTTACCTTATGAGTATCTGTAGGATGTGAAAGGGTTGCGAACACAGTTCTTACTCCCAGGATGGGACATAACTGTCAGAGCAGGGATTGTGTAGCAGTGCTGTAAGTTCATATTTTCCACAAGTATCTTTATTTCTGGTCACTTTGACAAACTTACCAACAGCCTCCCATATACCAGTTCTGTGCCGCAGAAATTGGTAATCACTCTGCCATTTGTACTTCCCAGAATTTAATCACCAAAACACAGATCAATTATTATAACATGGTCGTATTTTGAAGCCCTTCGGTGCTTGTGAGGCCAAGCGGTAGAGTCATTTTATTTCCTATTTTAGAGGCAATAAATATCCTAGGATGTCATCATTATTCTTTTGTGCCATTTATAAATCACATTTATAAATCTTCTGAGAATGAAGTACCAACTTAAGTTCATTCTTGATTCATAAAGGTTCTAAATCTTCCCAATTTCCATTCCTTCCCCCAATCAGTTATTCCTACTCACTTTCATTGGCTTTTCCTTCAAGGCCACTATTTCCAGCAGTCTGCATTAATTTCTGCAGTGCCCATTAGGGAATTGTGTATTTGAGAATTTATACCTACTGATAGGAACTTGTACCTGGTCTCTGGTTGCAAGGGAGGGTCTCTTCAAGCTATGACTGTTCTGATAATTCAGTAAAGATCCATCCGGATTCGTTACTGCATATAAGCCCTCCTAAGTGGAATATTCACACAGAGGACAGATGAAATGTGAGTTGGTTAAGATAATATGTTTTATCTTTTAGAAGCTTCTTTCAAATTAAGAAATAAATCTCAACCTATCAGAAAAGAGGCAGATATTTTCTCCTAACCTAAATTTCCTCAACTAAGTGAGTGATAATTTGCTGTTAAAAATATAGAATTTTGTCCAAGTTGAGGACAAACCGGTTAGTTTTTGTGTACTGAAATGATATCCCCACACCCACAAATACACGTACACAGCATCTCTCCAAAATGGTTCCACTGCCGGAAGTCAGTAGAGTGAAGTGTGGATCCCGCAGCCCCACTCTGAGAACACCTGGGCAGCAATGGCCACCCTTCTGTCTGCAGTCTTCCTACTGGGGAGACAAGAGGAAACGGAAGATGACGAAAATTTTCGTCATGAAAGTGCTGAACATCACCCATCATAGTGCTGCTTAGAGCTGTTGATGTCCAGTAAAGATCAAAACTAAAAATCTGGGAATTGTGTAAGTGGATATGATGTAGATGTTTTAATACAGTTGTAAGACACCAATGCTGTGGGGCAGCTCCCATGCAGAGCCAAGTGTTTTAGCAGCAAGTGGGCAGAGCTTCTCCCACTGAGGCTGGGGAGGATGTGTCCCATTTTATAGAGGGAGTTGTTGAAAGACAGGATGGAGTGAGTGGCTTTTGTAATCAATCAGTAGAATAAACCGTTCTTCCTTCTATAATGTAACCTCCTGGACTTCCAGCGACAGAGAAGAGGTGCAGGATTCCACAGCCTCAGGAAGCAAGGTCTCCAGCAATAAGTAGCAGCCTGCACTGGGGCAAGGACAGCAGGCGGAAGCTGTTGCCTGTAGCGCCCTACTTGCCACGCACACTCGTGCGGGAAGCCCCCTGGGAGGAACAGTGACTGAGGACCCTGACCGCACACAGTCTGTCTCATAGGGGGTGATCCAGTAGCGCAATGGCAGACTTGTTAAGGAGCTGGGATCTGCCTGGGTCCTTAGTCAGGTTTTTAAAATTTGCTACTTGCATTAGTTTTGCCTTGATATTCATACCTCAGCAAGTATTTCAGCTTAAGAAAGAAAAATGTGTTTGGAGTTCAAGTTCAGTCTCCCCAAACTATTGTTGAATAGCCTTGTAACCATTAGGCAAGTCACTTACCCTCTCAAGTCTCAGCTTCCTGTGAAAATGGGATGAATTCCAATGGCTATTAAGAGGGCTTTACTTCCTAACTATCCCTTTGCTCTGCTTGGACCACTTTAGTTGTGTTCTTCCTACCAAATAAGAGTCTGTTCCACCTGTCCACACCCTCATGTGTACCAGGTTTCTTCCAGCCACAGGACTCTTGCACGTTCTGCTCCCTGCATCTCGAATACTCTCTACTCTCTTCCTCCAAATCCGGTCTATTCTTCTCTGCAATCAGCATCTCCTCCTCAGGGGAGCCCACTCACTCCAACCCCTGCCAGGCTCTCTTTCCTTCCCTCATCAGATTGTTAGCATCGGCCTTGTTCACCAGGCTGGGAACGTCCTGGGGGCAGCTCCCATTTCTGGCTTTGCTCACCAATGTACCAACAGCCCCAGGAGGAATACTGGGCACACTGTCATTTTCAGCATCTATTAGACCAGTCAGCAGTGAATGAGCGATTGAGTAAAATGCCTAAGCATAGTGCATGGTACATAGAAAACACTCAGAAGTGTTCATTCAAAGAAGTAAAAGAGAGGATCCTTACCGTCAAGTAGCTTTAGTCTTTGAATTACATTCTGAATCTCAGACGTACTATGTAGTATTTCCCTGGTGTGAAACTTTTGAAACTGCTATTTAGGAAATTGGAAGTAGATAAGAAGATATAACTTATTTAGAAAGCTGACCACTAGGACCTAAAGCATCATCAAACATTTATAAATCAAACATGTTATAAAACATTATAACATTCTTTTAAATCTGCACAACAGCAGTTCAGTTGATGGAGGGATCTTCCTATATGTCTTTTCCTCTGAGGCTTAAGGGTAGAAATTTTATTCTAAGCAGCTCTCTAGTCATTGAAGAAAACAGAGCTAACAAATTTAAATTTATACAAGACGTTTATGAAACCAATATGAAGTTTCTACCCGTGAGATAGAAATGACATAATAAGATGATTTTCTTAAGGTGACGCTTACAAAAACCTGGCCACGCCTTCCTCCTTTGATCTGTGGCTGTATCCGCCTTTACAGAGGGAGATGAAGCCAATATAGGTTATTAAATGCAATGAAATTGATACGCAGAAAGAAGCATGATTACTTGTGCGCTAAGCATGCATCTCCCAATGCCTGGTGAAAGCCACTGGCGTCTTGACTGGATTGTCTGAGACACACAGACACTCCGTGTGCCTCTCCAGGTCGCCTTAAAACAGAGACAATGGCGCACCTCCCTCCTGAGTAAATGTATAGAGTGTTTAGCATACTGTGTGGGGCAGAGGGAGTGCTGACCGCTGTTGGCTTTCTGGCGACTGAAGTGTCAAATTCCAGCACTTTACTTAAGTATTCAGGCTACTGCTCTATCCACAGAGAGCAGGAGAGACTGAGCTGACATCTGCTTTCTCAGACTCTGTGACCTGCTAGTACTCGGGGAGGACCCTTTGCGGTAACTAAGCCATCCCACAGCCCCCTCCTGTGTGTCAGAGGCCAGTGATCACGTGCGGACTCCTGGCCTGGTGACAGCCAGCGTGCGCCGCTGCCAGCCCTTCGGCCCATCAGCACGGTTAGGCAAAGGCCCCCTTCCCTCCAGCCCGCGGCCCTGCTCCTCTCCTGGCCTGGGCTCACTGCTCAGGGTGACACCATGACTGATCCCAGAGGCGGGGAGGGTGTGGGGCACACGGAGCGGGGCTGGGAGAAGATGAGAGGCAGGCGAGAAAGAAGAGTGCCAAGGAAGAGAAGCCATGTAGCATTTTCTGATTTTCTGTGAGGTCTATACATTTGGCATTTCTTGTGTCTCACCTGGTCACCTGCTCGGCCTTTCTGGCCTCATGTTCTACGTTCGCCAGAAAAGCAGAGTATGCTTTCCTTGATACCCTGTTGATCATACCGAGAGATGGTACAATATACATTTAAGATTGAAAATGCTTCTCACGAAATGTGCCTATATGTAAAATGTAAAACATTTTATTCTTGTTGGGAATCTGGAAATTATAATGTAGATCAGGTTGGTGTTCAAACTAGCCAACATATAAGATCAAAGAGCAGAAATGCTGAGTTCTTGTTTCAGCAGATGTGCGTGGGGTGTGAGGGGGATGCTGACTTTCTGCAGACAGTAGGTCACTCGGTCATACATACAGTGAGCCTCTTGCATGCCAGCGGCTGTGCGCCGCGTGTACTGGAGGGAAGGAGAGACAGGGCTCCTGCCCTCGTGGAGCTTAGTGTCTGGTGGGAAAATACAGCCCACCGGATGGAAAATAACTCTGGCACTACACACCAGGAGAAAGCTGTGGCGGGTGAGGACCCATCCGACCAAACCGACACCTCATGGTGGGAGTGTTCTCAGCATCACTGGACTCCAGTGGCGAAATGGGGAGGCACCTGGATGGGCACTAAGGATGGACTGAGTTTTTCAAGATAAGTAAGAAAGAATAAGAGAAGGGAAGGAGGGAGATTTAGCTATAGAAACACGCTGTTTTCAAGCACTCAACACTGGGCTTCCATGTATGTTGAGCTGCTGCTTTAAATTACCACCTTTAAAATGACATATAGACAGGCATAAGTGGGTCAAATGTAGTGTGCTTTAGTGGACATTTGGATGTCATCACTTAAAATGGGGTTTGGGGGTGATGCCATCAGGCTTCCAAAAGGAGATAAGCAAGGTATTGTTAAGGTGGAGTTTTTACCCGAAAAGAAAACATTGTATAACATTTTTGGACCAATACGTTTTCCAAAACTAAGAACATGCATGATTTCTAGTCTCTAGTTCTTTATTTCTTTAAGATATGTTACCTATTGTATTATTCAGAGGCTGCTAGCCAGTTGTCTTCTTTATTTAGGGAAAAAAGTGAGAGATTTTAAGATGTGAGATACTTATGTTAGAGACAAAGACTCTTCTCACAGGAAAAGTACCCCGGCTAGGATTTCACCGTGCAGGGTGCTCGGCCTGCAGTAAGTGGGCGGATCTGGTGGCTGTAGAAATACTAAGCCTGGGGAAGTAACATCAGGGCACATTTAGATATCACTATGGACTATCGCCACCATACTCCCTTTTGGAAATCAGATATATGGTAGAGATTGAAGTTTTTAGTAGATAGAATTGTGTATGTATAAATAGGCTAGACTTAACACAGATCTCACCTCTAACTATTAGAGTGCTTTCATAGAAACACATTAATTTGAACACCATTTGTTCATTAAGACTCATATTCCTTCTTAGCTGACAAAACCTACATTTCAGAGAAGGTGGCCTTCCCTTTATCAAGCCCTAGAGCAGCCTATACATTTGAAATAAATTAAGACAGACACGAGTTTCCTGAATAAAAAAAAAGAGGTTTTTTTAAATTCAGCCTAAATCAGGGCTTGAAACCTTTTACTTTTCCATATGTAGTTTATTATAGTCTATTGTGTCCAGTGGAATCTAAGTTTTAATTAGTTTGAAAACATTGGTGTGATATTTTAGAGAATGAAATCACTGCCCCGGTATTTAATTAAATGAACCCCATAAAAGTTGGGTTTTGGCCAGGGCCTAATTTATTGTAGGCTAGATATAAAACTGCATTTGCACCTGACCCTGGGGTGGTTTGCACAGGCCATAGAAATAGAGGTGATTGAGACACACTGATCCTCAGAAACCAGACGTCTTCCCATAAATAGATACTTATTTTCTAATTTGGAGAAAGCATGATACATGTTCTCCAGATAGCATATTTCAGAATCTTTTGAACCACTTACAATTAAGTTGTGGGGAACTTTGCAAGCATCTGGGCCCATTTTGAAATGTAATGCAAAAGGTGTGTAACATTCATTTCACCAATGGTATTTCCAGGTAGACAGTGAAATTTTAAGCCTCTCTGTGGATTCTGGACTCAGTTAGTGTTCCAGTGAGCTAAGTCTCGGTCAGATTAACTCCCTCACTAGATGCCTCGGCAAAACTTCTTCCAAATAGCATCCCAGTAGCTAAATCTCACTAAATAACCTCAGTAAATACTTGCTGAATGAGTAACTGAAAGGTGGACAGTCGGGGTGTCAATGAAAGCTACCCTCAGATGGAAAACCATACCAGCTTTGTGTGAGTTCTCAGGACCATGGAAACGCAGTCAGGAGCGCCTCATAGAAAAAAGCAGCAGGGGTGTTACCAGGTGTAAATGGAACCAGAATGGAGTCATTCCAGCCCTCAGCATAATTGTCTCATTGCAGACCTTACACTAAAAGACCTCTCTGAGGTCCCTTAGTGTCATGTCACATTTGTGGCAGGGATGTTTGCCTTGAGACAAACTGATTGGATTTTCACCATAATTGCACCTAAGTCCCAGGGGACCAGCCAGAGCCTTAGGTGAATAACTTAAGCGTTTAATTTATAATAAAGATAAAGTTTGCAATCAGCATTTCTTCTTCCAAAACACTCCATTTACTTGGTTTTAGAGCTGCATAAACTGTTTTAAAAGCAATCTGCTCAATTGGGCGAGTTAATGATATTTAATTTGACCAGGCCAGACGTCACTGCAGGAACATTCTGCCTGGAATTACAGCCATCGTCATGGCAGTTTTGTGTAACGTGGATGTCTGCTAATCCCGTGAATAGAGACTGTCGTCCTCGGTTGGCTGGCGGTGCGCCCGAGTCATCACCTCGCTTAGTCTCCCAGTGATGGGATTCCAGCATGACAGTGTAATAAGTGGTATGTGCACAAGGTAGTTCAAAACAAATTTGGCTGTGAAAATGAATCGTCTAGGATAGTCCACTCCCTCCTTGTCTTGTCATCCTTTAAGAGAATGTAATGGTCCCTAAAGTACCAAGTCAAGAAGCTTACGTGGCAGGGGTCAGGTCCTGTGAAGTTTATTTGTTGCGCTCCCCCCTCCCCAGGAGAATCCCAGCTGGAGGACGGGAAACATTAATGTGTATGTGGGGTAGTCCAGGAACATGAGACACGCAGAGAGCCTTTCGGGATGCAGATGCCTCTGAAGAGTACCTAAGTAGGCTTCATTTTGCGTCCTTGATGTACAGATGACAGGCATACCTTGTTTTATTGTGTTTCGCAGATAATGCATTTTTCACAAATTGAAGGTTTGTGGCAACCCTACACTGAACACATCTGTCGGCACCATTTTTCCAACAGCATTTGCTCTCTTCGGGTGTCCTGGTCACATTTGGGTAATTCTTGGAATATTCCAGTTTTTCAGTATTATTCTATTTGTGGCGGTGATCTGTGATGATGATTTACTGAAAGCTCAGGTGACAGCATTTTTTTTCACAATATGGTCTTTTAATTATAGTATGTACATAGTGCATGTAGTGTGAACATAACTTCTATGCACTGGAAAACCAAAAGATTAATTTGACTCACGTTATTGCATGTCCAAGCTATGCCTCAGAGGTGTTTCTCCTGGGGAAATAGGGCTATTCTGCTACAGGACCCCTATTAGCCCTGGTATCTTAGTGAATCCCTCCTGTTTGCACATTAGGTACTCTAAGAGGCACAACACAGTAATTATTACACTTATTTTGCAGATGGAGAAACAGAATAATTGAATTTCCCAAAGCCTCCAGTCAGGATCCCCCCCCAGCCTGACCCCAGCTGCCGTGTGCGGCAGGAGGAGCTCCCTGGTTCCCGCAGGCGTGTGCTGAACTGTGCTTCATTAACGTGTACACGTGGCTCTGGGCTCCTGAGAGTGGTCCCTTGGGCTCATTGTCAGAAATGCCTCTCTGTGGAACCCGGACAGAAGCAGTGGTGACGTTCTGGTGTAGGGGGAAAGGCACTCCACGGTCACCCCAAGTCCCAGCCTCCCTTTGGACTTGGCCACTGCTCTCTCTGCATCCATGTCTGTCACCTTGTCAAAGTGGGCGCCACAGCAAAGCCACGCTGCGTTGTGCAGGTGCTTGCCCCTGAGAATCCTCTTGGCTGACCTGACCCAGCAGGAACTCCATGTTTCCCTTCCCGGCCACTGTGTAAACATCCTCTCAGTGGCTCTAGCCTTGGCTTACAGATCCGTCCAAGGAAAGCACTAGTTGCTGTCCCTTCTGTATGAAAAGGAGCCGATTAGGATGACCTCCCAGTCAGAAATGCATTTTCCCTGATTCTTTCATTTAGAATAGAGGGATGTTTCTGGAACTCATTTTCTATTATATATGTGCATTATTTACCCCTTTGGGGATGTTTTGGGCTGCAGGTAGTACATATCCAAGTTAAAAAATGGCCTGAAGTATAAGGAATGTAGCCTCAAACATGATGAGGTTCTAAGCTTGTTTACTTCATGTGCTTGATATCATCAGAAACCCCAATTCTCCCATTTTTCTGTTCCACATCCCTCAGTATGTTCATCTGGTCTCAGAGACTGGCTCCCAATATGATTCCGAGATGCTTCCCTGAGGCCCGGCAGGACCATCCGTACCTTGTATCCTGTTTAAGAGCGAGTCAGAGCTGCCCAGAAGCCCATGGCAGGCCCGCGCCCAAGGCCATCCCTAGGCACAGGCAGCGAGACCGCCATGACGGGCTGAGGCCACCCCCTAGGGAATGCCCCCGATCAGGTGGAAAGGGAACGAAAGCAGAACTCTCTGGGCAGAGCAGAAGCAGGGGAACAAGGAACAGTGTTTTGCACCAGACAGCTAAAACTGTCTGCTGTGATATTTGAGAGACCCAATTGTGCATGTATAAGGTAAAGACTCATAGGATGGATTCCTTTTTAGACACAACTAGAAGACTCCCGGGCAAAAATCCCATGCTCACTCCCCTTCAGCAGAAAGCCAGGTATGTACATGTAAATAGAGAAAGCGCAGTGACGTGTCTGAGTTCACTGTGGTTTTAATACTACCTCGGGTACGGGCCATCCCGGTGACCTCTAAGGATAAAAGACCCGCGTATCCACGTGGTCTCGGACACACCCACATCTCCTAAGGGTGTTGCCTGTGGCACTAATTTAGCCCAGGGACAGATGTACTATCACAAGGTAAACTCTCGCTGCCACGCATCGTGGGCGACGCGGCTCAGAGTCCTGCCTCGGCGTGCACTTCACGGCACTGCTGCTCCGCCGCCCGCTCCCCTCCCCCCCCCCAGACTCTGAGCACGGTGGGCACATGGTTTAGAAGTTAGGAAGATTCCTTTGTGTCCTTTTAATCTTTTCTCGAAGAAGAGTGAGGACAGTTCAGTGTGAAGCCTGGTGTCGCCAGTCCTCCAGGTGGCCATTTTAAGGGTCTGTTGGTTCCGCCATTCACGTATTTACCGGAGCACTCGAGTTGGTTTGTGGCCCAGAGTTCTTGGTCTGTCTGACTCCCTCGTAATGTGAGGGAATTACTGAAGTGATTGACTCCCAAGTATGGATAATCTCCACTGGTGTGACTCATTTGGGCTTCGTTACGAGGAGAGACTCCGACCTCTTTTCCTCAGCCCAACTGTTGTTGACAAGGCCTTCCAGCCCTAGAGTTCCTGTCTCTGTAGGCCAGAGTGAAAGGATTTGGGAAAAAATAGAAAAACAGCTGTGTAATCAATTCTCATACTCACAAAGGGAGACCAAAGTGCCGTCCACCTCAGAGGATCGAGGTGTCAGCGCCCTTTGAAGTGTAAGACACTCAGGGCAGAGCACGTACATGCCAGACAGGAAAGGATTCAGTGTTCACTTGGACATTCATAAGTAAATAACGCATGTATGTTGAAAGACTGGAATGCTAGAGATTTAAATTCAGGAACTCCTAAAAGATGTGACAGGAATGTGTCAGCTGCCCTCCAGAGAAGATCTGAGAAACTAAGAAACTTAGGCAGATATATTCCCTGCAGAATATGATTCCTATGCCATCATTTCATAATTGACTTTAAAAAGCAAAGCAACTACTTGGGAAATATTTCGGAGCCTGATAGCTTTCATGCAGTGCAATCAATCGACGCTACCTAAGTATCGGAACATAATGTCATAGTCCTTTGCTGTGGGGGATGGGAGGGTAGGGTAAATTAGATAGTGGGACTTCCATGCTGCTTGGAATAACTTCATATTCTAAAAATAAGGTTCTGGCTTCTGTTTTCTCTTGTGTAAGCCATTCTACAGATAGCCATGTTGAGCTAGTTTGGATTATACTGTTGTAAAGCAGCTTGAACCCAGACTCCGAGGTGAGGTCATGTGATTTGAGGACAGTAGAGCTGGGAGATGAAAACACTTTGGGTCCTGCCAACGTCCCAGGTCGATCCGAGCAAACAGTTCAGAGGCACCCTCATTTAAGGCATGCAGCAGCAAAGGGCCAGACCCAGTGGGAGACAGCTCCGCAGGTAGGCTGGTCCCCAAACATCAGCCCCCGTGTGGGCCATGGCAGCTCCTCCTTGGGGTCTACCACATCCACCTTCAGCCTGGGCCATCATCTACTTAATATTTTTCAATGGCTTTTTAAAGAAAAGCCAAAGGAGTTCATTTTCAAAGGAAACTTCATATCACTTCCTTAAAGGGAACACAAATGCCATCTAACACAAAGTGGAAAAATACACACCATTAGAACATAACAATGTAATTAATTTCTAGTTAGCTATTATTCCCTGATAGAGGTTCTGAGCCTGGGGCTGCTCTTTCCTCTCACAGGCAAGATTAGCAGGTGATGAAATTGTGTTACAGACATTCGGGTAGGAAGGCAAGACCTCCCGCTGTGAGACTTGTCAATTAATGCCAGATCTGTGCACCTCCAAACTCGCCCCCTCCCCACCAGGCAGGCCTTGGGAATCCTGAAACACAGAGAATCGGAGTTCTCCGAACTCTCCAAATTGTTCTTCCTGCTAGCTGCTCACACACGAAAACAGTCTTACCAGCTTCTGCTTAATTATAATCCTATCCCACCCAAAATGTTTTCGGCAGGTCAACGGCAAAGATTTATCCAGAGCAACTCATGACCAGGCTGTGGAAGCTTTCAAGACGGCCAAAGAGCCCATCGTGGTCCAGGTGTTGAGGAGAACTCCACGGACCAAAATGTTCACGCCACCGTCAGAGTCGCAGCTGGTGGACACGGGCACCCAAACCGACATCACCTTCGAGCACATCATGGCCCTGGCTAAGATGTCCTCTCCCACCCCGCCCGTGCTGGGCCCCTATCTCTTGCCAGAAGAGTAAGTAGCACAATCGTGCAGCACTCCGGTGGACAGTGGCCTTGGTTTTCCCTGCCAGATGCTGAAGAATGTTCATGCATCCTAGAATGTTGCTCCAACGTATTAGTTACTTCATTATAACCGGGGAGCAGAGTTACTCAGATTATATTCTAAGAACAGTGACTTACAAGTAACGTCTTAGAAGTTAGTTCAGAATAAGAGGTAATTGCTGCCCGTGGCTGTGCGAAGGGTTTGTTCCTCTAACTGGAGGGCATGCTCAGGGGTCTTTAAGAGAGTGCCCTGAAGGTTGTGCTTTCTTGGGTCTCATTTCAAACCTGGATCATCTAAGTACTGCCTTTAGCAATTAAGTAATAGCTGTGATCCAACACCCCACATGAATTACCCATATTGTCCTCCTAACTTACATCCTGCACACTGAGTAGCTCAGAGCCCTTGGATCGGACAGACCTCGTGCTCGATCTCATGTCTAGCTGAGAACCGGGACAGTTTACCTTCTTTCCCTGAGCTTTATTTTTCCCATATTAATTTAGTGATTGATGTAAAATATCTAGGAAAAAAATGACAAGAAGTTTTCTAAGGCCCCTGGCTCACAAGCTGCCCCCTGTCCCTAGTCAGTCTTTAACTGATGTCGGAGTCATTCCTGGTTCAGATCCGTGGCTGAGTGTGGCAGATCAAAGGGCATTTTATGTTTTCCAGGGGAAACCTTGGAGTAATACCTGTTAGACTTCTGTGAGTGATTCAGCCATTGGAGTGAGCACGTGTCCTGTGGTTCCGTCAGATTCCAGACAAAGGTTTACCTTCTAGCCCGTGGTTTTACTGGTTAGCTGCCGTCCAACCCAGGGCTAAACCCCCAGGCGTGACAAAGCAAATTCAGCAGCTGCCGCCACCAGCATGTAAAGGGAGCAGGCAGAGGGGGCACTTGACATTCACTCACAGTGTGCAAGGAACTGTTCATTATTTCTGACGACTGTCCCTTCTATAGAACGAAAACCTGCAGGCTTAGCAATTCTCAGCTTAACTTGTAGCCCGAGTGAAAGACAGCTCTCTCACCTGACTCCAGCCCTCAGGCTCCATACTGTGTAGTGTCCCAGTTGATCCTGTAACACAACTGGCTGAGTCCCTGAGTACAATCATTCAAACCACTTACTTGCTTTTATAGACCAAAACTGCCTCTTTATTGATGAGGCCTTTAAGCCTACTCCTGACTCTCAGATGTTGAACTGTCATGGTGATGGGCCTTTTAGAAGCCAAACCCCTAATTTCCTCTTACATCTAGTTAACATGACAGGACTCATCCCCTAGGGGAAACTTGAGAAATGTCAGAAGAGTCCAGAGGTCAGACCTCTTCAGGCTCTGGCTGCAGGGTCAGAGGACAGCAAGGGCACGCCTGGGGATTGAACCGGAGTGTTAACCTGATGCTTGCAAGCCCAGGCCCTCCACCAGCATCCTTGGGACTAAAAGCCCTTTAAGTGCAGGCAGTATATTTGCCGGATGAGTCCAGAAAATTGAAAGCCAGTTCATTTGAATGACCGCTTGTAAGTGCCTGGGAGGGAAGACCAGAGCCCATTGATTGCCGAGCTGACCTTTGAGAACATGAAGGTTTGGGTCCCCAGCCAACTATCAGCCTTCTATCCATAGCTGGCACTTTTCAGAGCCACTAACTGAGTGTGTGATAATTCCCTCTGCCTTCGCTCCTCGGGGTTCTGTGCATGGTGTGTCACATAACATTGTCCTAGAGAAACAGAAGCTCCCCTCTTCTGGCAGTGGCACACACAGACATTTTATGTACGTACATTACATACATGTACGTGTGTACTGGGTGTGATGTCACACACATTTCTTGTGGGACAAGCAGTATTGAGAAGGCACTGTCCTAGATGATAGCGTAGCCCTTTGAACCTGTCTCAGAAGCCAGGTCATACAGCTGAGTGTTGCCTAAAGTCAAGCCTTTTTCTCCCCGGAGATAAAATCTAATCGTGAAGTGCTACACAGTAAATCAGCTCCCGCCTAGAGAGTGAGTTAGAAATTGGTCGCTGGAAGCAACAAAGCCCCTTTGGTTCTCACCCTGCATCTCAACTCCTTCCGGAGAAGACAGACTTTAGTGGAAATAGTATGACAGAGGCCCTGGACCTTGCCAGGAGACACAACCAAAGAGATGTGAGCTGAGATGGTGCCCCTGGCCCTGAGAGCGCCCAGCACACCACTGTGGGCTTCACATGCAAGGACAACACGACCTTCTAACTGCAGGCAGGGCCTTAAAGATCTTTCCTCTTTTCTCAGGCACCCATCAGCCCATGAATACTACGATCCAAATGACTACATTGCCGGCATCCATCAGGAGATGGACAGGGAAGAGCTGGAGCTGGAGGTATGGAGGACGGCCCGGGCTAGTTTTAAGAGTCATTATTGAGACTAACAGGTTCTCTATAAACATAAACTTAGTTTATGGATGCTAAATGGACTTTTAGTGGGTTTCTGTTAAAAAAAAACAAACCCTTTTAGTCCTGCCATTTCAAGGTCACAGGTGAGCTTCATCTCCCCGCCTTCAAAACAGAGCTGAACAATCAGATCCCAAGGTAGAAATATAGGGTTTTAAGTTAGTTCAAAGTTAAGGTAATAAGTCCTGTGCTGGACATTTGAATTTATATAATCTACTCCTGTCAGGCTTTAAAATCTGTACATTCTTAGAACTAATGTAAGCTTCCTCACTTTCTACTCTTGAGGTCATCACCACTTTTACTCCAAGACAGGTAGGTGCTCAGATAGGTGGATAAATTATTAAAGTGGATCCTAGCCCAAGCCCAACAAAAGAGGGTCTGCGAGCAAATCCCTACCGCTCCTTCAGTCCTATTTGAGACCAACTAGGACTCATGATTCTAGATGCTGTATAATGTCAAACTGGCCTCTAAGTTTTAAAATATTTGGAGGATACCGGTTCATTCCTCATTTTCCTTTTAATGAGAGGTAGAAAATGAGAAGAAAATCAACTTCTCAATATGTATGTATACTTCTGGGTAAATACTTCCATATTTCTGTGCATCCTCACATTTCTTGAAAACAGAATTTATGAAATAGGCTACCCTTTAAAGCTACTGGATGTTGAGGGATAAACCCTTTGGCCCCATCAGATGAGCCAGGAAAAATCCAATAATGTTTTATTCAACGTACAGCCAACCACCAGTACTCCTGGGGTTGACGAGCTGGCCGGTGGCACTAGGTTCCCGGAGTGACAGAGGCAGCACCAGGCTGGGAGAGAACCGCGCTCCACAAGCCTTCCTGCCCCTGGAGTTTCTGCTCCAAAACAAAGCATGCAGTGTTTCATGTGCCACCAAAACTTCCCCGAGTGCAGATGGTCTGAACTAGAATGGCGAATATCCTAACTATAAAAGCTATTTCTGCCTGCTGTCAGCCACAGACCAAAGCATGCGCCCTCCCAACAACTGCCCCAGGACACCGCGCCGGCGCCTTCCAGGAAATTCAGGATTCTGCCCCTTGTTTACCATGTCCCATCTCTCCAGCTTCAGGGTTAGTTCATGAAACAGCTGGAGCTCCCCACCCACATTGGCTCTTCAGTTGTTCATTGAGTCCTGAGTACCCCGCGGGGATCCCAAAGGGGGCTCCACAGTCAGAGGCATTTGAAAAATGTCAGATTGAACAGAGGTAAAAACAGATTTCTTTCTTGGAGGACTTCTCAGATTCTGGGATATGTTAATCAGCACGGTAAAGGCCCTAGGAAAGAGGGGTGGATGCAGTAGGTAGAAATAGCCAAACCTGTTTGATCTAACAACTTCTTTCACCAAGTGCCTGTTACCACTTCTTGGGTCTAGAGCTTTCTGGAACACTGCTTTGCAGGAAGAAGGGGTGTCTAAGACCATTATAGGACAACACTGTTCTCTGCTGATTGTTGTAACTGTGAGAAAGCACAGGATGCCTCAGAGATGCTGTGGGTTTGGCTCCAGACCACTGCAGTAAAGCCCATCAGAGGAATTTTGGGGCTTCTCGGTGCATAAAAAAGTTATGTTTACAGCCTATTAAGTGTGCAATAACATTGTGTCTAAGAAAACCACATACATGCTTTATTCTAAAAACACTACTAAAAAATGCTATCATCTGAGCTAAAAGCAAGTTGTAATCACTGATCACACATCACCATAACAAATCTAACCAAGTTTTAAAAAATTGCACCAATAGACTTGCTCCGGGCAGGGGTGCCACAAACCCTCGGATTTTTTTTTTTTTTTTACATTCTATCAAAGCACAGTAGAACGAAGTATGCTTGTAAAGGTCTTTTAAAGGCTGTCAAATATCTCAGGAGGTAGATTTGTGGGGTAGTGTGTAGCCTTGTAAGTCTTCATAGCAATGCTTCTATTTTAGTTGCTAACGCCTTTGAGAATCTGGTGGAAGCTATGGTCTGTGCCTGGAAAAGTCCTCCTGCCTCTGAGGGTGGCTGATGGCCTCTGGAAGGTCACTGGGCACAGTATCTGCCCAGTTTGGCCCTTTCTGCCTTACCTTTTTTGTTACATCTGAAGACCATCAGAACCATTGTTTGCTTTCTCTTTCCCTTTAATGCAACTCATTTAAACTAAGGTAATTTATTTGAAAGAAAATGCCGTATCACTGCCTGGGGCAGAAAATCAGCATCAGGGCCACAAATAGAAGGTACCAGCCAGTGGACACAAGGCAGTGTGATTGAGCCTGGGGCCAGTTTTCTCTATTAGAAAAAGAGGAAGAGAGCGGGAGCTGAGGAGATTGGCTAGTAAGAAAGAAGTGTTAAGGCGGCCGAACTGAGCCTTATCATCCTAATGGAAGAAACTTTCTCAGTGTGAACTGAGAGCATCTTGCTTTCGGCAGAGAAAGACACTCTAAAACAATTCCCTAGAAAACCTTGTTACTCGAAGTGTTGTTCCTGGACTAGTTCATGCAGTACCACCTGGGAGGTTACACACAATGCAGATTCTTGACCCCCAGACCTACAGAATCGGGATCTGCACTTTAACAAGGTCCCCAGGTGCCTCAGAGCCCTGACCTTGAGGCCAGTGGCCCCGGTGGGGAAGTCTGAGCTTCGGTTTGCTCGCGTCATGGGTCACAGCATCGAGGTGGCTTTGGCTGTGTTTCATTCACTGCAGTGTAAAGATGCTCTTCTAAGCCTCTGATACCATCCACACTGTCCGTGTAGAGTGAGGGCCAATAGACTAGAAATGACTAAGCCACATGTAGACATGCAACACTGGGCTAAGGTTTCTTTTTTCTCATGAATGAAAAGCAGAGACAAAGAATCCAAGTACTTAGAAAATTAGCCAAGTGCTTGATATTAGACCTTTGATGCCATGAGGCTTTACGTCCCCACTTATTTTCTGTTCTACTCGCCCCAGCTTTTACTGAGAATCTGTTATATTAAATAAATACTGCTTGACACTTAAATGCAAAATGAGGAAGTCACCACCCTGCCCTTAAGGAGCTCGTATCCCTTGAGGTTCATAAGCCATTAGGATCATTAGACATGAGTTTTTTATCTCCTGGAAAACCAAAATAATGGCCACTCTCCAGCTCAAGCTCCTTTGAATGGTTATCACACAGTCCCATGAGTCCGTACTAGGCAGGGAGGCTGCTTTCATATTTAGACTTTTGTCTAATGCTTAGATGCCACCAGGTTATTTCTGTTAACAAAGCACCATCTCATTAAAGTAAACCTGGTAATTGTGGATGAACGGCCTGTCCTGAGTTTTGACTTGAAGACCTAGAGTCCTCCCCAAGCAGTCAATGACCAGAGTCTCCTGTAGAAAACAGTGTCTGTACCCCTCGTATTGCTCTGTTTCAGAGGTCTGTCCTTGGAGGGAAGCTTGGTCAGTTCAAGAAGGCTAAGAAACCCCACTGCTAAGAACTGAGTTTCCTAAAGCAGACGCAGTTTTCAGGGAGACTGGCACATACCTGTCACCCCTTCTTCCTCACTGTCTCCGCAAGCCGCCGCCTGCCTTAGTCCCTCTCGGAGGGTAGACTGCAGAGCAGAGCGAGCAGGCCTGTCTGAGTAAGGGGCCCATCTCCACACACCACTCACCCATCCAAGTCAAGTTAGATGGACGTCCACACCTTTCAGAAAATAGCTGGTTCCGTGGTTCAAAGATATATGAGTGTGGGGGGATATTACTGAAGCAAATGCACAGGGAAAAACAGATGTTCTGTCTTTTAAAGGACACAAAATGATCGTATTTAGGTAAGTGTCAAATCCCTGTTATTGTGGAACTGCTTAGAGTTAAAAAGATTCCACCCAAGTATACCCAAGGGCTGAGCAGCCAAATAATTACCCATAAATTTTCCGGTACCGAACACCTGCTCTAGATCTTCCTGTAGGCAATTAAGAAAGAAAATATATGTCTAAAGGAGGATTTTTCCTTAATCTATTGTTTTAATTTCCCAGTTGATTCATCAGTAGCGTTCTATCGAGGCTGGGACGCTGCCATCACCTAGGTGGGGTTCTGAGATGTAATTCTAAGGACAGAAAGGAAAGGAAAGCTACAGTTTCAACTGGGAGACTAAAATGATCTCCAAGCCTGGTTTCAGAGCACAGGCCGGTCACAAGGGAATAGGGTTGCCCTGGAGGTACTGCAGGAGGCCCCAGCCCGTGTGTACATTTTTCTTTAGCCTTTAAGGCAAGGCTCCAGAGCTCCTCCAGGGAACCTTCTCTTAGAGTAGGGCTCTCATGGGGTCGCCGCCACACCACTTTCCAATTCTCTGTACTACCTACCACCTGCCCCTGTCTCAGTCAGGTTCAGTCTTTTGTCCAGATGTCACATCCAGAGAAGCTTGCTTCCCGCTCTGTCTGAAGCACCTTGCCCTTTCCTACTTACTGTCGGGCTTCTCCACCAGAACACCGTCTGCAAGAGCTGGGCTCCTGTCTAGACAGGACCTGGCATAGAGTAGAGGCACCCAATAAACACCTGAATGAAGAAATAAATGCCTTGTCACCTTATCTCAAATCTAATGTTCTTAAAGGAAAACTCAGTCTTCTTAGAGACATCACTACCTCCCCCGTAGCACCGTGCATCGACACAAATACACATAGCAGTCCTGGCCCACGGAAAAGAGTCACATTTTGGTGGCCAGTCCTAGGCGTGGTGAGCCATCAGTCCTTGGGACTCCCTTTGATTAAAGCGGCTGATGTTGAAACAGCTTGAGTCACCAAGGTAGAATGAGGTGGAGTGCCCCCCACCACCCTATCCTGCCCTAATTCTCTTAATTGGGCTCTCATTTCAGTTTCGTCTGAAATGTGAGGCTTACCTGTGCATTTTTATACAACAGTCCATCTAGGCCCATAAGACACAGGACACCAGCGGCAAGGAAGCACAGTCCCGATACCGCTAGTACATTATTCATACCAGTCTGATTCACAGGTGTCTTTGAAATCTTATCTCCACCATCACAGACAGCTAGCTATTGAGACCCTCTCTGCTTTCAGCCATGTGCTCAGTTGTGTGAGGCTCTGCCTCTAGCTCAGACTCAGAATAAAATGTTTAGAATTTACAAACCACCCAGTAAGTCTGAGGAATCCTAACTTCTACTGAGCCCCAAAATATTGTGTCTGGTTATAAAATTGTGGAATAGCTCAAGCTTCAGAGAGCAGTGAAGTGACTTTCCCAAGGTGAACTGGCTTTTCCGTGGCAGGGCCGGGCTTGTTTTTCCCTGGGACCTTTATTCTGCCTTGGAGTCTGAAGCTCATTCATTCCGTTTTATTGAATACCTGCTGTGCATGGTACATTCGGTTAGACACTGCTTTACTGTGCAATTCATTACTTAGGTGCTCTTGTCTTACTTTAAAATTTCCTTATCAGCAGCCAGGATAAAACCCAAATCTATACAGACCCAAAAACAGTAGCAACCCCTACAGTGGTGTTTCTGAAGAGGGTATGAGAACATTTTATGGTTCAAAATTTGCTTGACTCTTAGCAACGAGGCTTTTCTGTGTGATACTCAACCATCCCTTAGAAATTGAGGGACCATAGCTAAGTGATCTGGGTGCCTTCCAGTGGAAACTTTTCTGGCTTTTGTTTAGAGTTCCTAAGAAGATCCGGACAACACAATACTACAGTCTACACTGTCCTGTCGAATGTCAAGTACATACCTAGAGTAAAGTCCAGAGTGCCCTCTGCTTCATTATTTCTTGAAGTGTGCTTTTCCAGCACCTGTCCTTCTTAAACTCAGATCATTTCCAAGGTAGAAAGCGGCTCCCAGGGAACTGCCCTTAAACTAGAATTACTCTCCCATTCTTCAGTCTGTCTTAAAGATCAAATCCTGAAGTTTTGCTTCATAATCAGTTGGCATTGAGGGTGGAAGAGAGAGTTTTGACACACTCAGGGCAACCGTTTCAGATCAGAGCCAGCCCTGGGCCTCTCATCCACGTCAAGGATGGAATTTGGCCTTTGACCACCTGTCCTGGGAGGATCTGCAGTGGTTGTGCTGTAGCGAGGGAGCACTGCGGTGCCAGAATATCAATAACTGGAAACAGACTTGGAAATGAGCGCCACTTCTCTCCCAAGCAAAAATGTCATAAAGTATGGCCATCCTGTATTAGATGTGATATAATTCTAAGCAGTATTGATGGGGAGTCAGTTATGAATTGGCTGACCAAATGTGGGTTACTGGCAGCATACAAGTGTTTAAGGAAAGCATAAGACACCATCCTTGATTCTGTTATCAGTGAGTCAGAGGAAAACATTTTAAAGTGATATGTTTTATGATGTTCCGTTCCGGCCTGATGTTTTGTTCTAAGAAACCTGTCTCCCTGGTTATAAAAGATTTGTTGGAAGACACTGGCAGAATCAGAAAAGGAAAAGGTATGGGATAAAAATCACCCCACCTGTAGCACCGTGACCTCACGTCCACATTTATGGCTTCATAGTTCTCTAAATATCTGTCAGTCAAAAAAATAGAGGAGAGATGCTTTTCAAGTAGGTTTTTTTCAAAAGCATGTACTAAATCCTTCAGGCATCAGACCACCTGCATTTTTGGTCCCACGCAAATAAATGTAAGCCTTTTTTTTACCTCGCACACCTTAGCCATCACATTCCATATGAGTCTCCCTTTTCCTATTTGAATATCCTGAGTACAGTATGCAGTTCTTTTCCAAGACATGATTTCTAGACTTTTCACTTTCCTGAGCTCTCAAACAGACTCCTCAGCTCTAGATGTGTGTTACACAGTCATTCATGGCTCTCACACGATGCACAGTGAGAAGCCACGGGGCCTAGTCCACAGCCAGTCACGGTGTCCCTGGACAGTGTGTGGTTCTACCATGCAGCTCACCCCTGTACAGCTTGCCGCTCAAGCTCGGCGGTACTGACCCCGTCTACACCCTGGTCTGTGAGGCATGCCTGCTAACCTTGCCCTTCTTTATCATGATAGTCCCCAACTTCTAGAAACGTCTCTGGGCTCTCCGCTCAATTTCTTCATGTATTCCTGCATATGAAGCACACTTTGAGTAGTCCTGGAAGAAAGCCCAGTGGAACAGTGATAGCTTGGGTCCTTCAGAGAGATTCACCTTAGCAGCCAGTTATTTAGAAAAAGCAGGAACTTGTATTATCATTTTTAATTCTGTTAAAAGTAGTATCACAACAGTCCTTGCCTTTCTCTTTTTTCTACCCACAACCTTCCTGTTCTCTCTCTCTGTCTGTCCGTCTGTCTCTGTGCTGTGTTTGCACTAGTCCAGAACCAGCTGGCTTCCTCCACAACAGCCCAAGGCTCTGTGGCACCACTCAGGCTGCCACTGTGCCGTTGGGCCAAAACGAAGGAAGTTTGTCCTTTCCGTTACGCCTCAGTGATAGGGACGCGGGGACACATCCGTGGTAACGTCTCCCTGGCATCCAAATTGCTTATTCCTCAGTGTTGGGAAAGAATTTGTCCTCCGGGTCAAAGATGGTCCTTAAGCTCCTGCTCCCTCTGTTGCTTTGCTTTAACCATATTTCTGAAAACATGAGGAAAGAAGTTTCCGTGCAACTCAACTAAATTAGCAGAAATTAATGGCATTTCATTTACTGAAAATCTGCCATATTGCTAAAGCTATAATGAGGGAGTCATTGAATTAATTAACATAGTGATATTGAGAAAATACATAAAGGTATCTGGCGGGGGAGGGTGAAATACAGCCCTTCCACTCCAAACAAGTTCCGTGGCTTCAGGCGGGTAAGCGCGCCTGCGCGCAGCTGTTTCCCTTCTGAGGAGTACTCTGGGCCGGCCCTGTGCGGAGAGCTCTGGGGGCCTCAGCCCGGGGTGACGCTTCCTGCTGCCTCGGGCAAGGTGGGGACATCTACTGCTAAGGAAACGGGCTTCCCTGTCGTCCATGATGAAGCTGCCAGAAAGAGGTAGACTGGGATCTGAACACAGGTGTGCCTGGCTCCATACCCCAAACTCTCACCTGCGCATTACACTCCATACATCAGCCAGAAAGACTGCTGAAAACAGCCAATCAGATCGTGGCTAGCCTCACTTAAAACTTCTCCAAGGGTTCCCATGATGTTGAAATAAGAGCCGAGCTCCTCATCATGCTGGCCTGTGGGGCCCTACCTAGTCTGGCCCCACTGCCCGGCCACGCTCCACCCACCCCCTCTTCCTTGGCATTACTGGCCCAGGGCCTAGGCACCTGCTTTGCTGCTGCCTGGAAAGTGTCCGTGGTGTTGGGCACCCTGTCTTTCACCGGGGAGGGATCAGGAAGGAAGGGCCTGCTATGTAACCACTTGGAGCTTTGCCTCAAAGACCGTGGCATCGCCACCATTCTCCAAGAAGAGCCTGGAGAGAGAAAATAGCCCCCAGGGACAATGGCTCACAGACGCCTTTCCTGAGCTCCCCCCACAACTCGTGGTTGGCAAGCAGATAACCCTGAAAACCAGACCAAGAACTTACCAGGCAGCCCCTCAGACAGGCCTGCAGAACCCGCATGGGTAGTCGGCGTGGCCTGTTCATACTTTCAGAGACCCCAGAACTCCCTCCCCAGGCTCCAGCAGTCTCAGAGCTCTGACTTCACTCGGAAGCGCAGACTAATTGGCACACAGAGTGGCGTTCCCTCTGCTCATGTGTATCGCATTTGGGCTTGCTCTCCTTTTATCTTATTTAATTTGCAGTAATAGCAGCTGAAACTAATTTCTTGACTGTAAATATCACAGCTGTTGTGGAAAGCATTAATTGCACACTATCACGTTACCCTCCTTTCTTGGATCAATTTATGTATAATCTGTTTGCAAGTTCTATTACTGTGAATATTAAGGGAATGCAACGGGAAATAATCTAACCGAACACACTGGAAACATTTGTATTGAAATGGCTGGATGGCTCAGGGTGTGGAGATATTCTGGTTTGTGGCAGGCACTGAAAGAATGCTTTCAAAAAGCTCTACTTCAGAAAAGGTCTTGACGCTGAGTGAAATATAGGTAATTTTTCTTTGGGAGATCAATAAAATAACTATTTTCAAAATGACTTTATATTGACTGTAAGGTCAGAAATGCCCTGGGCATTGATCCCATGTCCATAATCACTTTTTGTTCAGTAACTTAACTGCTCTACACAGCCAAATGCGAAGAAATCTAGTTCATCATTTAAACAAAATATTTTTAAAGCAGAGGACGTGCCTGCGGGCGCCTGACTGGGAGCGCCCTTTCTTTGTGTAGGAGGTGGATCTCTACAGAATGAACAGCCAGGACAAGCTGGGCCTCACCGTGTGCTACCGGACCGACGATGAAGAGGACATTGGGATCTACATAAGTGAGGTGGGTGTGAAGGCTGCTTTCTTCCCACTATCACATCAGGCCCCAAAGAGCCTTTTTTATGTGTTAACTGACCTTAACTCTGGCTCAGTGAGAAATGTTTGGAAAGACACAGACAAATGCCTTTGTCTCCTTCATTGCACGCCGTGGAGTTACATCTTTATGTGGGGGTTAAGTTCCAATGTCTGCGCATGAGGCAAAATTACCCTTGAGAAGCCTGCAAATCGGCCATAAAATGGAGCCTTTTACATGGTTTTGTGTGTTCAACCCGGAGGGCAGAGCAGATTCACATTTCCCATCTCATGTTCATTGAATAGGATGGTGAACCATTTACACTTTTAAAAGTGTTTATCTGTTTTTTTTTTCTTTTGGTGGAATATCTATTGTTGAATTCACACAACCTAAATGCAACTTCAGAGACAGAAGCTGTCTGGATCTTCCTAGAGGAGACATGCAAAGCAGCTGATAGCAGTGTGACTCCATTACCCAGCACCTCCATCTTTGCGAGCACAGAAACCCACTTTTGTCAGGAAATAAAATCTGTGTCTGGGGGGTAAACCAAAGAGGGATCTGCTAGGCCTCATAATTATCCCTTTGCGTGTACTTGGTTCGCCAAGCTTAAGCTGGCTCGTGATTACTCCATTCAGGGGCATCTTTTCCACACTCCATCTCACTTACTTTAATTACATTTCATTTTTAAAGGTGCTTTCCAAAATTTAACATAATCATTTGGTAAAATAATCAAGGTCAAATAATTGCTGGTCAACAATACTGAAGGGCAGGGACCCCTTAACCTGTCCTGAATCTACTTCTGAATGCCACTTCTGCACACGCAAGTCAGGGGGCCCCTGCAGCCCCGAGGTAAGTGGGGCCTGTGCACACCACAGGGTGCATGGCAGGGTTCCCATGAGGGGGTAAGGGCACACCCCGTTAGGGGCTTGGAAACAGATCCATCCAGGTTTATATCCTTATCTGGCACTAAGTATTGTTTATTTCTATGCAAAATGAAAGCACAGGGATGAGCATGACTGTGTGTTAGAGACAGCCTTTGAAAAGCACTACAACTGATGTTTGTGTATATCTTAGTTACCACGTGATGCTGAGCTGTCCGCTGTGTGTTTCAGATCGACCCTAACAGCATCGCCGCCAGGGACGGGCGCATCCGAGAAGGAGACCGCATTATCCAGGTAGGCCGGCTTCTGACCTGCGGCCTCGGCCTCGGCCTGCCACCACAGAGCACACTGTAGCTTTTGGGTTTAAAAATGCAGCTCTTAAAGAACACAGGTATTGAGGCCAGACAAGTTAGCCCAGGCTCTGGAAAACAACAGGGAATGGGGAGGACTGAGACCAAGTGGGGAGAGGGCGCCCCATCGCTAGAGGGCAGCTGCCTCACACCCTACAAAGTACGAGCCACCTCACCTCTCTGCCTTTCTTCTTCTCGGTGGGCCAGAGCAGGCTGGAAGCGCGCACCTTGTGAGCCAGAATAACTGTCACACTTCTCTGGGGACTAATTTTGGACCAAATGTTTCAAGTTTAATCTTGTCCTTAAAGTGCGACCATCTTTGAGAAGTTTTTTAAATTAAATGACTCAACATCTCGCCTTTACATGGAAGGGCAGTTTCTTTACCTAGAGCCTTGCTGGTCTCTGCAGTCAGAATGAAGAGGTTTGTCTGTCTTCCTGCTCCAGTCTTTTGTAATCTCACAGAAATGGAGAGTCTTGGTTTCCCTGAGTCCCACACGCTTGGCTTCTGCCTCTCCTCGTCTGTATCCTCCCGCTTCTGATTCACTGCATTTCTGTCTGTCATCACGTACCCCCCAACCCCCTATGCGTAGTTTCCATTTGCTGTTTCCACTGCTTGTTCCACATTCCCCCAGACTCGAACCCACACGTCCGTTGCTCAGGGTCCCTCATCTGACCTAACTTTCATCCTGGAGGATCTGGACCCTCAGCAGCACTGCCTGCCTTGGTTGTCCTAGTTTTCTGCTGGCATTTGCTGTGGGGCATGGACGTCCTGGGTTCTGGACATGGCCTCTGCCCTCTGTCCCCTTGGTACCCAGCATCCACCACCCCAGCCGGTAGTCAGCCCCTTCTCTGCCTGTGGGTTCACTGGCAGAAGGAGTTGGTGGAAGGTTCACCTTCCAGCCCAGTGGAACCATCCCTGTGTCCCCTGGAGGAAGCATTTAGAACTCAGACCAGCCAAGCTCCAAATCACCTGCACAGGAAGCAAAAGTCCTGCGAGAGGGTTATCACATGTGACTGGGAGAGTCCCTCCCACATGACCCTGACCTGCCTGAAGACATTACAGGGCCAGGCAGGGCACACCAACCACCTCGGGCCATTCCATTTCCTGCTCTGCCCTAAGCATGCATCATGTTCACAGGAGACCTGTTGCTTGCTTTCCTCTCCCGGCATCTGAAATAGCTGTAATAATGCTCTAGGATATTCTGTTTACTCCCCTGCCTGAGTATGATGTCTGCTCAGACACCTTAGATGTTCCCTCGGCACACACTGCGCTTCTCAGGCTGCCTCCTGGAGTCCCAGCCGCCCTGGCCACCCCGCCTCCACGTTACAGCTGCCTGTACCCTGTGGAGGCTTCCGCACACACCAGCCTCCCTGAGCAGTCTAGCAAGGCCTTTCCTTCTGAAAGTCAGCATTCTTTCCACCTGACATCAAACTTCTGTGTTCCAGCTATGGGTGGGTGAGAGATGCAGGCCTGAAACAGTCCAGTTTGATTTTGCATGATCTAATTATGCTATTGCCCACCCCTCCACCCACCTTTTTTTTTTTTAAAGATAAATGGGATAGAGGTACAGAACCGTGAAGAGGCTGTGGCTCTCCTAACCAGTGAAGAAAATAAGAACTTCTCCTTGCTGATTGCAAGGCCTGAACTCCAGGTGAGTGGGCTTCCTGTGCAGGAAGCTGGGTCTGAATTTTTAAAACCAAAAACCCAAGTCCCCACCTGCAGAACACCACACAAGTATTAGAACTGAACTTGAAGACACCTTGTACTATGAAAAGGTCAGCTACCTTGCTGTGACTTAGACTCTGTCTGGTATTTTAACCACTTAAGAACATCCACCTGGCATTTACACATAGGCCCCGCAGGTTCCTTAATGCAGGGACATAACAGAGAACAAGAGAAAGAAGCGTCATGGGATGGAGACACTGCCAGCACTGCCACCAGCAAGGTGATTGACTGCCCAGGCCTGACAGTTGCCCCAGCCTAGGTCTGTGTGCCCCTCACTTACAGTTGCAAAGTAAAGGAGACGTACAGCATGGTGACTGTAGGTAACAGTGTACTGAGTACTGGGGATTTGCTGAGAGTAAACTTCAGGCCTTCTCATGACCCAAAAAATGCTAACTCCACAGGATGATGATACATTATTTAGCTTGACTGTAGTAATCACATCACTGTGTATATATACCAAGTCACATCTCCACCATAGCACAGGTTTTATTTTAATGAACGAACATTGGTCAGCACACTTTTCCTTAAAGGGTCAAATAACGTGTTCGGCCCTGGGGGGCCACGGAGTGTCGGGTGGAGCTGCTAGAATCAGCCATTACAGCACAAATACCGCCACAGGGGACAGAGTAACAAGTGGGTGTGGCTGGACTCCAGTTAAACTTTAAACACCAGGCCACAGCTGGGCTCTGGGCTATAGATTTCAGATCCCTGAGTGGTCTGCTCTTTTACACGCAAGGAAGAGTCTCATAAAAGTGAGAGGCCTTGCCCAAGACAAACGGCAAGTCAGTAGACCTACTTTTTGGTCAGAAAGAACTCTTTCCACCCTGAAAGTAGTTTCTCTTCAGGGCTGGTAAGCCTGGGTGTGGCCTGGGAGGCAGGGCTAGCTCTACCTGGCCGGCTCCCCACACAGGTGGCCTGCAGGGCCGAGCTGAGGAGGATGAAAGAGCTCCCTCTGCAAAACTAGAAGTTCATGCGGGAGGCCTCCCTAAATGTGGAGTAGGGCGGGGGCAGTCCTTTTCAGGTGAGGATGGGGTGCTTTCCTGACGCGCAGCAAAACCACCTGGGGACTCCTGGAGGGAGGCGGAGAAACATTCTTCCCCAGGGTAATGCCCCGTCGCTGAAGATAAAAATGAGTAACATGAAAGCCAAAGGAATCTGAGGCATATGCTGACTGCTGCTTCTCCCCAGCTGGACGAGGGTTGGATGGACGATGATAGAAACGACTTTCTGGATGACCTGCACATGGACATGCTGGAGGAGCAGCACCAGCAGGCCATGCAGTTCACAGCCAGCGTGCTCCAGCAGGTACCGGCCGGCCCCTCAACCCCGAGCTGTGGGACCGTCTGCCCCGCCAGCTCCTTCATGAAACTCAAGACTGGCAGAACCCCACCCGCTGAAGGCAGCAAAGACTCAAGTGCTTTCCTGTCCTGCTAGAGCAGTAGTGATGGGCAAGCCACTGGCCTCCCGGGACGAGAGGGCCACGGGGCTTCCAAGGCGGGTGGTGATGCTGAGGAATAGCTGAGCTGCTGACACTTGTTTGGAAAGCACATGAGCCTGCATTGAGAGGTCTGAGAAAATCAAGTCATGTTTCCAAAAGTAAAGCAGCTCCCTGTTTAACCTGAGCTGCTTGAGCCCTCAGTCCTTTCTCCATCCCCACCCTTGCCAGACTCATGGTAACTCCCTGAGCACTTCAGGAGCTAAGGCAGGCCTGTGTGCTTCCTTTCCCACGCACTAGGTGACTGAACAGCTACAGTCAGTCACTGAGGTAAAGGTGACTTTTCCCCTCATTTTAGAGGTGGGAAACTAGATGAGAAGGGGTATATGTGGTTAGTTACAGGACAGTGGTCTGGGGAACTCACAGGCCCCAGAGGAAAGGGGGCCACCTGGTAACTGCGCCTGGGGCTTCCCTCACCATATCAGCTTGTTGTTTTCTGTTGTGTAGAAGAAGCACGAAGAAGATGGCGGGACTACAGATACGGCCACCATCCTGTCCAACCAGCACGAGAAGGACAGCGGCGTGGGGCGGACCGACGAGAGCACACGCAACGACGAGAGCTCGGAGCAGGAGAACAACGGGGACGACGCCACTGCGTCCTCCACCCCACTGGCCGGGCAGAGGAAGCTCACATGTAGCCAGGACACCCTGGGCAGCGGTGACCTGCCCTTCAGCAATGAGTCCTTCATCTCCGCTGACTGTGTGGACGCCGACGACCTGGGCATCCCCGTGGACGAGTGCGAGCGCTTCCGCGAGCTCCTGGAGCTCAAGTGCCAGGTGAAGAGCGCCAGCCCCTACAGCCTGTACTACCCCAGCAGCCCCCTGGACGCCAGCAAGAGCGACCCCGAGAGCGTGGACAAGGAGCTGGAGCTGCTGAACGAGGAACTGCGCAGCATCGAGCTGGAGTGCCTGAGCATCGTGCGCGCGCACAAGATGCAGCAGCTCAAGGAGCAGTACCGCGAGTCCTGGATGCTGCACAACAGCGGCTTCCGCAACTACAACACCAGCGTGGACGTCCGCAGGCACGAGCTCTCGGACATCACCGAGCTCCCGGAGAAGTCTGACAAGGACAGCTCCAGCGCCTACAACACCGGGGAGAGCTGCCGGAGCACACCGCTCACCTTGGAAATGTCCCCCGATAACTCCTTGAGGAGAGCGGCGGACAGCATCAGCTGCCCGGCCGGCGAAGGGGCCACGGGGACCACGGAAGCCTACGGACCAACCCCCAAGACTCTGCTCTCCATCACAGAAGATCCTGAGGTGGGCACCCCCAACTGTAGCCCTTCCCAAGAGCTTGACCCCAGCCAGGCCGTGGAGGGCAAGGAGAGGAAAGCCAGCGACAGCAGCGGGAGCCCCAGCCCGAAGCTGGGCGGCTACCTGTCGCCCTTCCCGCACTCCCCGTACAAACACGCCCACATCCCGGCGCATGCCCAGCACTACCAGAGCTACATGCAGCTGATCCAGCAGAAGTCGGCCGTGGAGTACGCGCAAAGCCAGATGAGCCTAGTGAGCATGTGCAAGGACCTCAACGCTGCCAACCAGTCGGAACCAAGAATGGAGTGGAAAGTGAAGATCCGGAGCGACGGGACGCGCTACATCACCAAGAGGCCCGTACGCGACCGGCTGCTGCGGGAGCGCGCGCTCAAGATCCGCGAGGAGCGCAGCGGCATGACCACCGATGACGACGCGGTGAGCGAGCTGAAGATGGGGCGCTACTGGAGCAAAGAGGAGAGGAAGCAGCACGTGGTCAAGGCCAAGGAGCAGAGGCGGCGGCGCGAGTTCATGATGCAGAGCAGGCTGGAGTGCCTGAAGGAGCAGCAAGGGGCCGACGACAGGAAGGAGATGAACATCCTTGAACTTAGCCACAAAAAGATGATGAAGAAGAGGAATAAGAAGATATTTGATAACTGGATGACAATCCAAGAACTCTTAACCCACGGCACAAAGTCACCCGACGGCACTAGAGTATACAATTCCTTCTTATCCGTGACTACTGTATAATTTCTACTTCTGCATTGTGTACATAAAAGAACACTGCCATTGGGATAGAAATTCCTGCCTCGTTCAATGCGGCACGTTTTGTATATAAGATAAGTAAAATCATCCTGTTTATAGTGAAAATTGGTGGACTTTACAACTCTGAGTGTCAGAGCTCTATTTTAAGTGCAGAAAAACCACCCTTAACTGTCTTCGAAGGCATATTAACAAAGCTTTTTTCAAATAGCAACTGTACTTTTTTACTTACCTTTTACATAAAGTGTTTTAAATTTCAGAAAGATCTTTTATTAAGCATACTTTCACAGAATAATTTAACTATATTCATATAAAAAAGTTAAACACGCTTTTTTTCCTGCCAAAAACACAAATACAACTGCCAGTATGTATTTTTAATGGAACCGTATTTTATAATGTTACTTTGCTAAATGTGTTTCATATATGAGTGACCATTAATATATTATTTAGGTCAAAGCTTCAACTCAAAACCACCAAACTCTGGTTAACGACTTAACACACATAATCAAACCAGCAGTGTTTACAGCTGGGATGCTCAGTTAAACATTTTTCTGGTTAAAGTTCCCAAGAGGGTGTAAAGGTTTCAACAGAAAGCAAAATATCGTGAGCTTTATGGAAATTTAAAGCATGTTTGCAAATATTGCAGCCTGTTGGAAGAATGTGCATGTACAGGAAAGTTGTGGACGGAGACGGTCTGTGGACTTTTAAGTGCTCATTGTAGTAAACCTTTGCTTTGTAGATTGGAAGGGACAGACTTTTACAAGCAAGTTCACGAAATCATGATTAGTTACAAACATTAAGTAAAATGAAGTTAAAATAAATTATTTTCTATTTGATATGTTTTGAAGTGATTCCTCATTTTGCAGTGGTGCTTATAAAATAAAAGCCTTTTGCAGTGTTTATTTTTTCTTTCATTGCATTACGTCCTACCTTGGAAGAATTTGAGTCTTTCAGATGACCCAGTACCTTCATTTTGCCTGGAACCCAGAGAGAGGGAAGAAACAAAAGTGTGTCAACAAAGAATATGGAATCAAACTCACCCTGTCCAGGTGCTGTGTTGCAGATGGCATCAGTGTGGTCCAACATCCTATAATATAAACAAGAATAACCATGAGTCACTTTATCAATCTGGGTCATACTTGCAATGCAATGTCTATGACTGGTTGGAACCACTGCTGCCTGTGGTGACTCTGCGTGGGCTGTACCGTGTGGAATGACAGTAAAGGGGGCTTTCCTTCCCTTCCTCCCCTCCCTTCCTCCCTTATTGCAAACCCAGCACCTATTCACACAGTTCCCATCAGCACCCCTATAAGGGAGAAGCAGACGTCAAGTGCAGTGAAGAATAGTCAAGTTAGATACATTCAACCATGTGCCCTCAACCAAAAAATTACAACATTTTACCAGTGGACGCCCTGGGGCGAGCATTAGCCAGGAGACGTGACTCTGCCATTTCTTCTTGACTCTGAGCTCCCAAGTGCCTCACGGTGCATTTCCGAGCCACTGGGCAGGTGGAGGGCTTCTCCTAGGAAACAGTGACAAGAGACCATTTGCAACTTCTGTTCTCACGTCAGACCCTAGCTGCCGTGTCAGCAGGATGCCCACCGCCACCGACAGGCCTTCCCACCACCTGAGCTGCTGGTCCTGTATTTCCCTCCCCATTGAAAATTTTAACTGAAGCTATGTATTCTTTCCCAATGAAATTATACATATGACGAATAACAAGTTGCATATAATTTTGGAGGTTTTACATACCCCCTGAGTCCATTCTTGGACCTCCTCTAAAGGTGCAAAACTCCCAAGTGTAGACCCACCAAATTTGACAACTCTGTGGATTTATTTTTTAAACTGTTACCTTAGTTACATCTTACAGCACGGTCTGATTTTAATGCCCATTTTTAACATCAAGGAATACTTTTTTCCTATTAGAACCATATTGTTTAAAGCAATTGAAATTCAAAAAAAAAAAAAACAATAGCACCTATGTTCTTCCAGTCACTGTACTAGTAGGTGTTTCTCTCAAAGCTAAATAAATTGTGAAACTATGAGGACAGATTCCTAATTCTACACAGCAGCCACTCCAACTGGCTGGATGACTCAAGTTCAAACCATTTCTAAAATACAAAGGGAAAGAAATGAAATGGATTGATTATCTAGTGCTACGCTGCCCAACACAGTGGCCACCAGCCACATCTGGCCATTAAGCGCCTAAAATAAGGTTAATCTAAGTTGCAATGTTCTGAGAAAATGGATTTCAAAGACTTAGTATCCAAAAAAAAGATGTAAAACATTTAAATAATTTTTGTGACTGTTGAAATTATATTTTGCATTGGTAGAGTTAAATAAAATACAGTTGACCGTTGCATGACACAGGTTTGAACTGCATGGGTCCACTTTTATGCAGGGTTTTTTCAAAAATACACTGAAAACATCTTTGGAAATTTGCGACCATTTGAAATTTTTTTCTTTCCTCTACCTTACTGTATTGTAAGAATACAGTGTATAATACATACAACATACAAAATATGTGTCAGTCAACTGCTAATGTCATTCATAAGGCTTCCTGTCAACAGTAGGCTATTAAGCTTTTGGGGCATCAAAAGTTATATAAACAGACTTCTAACTGCAAGAGGTCAGCACCCCTACCTCCTGAGTTGTTCAAGGATCAACTCTAGTTACAAATAATTTCACCTTTTTCCTTTTTAATGTGGGTGCTAGAAATTTTAATTACATTTCTATCAATAGCACCAATACATGGATTATCAGGATATTTGTGCAAAATGCTCAACCTCTTGTCGCCAAATCCACGGGGCAGTTCTGTGAGACAGACGGCCCTATCCACAGTTGACAATCAGATTAAGAACTCTGCCCAGATGAGCACGGAGATTGGATTTCAGTTTGCATCAACCTGATGCCAGACCTTCTCCATCTCATCACTGTGCCTCCATCTCCTCAAGAAGTTAACTGGAAGTCTGTTCAGGTTATGGTACCATTTGTAACACAGGATTCCCATTTAAAAAACTGCTTCCAAGCAACAGGCATTTCACTCAGTTCCCTTGGAATTAATACAGAGTATTCTAACTCTTGGCAAGAACATATAACGGTGCACATAAATACAGGAATTGGGGACACAAATTAAGCTTTTCATCAATGGAATGAAAACAGGATCCCAAATAGCAAGAATCACAAACGTGATGAGGTAGGACTATCCACTGCCACGGGAATACTAGTTGGAGAACCAGTAAGGATTATAAACTGAAGTAAGGAAATTAACTAAACAAATCTCTGCTTACAGCCCTGGGAGTAGGTAACAGGTTACTACCCAAACCCAAGGAAGTAAACACAATCCTGCCACAAGCACCTTTGCCCATTGTTCTACGCATGTTAGGATTTCTGTGGCTTATCCACTAATTAAAAAGATACCACTAAAACCGAGTTAAGATGCAAGAATTCTCATGGCAAAGCTGTATGTAGTCTTCAATTCTGATTAAATGTGAATTCCCAAAAGCAGTTAGAAAACAAAGTGTGGTTCTTTGGGTTTCGTTAAATTGGGCCTTTCTGCTTAAATGATCCATTTGTCTTCAGCTCCAGTTTCAACTAATCCTGAAGGGGCATGGCCCACGCGGACGTGTGATTTGCCTGTAATGCAGTCTTGCCTTTCTATCGCGGAACGCTGATCTCAGTGCTCTCAGCATCTTTTTAAAATGAAAAATGAGGAATTAATGACCCTTACTTCAGTGGGGCTCTTGCAAAAGTAAACTTCTCAAGTGAATGAGTCTTGTCAAAAATCCTCAAAAGCCAAAAGAAACTCCCTGGACCTCAGAGTCTCAAAAAGTTTATTAGGATTAAGGTGAAATGTATATTTAGTCTTCTTCTCAGCTGCAACCCCAGACATTATGGGTTTGGTTTAGTAGTTTCAGGAATCATTAACCACCTCTGTTCTGTAGGAATTATCAGAAGCCAGCAGCTTTTGTGCCCACTAGGTCCGGGGTAACAGGGACTTCTCATGAGCTTACAGTCCAGTGGGAAAGAAAATAATAAACAAATGTTAAGATCCTATGGGAGAAGGATGGACAGGAAAGCCAGGCCACAGGTTATGGTTGAGCTGAGAGCCAATGGATGAATGTGAATTAACTAGACAGAGACAAAGGCTGTACTCCAGGCAGAAGAGACATATGCAAAGGTCCTGAGGTAAGAGAGTGTGGCCATTTTTTTTTTCTTTTTAACAAGACAGCCAATGTGGCTTGAGATCAGGAAGCAATGGAGGAGAGGAAAATGTATAATGAGACTGGGGAGGTAGGAAGGAGCCAGACTGTCTACTTGACCATAAATAATACCCATTAAATATGGCCAACATTTATCGAGCACCTAAGGTGTGCTACAAAATATGCTAAATCTCTTACACATGGTAACTTGCTTAACTATAAATAGCCTGAGATGGGTTATTATATTTTGCAGATTAAAAAACAAACGTTTAGGGAAACAACTTGCTCAAAATGAAATAGTACCCAGCTGGAGAAGAGAAGCCGGTTCTAACAATCCATAATCACTGTGGTAGGAAGTAGCATCTCCATGACAGGGGCTCGTGGGCTTTCACTCTGGAAAGGCTCATAGTTCAGCAAATAACTAACACCTATATCTTACCTCGAGCTACTGTGCCAAAATACCACAGACTGGGTGGCTTAACAGAATTTATTTCCCACATTTCTGGAGGCCTGAAGTCTAAGAGCAGGGTACCAGCACCGTCGGCTTCGGGGACAATTCTCTCTTGCAGACAGCACATCCTCACCTAGCGGAGGAAGAAGTGAGCAGTGGTCTCTTCCTCTTGTAAGGACACTAATCCCTTCCTGGGGCCCCACCCTCAAGGCCTCCTCTAAACCTAATCATCTCCCCGAAACCTTACCTCTGAATAGCACTACATCACCCAGGGTCAGGGCATCAACACATGAATTTGGGGGGCACACAGACATTTAGTAAGAGTGGATAACCTGTTGATCATTTTGTGCTCTGCCTTTAGCTCAGGGGTAACTCTCTTTGTAGCCATGTTGCTTCCCATTTCTATGCCCCTGCAAATGAGGACCTTAACCACCTTAGTCAATTCACTCCTGCAGAGCCAAGCTGACCACTGGTCGGAACACATCCTAACAGGACTCCCTTTTCCATCATCCATCATGAACACACAGCTTAGAGAAGACCTCTCCTCCCTTCCTTTCCAGCAAAAGCCATCCCTACCAGTTTTTACCACCAACCGGACGCGCACCACCAGATCTGAGGAAAGGGTCCCACCAAATGCATAATGAAAAAGGCAGTTTAGCTAGTTTTCAGGCCACAAAGCTTCCCTGATTAACCAGCCTTCTAAAACACTTCTCCCGAGCTGCACCCTGCTGCGTGAACTGATGCGGGCGACTCCACACCAAAGAGGGAGGTTTTCCAACTTCTGCTGCCATCCAGGGAGCTCCTCCTTCGGTAAGCGATCTCAGAAGCGTCATGGGCAGAGGCCACGAGGTTCCAAAGGCACTAAATGGCCTCCTCCATAACGGAGTTTCTCGGTGCCAATGATCTGGAAGCACTGAGAAGCTAAATAAATCCCAATTATATATAATTTAAACTCTTTCCTGCTTTCTGAGAAGCAGGGTGTTTAAAACAAGGAATGTGGGTCTTGCGAGTGCCTAACGTTTACCTGGAATGAACAAACAAAACCAAACCTGCCTTTTGGGTTTTAGAGCAGAGTCTTAGGGGGAGGGGTTAATAGGTTCTGACCTTGCTGCGAGCATTTTGGACTCTGTCACCTTAAGGTCATGGACATGCCTGCTCTGTGGGTTCCAAGCCAATGTTTTAAGTGCTGTTTGGTGGGGGGAGGCTTATATTTGACCAATTTTTAATCAAGCTGTAAATCTTCAGGCTCTTTCTGACCCAGCCTTTTCAGGAATGTGACCCACTTCTATTTCTACTTCACTAATGCAGCTGATTTTTCCTCTTCCTTACCAGGGGCCACGTCTTAAATACCTGCCTAAGGTAGCATGGTCTGATTTCCCTTATGAACATGTACAATTTATAAACCAGACTTGGGATTCATTCTTTAACAACAAGCATAATTCCAAAACAAACATATACCTTGGTATATAGTTTTGCATTTAGAAAAAGAAAGCCACATTGTTAATGTGTTTCTTAAAACCCCTAAGAGCTCAGTAAATGCTTTCTTATATTAAAAGAAAAGACCTGAAATATATATAAATATATATAAATAAATCATGTCTTCTAACTCACAAGCCAGAGTTGACTTCTTGGGAACATAGATTGTTGCAAGTCATAACTGTTGGGAGTTATGTACACTGTCTCAGAAATGAACATAAATGCCACATTTTAGTTGCAATTTTTACTTCCCTCCCTCCACCCAACCCCTATATGTGGGTTGTCTCTGTCTATGTCTGTCTGTGTGTGTCTCACTCACTTTCCTGCCTTGTGGCGTAAAGCACTGGGGATGAGAAGCTAACCCAAGTTCTGCTTGGCCCTCCAGCCAAGATTTCTCCTGGAGAACGGCGGTAGCTACATTCAGAAGGGCGTTCACAGGAAAGACGAGCAAAGAGAGCCTTTTCCTTGCTGCCTGCCCCTTTCAGCTCCTAATGCATCTATGGAGCACCCATGATGTGCTGGCCACTCTGCAAGGCACCAGGGATACATGAGGGCAGGGCAGAGGGGATCCCCCCTCAAAGAGCTCCCGCTCCAGGCGGAGAGGCAAAAACAGAAACAAAGTGAACAAAGGAAGATCAACTCTTGGAAACAAGCACAGGTCTGAGGACATCACTACCCACTAGACTGGCTCTCAAAGAGGGGACCCCAGCATCATCTGGGGTACTGTTGGAAATGCAAATCCTCAGGCCACAGCCCAGACATTCAGAGACCAAGCAATCGCTTTTACCACGCCCTCCCTCCAGATGACTCGGGCAAATGCTAAAGTTTGAGAAACACTGTAACTAAGCAGAGATTTTTAATGTTTGGGGTAAAATCCTGGACACAGTAGGTACTTTATAAAATATGATAAATGAGTGAACAATTGGGGTCATCAGAGGCAACCTCTCTAAATATTTAACCTGCCATCTAAAATTTGAGAACGAGTCAGCCATACAAAGAGTGTGCGCAAGATTGTTCCAAGCTGACTCTGATATCAAGTGCAAAAGCCCTGGGGTAGAAAAACACCTTCTTCAAAACCAGACGGCCTGACAAGCCAAACTTTGTAGTTTAAGAATCCCGTCTCATTCTGGGATCCAGAGTCTTATCTCCCCAAGGAACACAAGGGTTGGTCTCCCCTTAACTTAACCAGTAGATGACAAATCTCTCCTCTCTCTGAGCGTCACTCCCTTGCTTGTTGGACGGTGCATGTAAAGCCACCAGGCGGGGTTGGGCTACAGACAAAGCCACCATCATTTGCACAGCCCAGCTCCCATCAGGATGAACTCTCAGACAAGGGCTCCCGGGCGCCAGCCAGCAAGCAAGCTGAAGAACCTGTGCACAGGGACTCTGATTCTCAACAAAGTGTTCTGAAGCTAGCCCAGCCCTCGTCAGTTGAAGACAATACACACAAAGTCAGGATGGGTTCAGAAAATGGGGATGAAAGGCAGCAAATGAGGGAAGCCAGGGAAGCACACAACTGCAGTGAGTCAAGCCTCCTGGAGCCAGAGGAAAGGGTTAGGGCCAAGTCACTGCTGAAACACTATGTCGCACACACCCAGCCCCGATCCAGCCTTGGCAACACACAAAGCCAGGCAGAGACACACACGGGAGGCACAGCCTCCTCTCCTGCATGTACCTGCATCCGTAAAAGATGCAAACTTTGCTCCAATTACACCCACTGGGAAATTTTCTTGATTTCATGTTTTTAATGTTAAAAAAAACCCTGCAGAATATGAACAGAGAAACTTTGTAGTTACATATAGCAAAAAAAAAAAAATTGTGTTGTAGCTGTCTTTAAGATATCCACACTAATTTCACTTAAAGCAGAAGATTAGAATTTAGATGTGTGGTCAGCAAACTTTTCCAGCAAATATTTTAGGATACGTCAGCAAAGAGACAAAATCAAGAATGTTAGGTAGATACTTATATAGGAATGGAGAAAATTAATTTCTCAAATTTTCTATTGGTGTATTTCAAAGCATATGAGTACAATTTTTAGTAATATAGGTCTACTAAGGAGAAGAATGGATAGGGTAATATTTTGCTTCCTTAGCGTTCAAAGTTTGTGTTCCTGTCATCAAATCTATTGCAAATACTTATGGTAAAAACCATCCTTAGTTTACAGGCCGTTAAAAAACAGGTGGCAGGCTGGTTTGGCCCACAGGCCATAGTTTGCTAACTCCTAGCTTAGAGCTTGTATTAGGACTCGAGAGAGAGAGAGAGAGAGAGAGAGAGAGAGAGAGAGAGAGAGGGAGGGAGGGAGGTTTTGGTTCAGGAATTGCTGACGAAGTTTCAGTGCGAGTCCCAAAGCAGAATAAAGGCTGATATCCGAGTCCAGAGGTCATCGGGCGGGAAGACCTTCTCTTGCTCGGAGAACGGCCAGCCTGACTTCGCCTGAATGGACCAGGCCCACCCCCACTGGTGGGAGCAAACTGTTTCATTCAGTCTACTGCTTTCACTGCTAGTCTCGGCCAGGCATGCCCTAATCGAAATGCCCAGAACAATGTTTGACCAAATATCTAGGCACCCCGTAGCCCCGTGAAGTTGACACATAAAAATGACCATCACAGATCATCACCATCCAAATTTTAGGACTCCTCGGGACTCCATGATTAAAGAAAAAGTCTCTTTCTCCTCTCCTGCAGCCCCAGCTGCCAAAAAACATCCTGGCAGACTGTTCGAATGCAATTCAAACTGCTTTCCTCAGGCCCTGGGGGTGCACGTGGCCCTGACTACGCCTGGACAGGCACAGCTTCTGGGGCCTGAGACGTCCCCTGAGATGCCTCATCCGCCTGCCTCAGAGCCAGTCTCAGGCACACACATCTCCCCTAGATTCGCGGAGCTCCCCCGTGTTCTCCGCTTAGGAAACAACTTTCTGGGTATGTACATTTCCTTAGGTCCTATTTTTTGACTTTTGCCCAATACAAGCTATTCTGTACTTTCTGCCCTACTTTCTCTGAGAAATAACCCTCAGCAAGCCACCAGCATATATTATGGCCTGACTCTGCTGTCTAAGAGCCTCTGTCATGCATTTGCCCTGGATTTTTCTAGGTGGCCTCTGCCTACCTCCCCAGGACCAGATTCCCCCTGAGGAAATGAGACACACAGATAGAGAAGTACTTGGTGACGGGAACCATGCTCCATGAGCCTTAGAGGACATTGCTTCCTCCCAAGCTGGGACCCAGAGCCAGACTCTTCCGGTTCTGAACAGATGCGGGCCTGCTAAGGTCATGACCATTTTGCCTAGACATTCACCAGCACCCAAGAGACCAAACCCCAAGAGGCTGTAGAGTACAGATTGTTTCTGTTTCTTTATGTTCCTTCGACATTTATTAGTTGCCATTTCCTGCAATTTAAACCTTTCCTTTTCTTCACCCTCCCTCATTCCAAATGCAATGTTGTATAAACAGTACTGGTTTTTTTCTTTTTATTAGATCATCTTAACCATTTTCAAGTTCATCTTAACTGTTTGCACTTTGGTAGTGTTTGGTATGGTCACGCTCTTGTGAAACAGAACTCCAGAAATTTTTCATCTTACAAACCTCACAGTCTACAGCCCTAAACAAGAACGCTCTCCCCAGGGCCTGATAAGCACCATTTGACTTTCTGTTTCTGAGGTGCTTCATAAGTATGGAATCAATGCAGTATTTGTTTTTTGTGACTATCTTATTTCACCGAATATAATGTCTCCAGGAATCATCCATAGTGTAGCATCTGTCAAATTTTCCTTCTTTTTTAGGGCTGAGTAATATTCCATTGTATGTATTTCCTGCCTTTTCTTAATCTATTCATCTGCTGATGGACCCTGGAGTTGCTTCCACTCTTGGCTCTTGGGAATAGTGCTACTATGAACATGGGTGTGCAATTATCTCTTTCAGAGCCTGCCTTCACTTCTTTCTGATGTATATCCAGAAGTGCAATTTCTGGGTCATATGGTAATCCTAGTTTTAGTTTTTTGAGGAATTGCCACACTGTTTCCCATAGTAGTTGTATAACTTTAAAACCCCACCAACATGACACAAGGGTCCCAATTTCTCCACATCCTCTCTAACAACTGTCATTTTCTGTTTTCCTGACAGTAGCCATTGTAATGGGTGGGAGGCGATATCTCTCTGTGGTTCTGATGTGCATGTCTGCTAGAGCATGGACTTGAACTGAGCCCCACCTCTCATCTCTCGGTTCTTGGTCCTGAGCCATCTGAATTTATTTCCTCATCTGTAATTTAGGATGCTAACACTTGCACCAATCATTCATCCATTCATTAAACACATAGTTACTGAAACTTACTATGTGCTGGGTGTTGTTTGATGGGCTACGGCTACAGCAGTGAACAAAACAGAAAAAAGAAATCCTTGCCCTCATAGAACTTACATTCCAATAGAGGGAGACGGACAATACACACCAAAAAAGAACATTATGTGTTTGATGACAAGTGTTACAGAGAAAAATTAAGTAAGGGAGGGGGTTAGGTGTCCTGAGGGTAAGGAGACATTGCTCTTTAAAATAGGCTGTTCAACCAAGGCCTCATGGAGATGCAGTATTTGAACAAAGATGAGAATGGGGAGGGAGGGAGCCATGTGGCTGTCAGGGAAAGAACATTCCGGGCAGAGGAAACAGCAAGTGCAACAGACCCAAGGCAGGAAGGTACTGGGATGTTCAAAGAGCAGCAAGGAACCCTGGGGCGCTGCAGCAGGAAAGCAGGAAGTAAACAACTGGAGATTCGGTCAGAGAGGTGATGTTAGGCACCTGGGACCACCTATAAGTAGTGGGGTGATTTTTCTAAGGGTTTAAATGAGATGATTCATGCCAACTTGCATAATGCTCTGTAAGCATTAAATGAAAGACAGGTCCGAGGTGGTTCATGCTTTTGCTGCTGTGCAGACCACAGCCTCCCACAGGGCTTTGCAAGGTAACGTCCACGGCCCCTTCCTCCAGTTTTACATCATGAATGGGTCATACTGTGGTATCATCACCATTCAGGTGCTCCCTAACATCCAATGTTATGGGTTGCATTGTGTCCCCCAAATTCCTATCTTACACTCCCAACCCCCAGTACCTTAGAACGTGACCTTAGGGGGAGAGAGAGTCATTACAGAGGTAATCATGTTAAAGTGAGGTCGTCAGGACGGGCCCCGATCCAATACGACTGAGGTCCTTATAAGAAGGGAAAATCGGAAGTCAGACACGAACACAGGGAGAAGGCCACGGGAGATGCAGGCAGAGATCAGACGGAGGCTCCAACAAGCCAAGCAACGCGAGAGATGGTCAGCAGAGCGCTGGAAGCCGGGAGAGAGGCAGGGAACAAACTCCCCCTTACAGGCCTTGGGAGGAACCAAACTATCGACATGTCGGTCTGTGAACTTCTAGCCTGCAAAGGTTTGCTGTCTGGGCCTCCACGTCATGGTGCTTCCTCCCATCAGCCCTGGCAAGCTAGCCACTCACACGGAACAGGGGCGACACGTCTCTTTCTCAAACAGAATCATTTCCTGGCCTGGGGGAGTGTCCAATTAAAAAATCAAATCAAATCAAAGGAAACCAGCAACAAAATGAAAGACAGCCTATTACATGGGAGAACATATTTGCAAATGATATGTCCAATAAGGGGCAATAGCCAAAATACATTTAAAAAAATCCTATTAAAAACTAGGTAGGGGACCCGAACAAACATTTTTCCAAAGAAGACATCCAAATGGCCAACAGGCACATGAGAAGATGCTCCCCATCACTAATCATCAGGGAAATGCAAACCAAAACCACAGTGAGGCACCATATCGCACCAGTTGGAACGACTAATATCAACAAGACAAGAAATAACAAATGTTGGGGAGCATGTGGAGAGAAGGGAGCCCACGGACACTGCTGGTGGGACTGCAACTTGGTGCAGCCTCTGGGGAGAACAGTGTGGCGGTTTCTCAAGACACTGAAAATAGAACCACCGTATGACCCAGTAATTCCACTTTTGGAAACTTACCTGAAAAAAAAAACAAAAACACTAATTCAAAAAGGTATGTGTACTCCTTTGTTTATCATGGCATTATTTACAATAGCCAACATCTGGAAGCAACCTAACTGTCCATCAATATAGATAAAGACAATGTGGTACAAATATACTATAGAATATTATTCTGCCATAAAAAAGAATGAAATCCTGCCGTGGCAGCAACATGGACGGACCTAGAGGGTATTATGTTAAATGAAATAAGTCAAAGACAAATACCATTTGATCTACTTATACATGGGATCTAAAAAATAATAAACTAGCTAGAAATAGTCTCATAAGCACAGAAAACAGACTGGTGGTTGCCATGGGGAGGGGGTGGAGAGATGGGTGAAAGAGGTGAAGGGGGGAAAAGAATTAGTGAGAATATTTCATATCTTGATCTGGGTGATTGATACATAAGTATATGTATGTCAAAATTCACTGAGCTCTATACTAAGGTTTTTGCATTTTATGGAATGTGTGCATGTGTGCGCGCATGTGTGTGTGTGTATATAAAAATACACAAACAATCAGAGCCAGTCTCAAAAGAGGCAGGTACAGGCGCCTGGCCTGGATCAGCAGGTGGGAAGAAGATGAGGCAGCGAGCAGGAATGGGAAGTCTCCAGGTAGGAGGCAGGTGGCCCAGATTTCCAGTGTTACAAGGGCAACAACACAGAGGAGAACCTGGATTTCCAGGGCTGGAATATCCACTTGGCCTCTGGCCTGCCCCAGAGTTGCTGGACTCCCAAAATGGGCTTGGGAGAGAAAAGATTATGCTTCCCTCACCTCTGAACTAGGAAGCTGGCTCAGCTACACAAAGGCCCGGGAAGTGGGGACAGAAGACATCCCACAGGGCCCGAAAGGGGCGTACAGCCTGGTGGGGGAGAACAGGGAGCAAGTAACCCTCAGCGAAGACGGCTCATGCACTCGCCCCATAGCTGAGGAACTGGCAGTCACATCTACCACGCTTTTCAAAGGTTCTTCTAAACAGAAGCCACATTCAGAGTTCAACTCAGCTCAAGGGTCAATAGCAAAATCCAGAATATTTTCAAAGTAAGTTTACCAAGATGGTATGAAAAAGCATTATTCACAAAAGAAGTGTTATTCACAAAACTGGATTAAGTAAGCGAAAAATGAATGTTTCTTGACAACAGGGCATCTTAGCAGCTTTGCTGCGGCATGATACTTTATGCGTCTCCAAAAAAAGAAAGAAATGCAATCGACAAAGACTCTAATTTTATTTCATTGCGAACTTTGTCTTACATCCTGTATTTCTTTTTACAACATCCAATCCCATCTCGAAGAACAACTTACTAAGGAAGATAATTGGGAAATGCTGGTAATAAACTTTGAATTATGGGTAATTCTAGAGACACACAGAAAAAGCAATAAGTCCGCCAATATTGAGCCAGCCAGAGCCCAGGCCCACAGCTCTCTGCAAAGCAGGAAAAGTTTGCCACTGTCATTTTCTCCCAGTAGGTCTCTACTCGGGGCAGAAAGAGCTGGAGTTGACCAGAAACATCTTTGAGTTCTCCCACACCAAAGAATCAAACTGTCACTTAAAGATTTGCTAGGCAATAAAAGCAAGCAATTATGTAAGGCAGAAAAACTCAAAAAGCTTAAAATGTGATTAGCTTTGCTGATAAGAGCAGGGCATTGAGGTAAGCATACATTGTTAATAACAGCTTTATACAGGCCTATCAGCTGGGGCTACAGGAACAGAAAGCAAATAGAAACAGAATTCTTTGCTATTAGTCCACTTAACATCCCTTCTTGCCTAGAGCACACAGATTAGGCCTCTACCTGGGAGACTCACCAGGATAGTCAAATAGGTTTTATCAGGCCTGAGGCCCTGCCGTCTTAGAATTATAGAGTTGGAAGCTCACTCAGAGTAACTTTCCTGCTCTAAAGTTAAAGAAATTTAGCCTGAAGGCCCCACAGAGGATTCATGGAAAACCAAGAATAGAAAAGCCCAGGCCTCTTACTTATAGTTTGATGCTTTTTTCTCTACACTATCCTCCCTCGAATGTGGTCCCCAAGGGCTACAAAGTCAATTAAAATTGAGGAGGACCTGTCAGGATCTGGGAGTAGATAGAAGGCAGAAGTAAAAACTTCTCAACATGCACCGAGCACCTAATATGTGCCAAGCATTGAACTAAGCTCTGGGATCTCAACCGGCACATAGAGGCCCTCGGAGGTCATACGCCTTTGCCCCGGCGGGGTTGCCTGCCCTCCGCAAGGCGCAGTCAGCTGCTCAAAGCCATGCCCGTGGTAGACAGCAGAGCCGCGGTGCACCCTCAGGGCTCACTCCAAAGCCGGCACTCTTAACCACCTGCGTGGTCTGCTGAGGACTCTGAAATTGAGGGCACCACTTTACACCAACAAGTGGCCATGTTCAGGCTCTCCCTTCGGGTGCAAGGGTGGTCATAAAGCCAATGGCATGAGTGAAAATGACCTCCTGAAGTCACTTTGCACCCATCTGTATGTCTCAGCACGTAGCCGCCTGAGCCATCCCCCAAACCGTCTTTTGTTTTCCTCGTCCCTGAGTGAGAGCAAGTGTATGGAGCCTCTGACACAAGAAAACACTCAAAGAAGCGTTTCTATCTTTGCCTGAAAGCAGGAGCCCACTTGTCTGCTTACTTCAAAAATAGGATCATAATTTCTGTAACCTTTTTCCCCTACAAAAGATCTGTGGACATCTCCCCACGTCAGTGAATAAACATCCATGTCCATCATTTCCCACAAGTGCGCAGTGTACTGCCACGTGAGCACACGGGCATGAATCACGCCGCGAGGAGGGCCATTTAAGCTGTTGCCCGTGCTTGCCTCCCATTACCAGCACAGCAGTGAACCTCCTCGCAGAACCACCTTTGCAGCTCTGTTCCATTGCTTCATCAACAGCCCCACAAACGGAGCTTTTAAAGGATATCACAATATCCTTTCTCAGTTTGAGAGATGACACTTCCAGGGAAGCTGTGCCGACTGCTAGACTCCCGGCTGTGTGAGGAGAGCCCATCACGGACATCTATGGAAACACCACTCACACAAGTGGCTGTCAGAATAGGGCACACACAGAGTCCAAGCCACCCGGATCTCCCCATCCCCAAGCCACCAGCGCTTTTCAGCAGGGCCACCACTGCAGTCTTTTAGCTGGTTTCCCAAATTCAGTCTTGCCCGGCCATGCATGATTGTTTTTAAAATACAAAACTGAACATATCCCTCATTCAACCTAAATCCTACACTTCCCACTGCTCCAACGTAAAGCCCCCAGATTCTAAACATGACTATCTCAGCCTCCTTCTTCAGCCCAATCCACGTTCCAGCCCCACTTGCCTTCTTCTATTTCTTCCAGAGCGTTCTTTCCCACTTAGGACCTTTGCACATTCTGTTCCATTTTCTAGAATCTCCTTCCTCACCTCTTTCCTCTACAACTCCTCCTCCACTTACAGGCTGCGGGAGAGACATCCTGTCTCCTCAGAGAAGCTTCACCATCCACACAAACTCTCCAGACTGAGGAAGATCTCCCACTGTAAGCATGCATAGCTCCTGGGGAATCTCTTTCCTCACGTTTATTAGAATGCTAACGGTCTGTTTAGGGCCCATCACCCCTGATAGACAGGAAGCTCCGTGAGGACGTGCTGACAGCCCAGTGCTGAGACACGGCAGATGCTTGGTCAGACTGTGATGGAGGGAGGAAGAAGGGAGTGAGGGTGGGAAAGGGAAAGGGAAGAGAAAGACGGAGAGAGAGTGGAGGGGAGGGAACAGAGAGGCTCTCCCCTGAGATCTTCCAGGGGCCATGGGACACGAGGAGGAGGAGCCTCAGCCTCAAGTAGGGGGCGAAAAACAACAGGTGGAGAAGGGATTTATTATGTCAGACTCGCTCTACACTCAGCCACTGGGTAAACATCTATCAGGAGCCTGTTAGGTAGCAGGCACCGTTCAAGAAAACTGAGATACAGCAGGAAACAGCTGAGGTGAGGTCCTCAGCCTCTGGAGCTCATGTCCTAGCGGGACGGGAGGGGAGGAAGCAAGTGAGCAAAGGACAAACACCCGACCAGGCCGCTTCAGACTGTGGGTAGCACTAAGGACCCACAAGGCAGCGGGTCGTGAGGAATGAGGGGGACACTGCAGCTTCTGACGGGGTGGCCAGGGTGACCTGTGAGGCCATGAGGAGAGGACCAAGAGGGCGTCAGCTTACTCAGAAGCTCAGGCGAATCCTCCCCGTCGGCAGCATCCCTGCTCAGAAGCTCAGGCGAATCCTCCCCGTCGGCAGCATCAAGCTGTCACAGGGATGACGTCCCTAGTACAGGATTTGTTTGCCAGGGATGCCGTGAAACGTACCACAAACTGAGCGGCGTAAAACAATAGCAAATTATTGTCTTATAGTTTTGTAGGTGAAAAGTTCAAAATCAAAGTGTCGGCAGGGCCACGCTCCCTCTGAAGGCGCCAGGGCTGCTCCATCCTCTCCCCGAGCTGCCTGCCGCAAGGTTCCCTGGCCTGGAGACACAGCTCCCCGGGCCCGTCTCTGGCATCACGCGACCACCTCGTGTCTTCTTCCCTCTGTGCGTGTCTCTGTGTCCAAATCTCCCCATTTATAAGGCCACCACTGGTAAAGATTAGGGCCCACCTGATGACCTCATTTTAACCAGAGTGCTTCTGAAAAGACCCTCTCTCCAAAAGAGGTCACATTTTGAGGTACTGGGAGTTGGGGCTTCAACTTAATCTGTTTTAGGGGGGGACACAATTTAACCCATAACAGTATTCATGAGTCAAATGCAGCCTTGTGATGTACCAAAACCAATCTGATGTAATTCTATATCAATAAGAATCCGACTCAACAAAACAGAAAAAAATGCATGATTTTAAGTACAGAGTTCTGCTCAGTTCAAATATCTTAGAGGTCAGGGAACTGCAAAATCCGAGCACAGGCCGGGTGGCTCTGTTTGCTCAGTGGGCTGTGTCACGGAGACCCCGGTATAGACTAACAGCTATGCCGTCTGTGCTCATCAGGGATGTGACGTGAGTGTGGTGTGCGCTCCAGCTGGTGACTCTGGTCATTGCGAAACTTCAGGAACCTGAGAAAATGAGCTCAGATTGAAGAAGTGGAAAAAGGTAGCCCCCAAATTTTCATAGTGACATCTGTTGGGTAAATGCTTTTTAAATAAAGATTTGGAATAAAGTAAAGGAATAAGCAATATTTAAAAGTTTATTAAAAAATAAGCAATAAAGAAAGTTTGTGAGCAATAAGCTCATATAATGTTTGAGCATTAGAGATTCTGTGAGGTTTTTTTTTTTTCTTATACACTTGGATATTTTTTTAAAGAAAAACCAGCCTGATGGAGTTAATCAGTCACCCCTATAAATTCTTGTTGGAGATGTATACTTGAGTAACTGACTTGGGCTTGCAGGGGTTACATGACAATCTAACCATTTTAAAAACAGTATTGCATCATTTAAGAAATCTGAAGACTCACCATATTTTCATAAGCTTATTAGTTGTACGAATTAAGTACTTGGAAAGTCTTGAAACATTGTACAATCGAATAAACTGAAGTTCTTAAAAATGAAATTTAATACAATCAGCTAATAAGTTTTAAATGATTAAAAAAGGCTTCATTAACTAAGTGTAATAAATGAGCTCAAACAGTAAACAAGTCTCCTATAATGAGATTGTTAAAATGTGAGACTTAGAAATAGGATAATGAGATTTAAAAATTGGAATTAAAAGCTTGAGGAAAAATTAGAGTGCAACTTTAATAAATTGGAAAAAAATGTTTAACTACTGTATGGTTTGTATACCCTCCAGGATGTCACAGAACTCACATTAACACGAAGAAACAAACCCCTCAAGCTAAAGATTGTCCTAGAAAGGAAAGAAAATCAACCCTCACTCAGCCATGTCAGAATGTCCTCACAGAATAGGATGGCTGCTTGGTGCACACAAGTGCGAGTGTGTGCAGGGTTGGGGTGCGGGGGGGGGGGGGGTGCACTTTTTCCTTCTGCATTTGATTCATTTCTTATGCACTTGCCCTCACATTGGTCTGAAGAGTGGAAGGGCTCTTTTCATGCACAGCTCTGAAATCTGTGATCATAACCCCTATGCTTTTGATCTGGGAGGCGGCAGTCACATGACTGCCTCCCACTACATTGCCTTATACCCAGACCTACAGCCCTTCCGGGCTGGAAATGAGTTTCGGCCCCGAACCCCTTCTCTTGCACAGGGCTCAGGCCCGAGCTGGCACTGCTGGCCCCGATCGCACTGGCTGCCGGCGGGCGCGTCCACAAGAAAGCTTATTTCCTCCCCTGCTCTCTGGCGCATCCTGTGCCCAAATGATGCAGAACTGCTGCTGCGCCAGCCGAAGGGCCGAAGGCGCACCATCCCCAGCCCTGACTTACTCGCCCTCGAGGAAGTTCGCTTCCCAGCCGACGTTCACACGCATCTGCCACAGAGTCTGAGCCACTGTCAGGGGAGAGGTAGAAACAGGTGGACTCTAAGTGTTGAAACGAGGGGATTAATCTTAACAAATGGGGTGGGGTGGGGGCCTTTGAGAATGACGGGGACGCATTAATGGTGTGTCTCTGAACAACCAGACGCAGTTTTTATGGCTCTGCCAGGGCCGGATAAACCGGGGGCCCCGTAATAGCTCTCTCCGAGGGTTATGATGATGTTCGTAGCTGTTGTCTGAGCGAGCAAGTAACGGAGAAAATGGATGAAAAGTATGTGTTTATGTCCTTCCTATTAAATCCAAAGCCATAAACACAGAGGGCACTAAAGTTGATGGCGGTGCTGACAAATGCCTCCTTTGCAAGAGCACTAAGAAGGTTAAAACAACAAAGAAAAAGGCAGCAGTCCCAGGCCTGAAGTTTTTCATCCAGCTTTCTCCCTGCCTTTGCCTTTCCGTGTGTCCCCCGCTGCATTCCATTTACTCTCAAACATGTACTTTGTGGGTAGAAACAGAATAGGTGACATCTGATTGCTTTCTTTGCAGGCTGGGAGTTTTCCCTTACGGTGACCTTGGAGCGGTTCCTGCAGCCCGACGCCACCCCCGATGCGTCACGTGCACACATAGCTCAGTTAATAATCCACATCTTCCAGCTGAGGGGAAACTCCCACTTGCCCCTGAGAGCTCTGAAGTCAGTGTATGACCTAGAATTTCTCTGAGATTCTTAGACAATGAAAATACCCAAGGCTGGGATGAGGGTGAGACATGCATTGGGGTGCAAAATTTAAGGGGGTGCCAAAAAACACAATAATAAGGATAAATGATATGTTAATGCTATCCTTTTTAAAAATCAAAGCATCAAACTGTGGCAGTGTATGCTGGCCACTTGTTCTTGTAAATAAAGTTTTATTGAAAGTCCAGGGCCAGGATCAGGGTAAGGCAAGTGAGGCAAAGTGCTACAATTACAGAGTTGCATCCTGCAATTTAAATTTTTGATATGTTATTTCAAAATTTGATGTGCTGTTCATTGTGAATTTGGGTGTTTAAAAAATATTACACAAGGTCTATTTGTCTTGATTACTGAACTTTTGGAAACCCCTTTAAATTTTGTACCCCAAGTACCTCATACTCCTCACCCTAGTTCCATCACTGGGGAGCCCACACCCCAATTTTTCCATAGTTCTCCTGTAACTGGATATTCCTGAACTCTCCCTGTTTACAGGCACTATTCTAAGGACTTCGTTAATATATGTATTTTCTCATTGCCCTATTTTATGGGTGAACGGGGGCGCAGAGAAGTCAAGTAAGTTGCCCTGAGTCACAGAGCTGCTAAAATAGAGGAGCTGGGACCTGAACTCAGGCAGTCCAACTCTGCAGCTGGACTCAGCCACCACCCGCCTCTCCCTCCCTGATTTGGAAGAAGTTTTATGTCTGTTTTCCATTTCAAAATGTATTCTGTCCACTTTCTCACAATGTAGTGATTTCTTAATCCAATTTACCCAGCCTTTATACTGATAAGTTATTTCTACCATCAGACACAGATGGCTTTATAGGAAACCAGCCAGCTAAGTGCGCCACCGAAGAACGCAATAAAACTTGTTTTTCTAACCAACTAGATTGGTTTACGTGATGAGATAAATATTGTGTTAAGAGCAACTCCCAGCACATCTGGGGGAGAGTTGTTGCCCCTACTTGAGCTGGTTAGTAAGACACACAGCACCCCCTTCCAAGATGCTCAGGAACCCACAGCCTGCACAGCTCCTTGGCTGCATGGAAACCCTGAGGCTCTTTGCCCTGTGGGCACCAAAGCCCGGGAACAGGCTGCCCAGGGCACCTAAGTATCTGCTCTGCCCTTGGGTGGTAGCCACAGACACTACCTCCCCTCCTGATTCCTGTTCCAGAGAAGAAAGCTTGCAGGCGACAGACTTTGCTAAGTGATTGCAAGTGGTCCCTTGGGAGCAGGTACTGTAAACCAGCATCATCATCTTCACCACTGACGGTTAGCAAGGCCTTAGCAGGTGGCACAGCGGGTTCTCCCCCAGCAGACGGAGGCCACCAGAAACTCCAGTGATGCAGGAGGGAGATGCAGAGGGAGTCACTCGGCCTCCGTGAGCAGGAGCTGGGGACCCGTGTCTAAGGGGCACCTGGTTTCTTATATGCTGGAGAGTTGGGGGACCTCATCATGCCATTTTAAAGATGTGGAAAGGGAGGCTCAGAGAGCTGAAGTAAATTGTCTAACATCCTATCTAGATGTGGATGGGGGCCCCTGGACCCCAAGTCTGTCTGACTCCAAAGCTCAAGCTCTTAACCAAGTGCTATGACTGCTTGCATTTGTATTTCTGCTCAGCTTGTCCCTTGTCAAATACAGCTTCCCCATCTAAAAATGTTTCTGGTTTTGTGGGGCCACCCAAAAAAGTACCATTGCCTAAGTGAGTAGCTGCCCTAAGTTTTCTTGAAAGAAGAGTCTGGGACAAGGACTTGGTGACAGAAGGCTTGTTTGGGAAGCAAGCCCAGGACACAGGAGAGAGGTGGGAGAACGAGGTGAGGAAAAGCCAGTGTAACGGCAAGTTGTCATGGGTGCTCCCGGGAGCATCGGAGGCTCCACGCCCTGGGACCTCCTGAGTTGACAGCAGGCCTCCCAGAGCGCCTGGAGCGGGGGAAGGCCTGGGACACCCGGGCATCCACCTCCTTTTGGTGGAGGTTGGCTCCAGGTGCATTCTCTAACACTCTCTCACATACACACACATGCACACACACACCCTTTCCTGCTGGAAATGAAGAGGGTCCCTTCTCAGAGTAAAAACCCAAAGCACCAAACTTAAGTAAGTCCCCATTCTCCCCCTCAGCTTGCCTTCCGTCTGCGCCATGACGGCGGCTCTGCAGGACAGAAGGACGCTGTGCATAGAGTCCGAAGGGCCTGGCTCCAGCCCTACCTGGACAAACACGCATCTTTGGGCAGCTCACCTCCCCCGGGTAGGGTCTGGCAGGGACTAAGTGAGGTCGCTGAAGGAATTCCACCCACCTAGTCCATGCTGGCACCCAAGCATTTGAATGTGGCTGCAGGAAACTAAGTCACCGCCACGCAGACTGGCCTCACTTGGGATCCGTGCGCACAGATCTCAGGTGGGTGTGGCGCACTCCCAAGCTGGCGGCACCTCTCTGGTATGTTTGCCCCTCCCCTGGTTTTTCAATTACACTTTCCCGCCTTCTTCCCCTTCTGCAAAGCCCCACACGGCTCTCCTCTCCGCCCACTCCCGGCCGATGCCTCGCCTGGTACATTAAGGAGAAACGGACACAGAGACGCAGAGCTGCACCGCCAGGCCCGTCAGCGGCCTGCATGCAGACCCCCCTCGGCGCTCTACCGTCTGTTTTCCTCAGGGCGCTGTCGTCATTCCGGGACATCAAACTGTCCTCTCAGGCCTCCCTTCCTGAGGCGTGGACCCACTCTGTCCTGCGCCATCAGCACCTCCCTGCTGCTGGGTCAGTCCCAAGAGCACACAAACTTGGAGAGCACCTGCCACTCTTTAAAAAGTCCTCCTGCTGAATCCCGGGAGCCCCTGCGGGCGCCAGAGCACGTCTCTGTCCCCTCACAACAGCGCTCTCATCCCATATCATCCTGCCGTTTCCACGTCCTCACAACCTGTGTCCCTCCTCAGGACTGCCCCGTAAGGGAGACGGCTCCCTGGTGTCACGGGGGCCCTCATGCCAACCAGCCCAAAGAACACACCGCTGACCTTGTTGGCCCATCGCTCAGCACTGCTCGTGTGTGCCCTCCTCGGAGCCCACGGGGTCCGCTCTCTCCACCTGGCGGTGCCGCGCCGTGTCCCAAGGGGGCTCCGGCCCGGGGCTCCCGTCACACTACAGCCCCCCCCCCCGGGACGGCGGCACCCCGCCTGGGCGCTGCCATAACCGCGGGGAAATTTCTCCTAGTTCTGTGACTTTAGGACTTCTGTGCCAATGGCTCAAACGTTCACCTGTCCCCTGTCCCCCAGATACTTACTTAGGATTCCCACTTGGGTATTGAGGACACGCAAATCCCAAAATGAGCACAGCCAGGGTGCTGGTGCGGGTCTCCGCCTTGGTCTGCGTGGTGCTGCGCGACCGCCCTCGCTCGCGAGACACTCACCACCGACCATGGCTGTGCTCTTCTGCAGGCGGCTTATACTGGAATCCGAAGGCTTGCTTTTTCCCTTAACATTCCGGAACCATGCTCTCAGTTGTGCTTTTCTGTAACCTGCTCCTTAGAGTCTCCCAAGGAAACCAAAATTCCCGCGCTATCCTTGATTATTCTCTTCCCGCAGCCTGTCCTGCGGTCAGCCCCGAGCCGGCTGCTGCAGGAACAGTTCCCCCGTTAGCTCCGTCCACGCCATCTGGTTGGGCCGTCAGCACCTCGCCCCGACTTACCGAGACAGTTTTCCTACAGCTCATGGGTCCCACTCGGGCCCCCGCTTCCCATGCTACCCCAGAATGAGCAGCCAGTGTTAAGGTCACAAAAACTGCCACCAAGTCACACTACCTCCCCTGGTGTCTCCTCAGCAAAATTCAAACTGGCCAAAGGCTTCCCCCAGTGCTTAGGGCCAGAGTCGGAGGCTCAGCTGGCCCAGAGGCCGACGCAGCCTCCTTCTGCTGGGCCCCCGCCCCCTGCTCACAGTGTTCTCCCGTCTCTTGCCAGGCGCCGGCCACCCACCTGCCTTATGTCTCTTGATACCGTCAGTTTTCCCGCCTCACAGGGTTTGTTTGAGCCGCTCCCGGGGTTCAGCTGCCCTGTATCCTGGACTCGGCCCCCTCCGGTCCACCAGAGGTCAGTTTAACCGTTCTCTTCCCAGGGAGGCCTGCCAGACCACCCAACTCAAACTATCCCCCTTGTAACTGCCTACATAGTACTTAGGGCCCCCGATAATGCTGTCTTTACTTCCTGTTTATAGCCCGCCCACCCCCACCACCTACAGTACCTGTTTCCCCAAAGCAGAGATGTCTGTCAGGCTCTGCGTCCCTCCACTCCACTTAAAACAATGCCTGGCCACATAGTAAGTGTTCAGTAAATATATGTTGAAAGAAACAAATGTGTACGGCTCTACCGTAATGCACAGAACCTAGAAAAAAAAAGATATTTATGTATCTATCTGTGTTACTCCAACTTTCCATCACATTCCTGTGACATGACATGTAGGGACTTTACAATAAGTTAGCTAAGAGTAATTGAGACTTCTGGAAAACACTGATTGAACACACACAGTTATTTCAGCTCCCTTCCAAAATCCCATTAAAGATCCAAAAAGGCATACATTCACAATGACAAAGAGAACAGGAGATGAAAACGCCAATAGTTGAAAGACAACAGCAAAATTCTTTTGAACACAGAATGCTGGGACCAAAACGTGTAAGGCATGCAGAGCAGGCGACAAGTATGCCAGTTTGTGATGCTGAGGCCCAGAAAGATCTAGAGACCAAGGGACCAGATATTTCTAAAAGGAGCGACAGGATAAGCTAAACAGAGGGGAATTAGCCTAAAGTCCATGAAAGGAAGAGAGCTCCAGGGGACCCTGTCCCAACACTGCCCAGTGAGGACAGGACCCACCCTGACACAAAGAGTCAATGGTGTAAATGACATATCCGACAAGGGGTTAACATCCAAAATATATAAAGAACTTACACGCCTCAACACCCAAAAAGCAAATAACCCGATTAAAAAATAGGCAGAGGATATGAAGAGACAGTTCTCCAAAGAAGAAATTCAGATGGCCAACAGACACATGAAAAGATGTTCCACATCACTAATCATCAGGGAAATGCAAGTTAAAACCACAATGAGATATCACCTCACACCAGTTAAGTACGGCCAGCATCCAAAAGACTAAGAACAACAAATGCTGGTGAGGATGTGGAGAAAGGGGAGCCCTCCTACACTGCTGGTGGGAATGTAAGCTAGTTCAACCATTGTGCAAAGCAATATGGAGGTTCCTCAAAAAACTAAAAATACAAATACCATTTGACCCGGGAATCCCACTCCTTGGAATTCACCCAAAGAATACAACTTCTCAGATTCAAAAAGACATATGCACCCCTATGTTTATTGCAGCACTATTTACAATAGCCAAGACATGGAAGCAACCTAAGTGTCCATCAGTAGATGAATGGATAAGGAAGAGGTGGTACATATACACAATGGAATACTATTCAGGCATAAGAAGGAAACAAATCCTGCCATTTGCAACAACATGGATGGAGCTAGAGGGTATTATGCTCAGTGAAATAAGCGAGGTGGAGAAAGAAAAGTGGCAAATAATTTCCCTCATTTGTGGAGTATAACAAGGAAGCAAAACTGAAAGAACAGAAGAGCAGCAGACTCACAGACTCCAAGAAGGGACTAGTGGTTACCAAAGGAGAGGGGTGTGGGAGGGTGGGTGAGGAGGGAGGGAGAAGGGGATTTAGGGGTATTATGTTTAGTACACATGGGGTGGGGGATCACGGGGAAAACAGTGTAGCACAGAGAAGGCAAACAGTGAATCTGTGGCATCTTACTACAGTGATGGACGGTGACTGCATTGGGGTATGGGGGGGGACTTGATAATATGGGTAAATGTAGTGACCACATTGTTTTTTTGTTTTTTCATGTGAAACCTTCATAAGAGTGTATATCAATAATACCTTCATAAAAATAAAAAAATAAAAAAGAGTCAATGGGACTTGTATATCTGGAGATATCAAACCAACCTGTTTTCCACACATGAAAACTCAAGGCCAGTGAAGATTCAGGTAAGGCACAGAACAGAAAATGGGAATGCAGTTTAAGTCTGCAACCAGTAGTGAGACTTTGTTCCCTCTGCCCACTGTGGCTCCTGGAAGCACCCTGGGAGCTGAGCTTATGATTCCACAAGACAGGACATGGAAAGATTCCTAGGTTGAGAAATTGATCCAAGATAAATGACCTCCTGATATAGACATTTGAGGAGTACCATGGAAAAAATGGCTGTGATGTACTTATTTTACAGTGAAGGCATGAATCTCTTGCCACCAAACATACACACTTGAAACACACACATATATGCACACATGTAGTCACACCATCCAGATACACACACTCCACCCCACCCATGTGTCCCAAAGACATATATACACATACAAATACAAACCCCAAGACACACACACACAAAGGTATGTCCCAAACACATATACAACAAATACACAACACACCACAAATATCAAACACTACACACATATCTCGGATACACACACACACAACTTTCAAGCAGCTTTTTCCCTGCTTCTTAAAATATAAATGGGCAATCAAAGACAGCCATATACTTGAATAAATTTTCTTAAATGAAAGATTAAGCCCAAAACAAATAGAATAGGGTGAGCTGGGGCAGTGGGGAGGAGAACTCAAGATAAGAAGAGAGTAGATTTCCCAGATCTGTTGGAAATTTTTCTGGTTTTATTCACTTGTTTAAGTGCCACAAATCCAAATACCATAATCACAATACTTAGATTTAAAAAAAGGATATTACATCTACGAAACAAAAACAGAATTCTACAAAGAGAAACATTTTGAGAATAACAAAGAACATTTAGAAATTTAAAATACGAAAAAAATCAGTTCAAGAAGTGGAAGAAATAGTTGAGAAAATCTCAGAAAGTACAATAAAAGACATAATATACCAGAAATAGAAGAGAATCAGTAAAATAGAAACTCAATCTAAAGAGTCCAAACAGGAAAAATAAAAGAAAGGAAGGAAATCCATCAATGATATAAGACAAGAAAATGTGCCAGAGCAGCAGAAAATGAATTTTTAGAGTGAAGGAGCTCAGTGGATGCCCAATATAAGCAATTGACTGAAAGTCCACTTTAATCATTAGGACATTTCAGAACACTATGAACAGAGAGCTGAGGACCTCCTGAGAAGCAAATATAGACACATACACATATATGAGATATATAGAGCTGACCCTTGAACAACACAGGTTTGATTTGCATGGATCCACTTACATGCTCATTTTCTTTTTCCAGTATATATATTGGAAACATTTTTGGAGATTTAGGACAATTTGAAAAACATTTTCTTTTCTCGAGCTTGCTTCATTGTAAGAATACGGTATATAGGACATGTAACAAAATAGGTGTTGATTGACTGTTCATGTTATCAGCAAGGCTTCCAGTCAACAGCAGTATATTAATAGTTAAATGTCAGGGGAGTAAAAAGCTATATGCAGATTTTTGACTGCATGGGAGTCAACACCCCAAACCCTGTATTGTTCAAGGGTCAACTGCATATATATATATATAATTATCATATATGCAGATTTTTACTGCATCTCCATTCTCTGTTCGACGCCTTTATCATTTTATATATATAACTGACCTATGAAAGAACTAGCATTAGACTTCTCAACAGCAAGCCTGAAAATTAGAAGGCACTACAGCAAGGCCTCAAATATTCTGAGAAACCATTACTTCCAACCCAGAACTGCACACCCAAATAAAGTATTAATCAGATGTAACAATAGAATCTCTACATTTTCAGACATGTAAAGTCTTCACAGTTTTGCATGCCGTATATCCTTTATCAGCAAATAACCAGGGGATTTGTGCCACTTAAATGAGTGAATAACCCCAGAAAAATTTCCAACACATCCGGGAAAGAGAACGACAGTCCTAAGAAGAAAAGGAAATTCCCTGTTTGATGGTGAATGGAAATCCCTGAAAGACAAGTGTGCCTCTGGCTTATATCTGGACAGCCAGCTCAGATTGGTGCAGAAGGTATGACTGTCAGAAAAGAAAAACTTATGGCTTATCGAATGTGCTGGTCTGTAACCAAGAGTTCTTACAATTTCATCAGAGTGTTTGAGAAAATAAGTAGTGACAAGAACATGGAAAATTAAGCAAATTAAAATAAATAATCAAAGCAATGATTAACTCCAGGCTGTACAGGAAAGGAAACTAGTATACTCCACAGCTCAGCCGTGATCAAGATTTACACAATAAAAATAATATGAACGCAGAAGGGTAATTTGACAAAAAAAAAAAAATTATGTCATAACAACAATAGAAGAACGTGGAAAGGGGAAGCTTGTGTTTTTGTGTCTGTGTGAGAGAATATGTCAGCAAGTGAATCTATCACCTTCTGTTTTGGGAAGCTATCAATAGTCTCAGAAGTGTAAGTCAAGAAACAGCAATGCAAGTATATTTCTTAAGAATGTAGAAGCAACTATCAGAAGAATCATCTAACAAAGATGAAATTGGCTTGCCTCTGGAAAAGGAAGCCCGGAGTGAGAAAAGTGGCTTATGGCGTACATTTAGTACTTTAGTGACACTAGAAATTAAATGAAAAATAAAACAAAACAAAATACAAAGGAGTTACTTAACAAGTGGGGTCTGTGATGACAGAGAGTTGGAAAGCTGGACCTGCCGTAGAGCAGCTTCACATGGAAATGCCAAGAAAGAATAACTGTGTAGTAGATCTAAATGGGTTTAAGAGCGGAAAGCTCGAAGTGTCCCCACTTTCTTGCTTGCCTCTCGCCCTATCATCAAAACAGTACAAATAGCAGGTAACATTCCTCAAGGGCTAACAGGGAACAAAGAACAGTGCTAAGCAGTGTCCTAACATTAGCCAGTTCCATTTTCAAACAACCCTGGAGGTCGGAAACAAGGTTCTATCATTTTCCCACTTTCCAATGAGTAAACCAAGGCCCAGAGAGGATAAATAAGGGCCCCAAGGTCAGGGCAATTTCCTCTTGCATCTGAATAAGAAGGGAAGAGGAAGAAGGAACAATTTGTACCTGGTGCTCTGCCTTTCCAAAAAAAACAAACAGCCACAGACAGGCAATTTTTAAATGTTTGGAAAACTTGGTGAAAGATAAAGCTGAGTTAGACGGAAGCCAGCTCAGAACGGGGGCAGTGGGTGGCAGGTGGGGGACTGTGGAACAACACGCTAGGACATGAACAAACCGAGGCGGCTTGGAGCCAGGCACCGATCTGTCCAATCATTAAGGAGGAAATTGCCAAGCTTGACGCATTTATAAATTACCCCAAACTAATCAGCCGTTTAAGGACAATCCCATAAAAAAATAAAAGGGACCACAGCAGGCTGCTCTCGAGAGATAAATGGCTTTGCAGCCTCATCTAGGATATGCAAATTTGAGGCTGTCAGCAGGCCTTTTCTGAATGATAACTTGGTTTATTTTGGAGGGGCAGCCCATTGGGAAATAGAGCTGAAAACCTGGGGAGAATTCTCAGGCTTTGGGATGAGCTATGCATCAGTGCAATTCTAAGATAGCTTTGCTAGGAAACCCTTATACCATAAACATGGAAGGCAGGTAGACAGTGAACTGGGTGACTGTAAAAGTCATAACTTAGGAGGGCCTTCCTTCCATCTTGGCATCTCTCAGACTTATTTCTCTGTCACTTTTCTCACTGCCACCATCCTGACACAGGGCAGAGAGTGGCAACATTTTTTGCAACTGGCTAGAATTACCAGCATTACTGAGCTTCTTCCTTTTCCAATGGGGAACCAGAGACCCACTATACTGGGATGAATGGTAGGCCCCCAAAAGATACGTCTAGGTCCTAACCCCTGGAACCTATGAATGGGACCTTACTTGGAAAAAGAGCCTTTGGAGTTACAATTATGGGAATCAAAATAATATCATCCATGGAGTATCTGGATGGGCCCTGAATCCAATAAGCATTCTTAAAAGAGACAGAGAAGACACAGAAGAGGAGGAGGCCATGTGAGGATGGTGGCAGAAACTAGAGGGATGCAATCACAAGCCAAGGACTGTGGGAGCCATCAGAAGCTAGAGGAGGCAAGGCAGCTTCTCCCCTAGGGACTCTGGAGGGAGTGTGGCCCTGACGACTCCTTGATTGTGGACTTCCGGCCTCCAGAACTGTGAAGGAATACATTCCTGATGTCGTTATCTACACAGTCTAGGTCAGAGTTTTAGATTTCAAAACAACTGGCCTAGTTCCCTAATTTTAGAAATGAGGAAAATGGGAACAGATTATGGTATGGCCTTCTCAGAGTCACACAACTTCTTGGTGATGGAGAAGGACCTGTTTGACTTTGGGTAAGTTACATAACCTACCTCCTTTCAGTATTCTCACACAGAAAATGGGAATCATTACAACTGCCTAACGAGGCTTGGCATAATGATCAAATGGAAGAAAGGATGTTAAACTGTATCACATTTCTTGGACCAGAGTAACTGAGGACAACATTATTGCCTGAATCGCTGTCATCTCATTCTTGGTGCACCTGATTTAGAACCATTTCTTACCATCAACCCACCCCACACTCCATTCCAAAATGCCTTTAAACACCACTTATTTTTCTTCTTATTATTATTTCATATTCCTTTTAATTCTTATTTTATAATACTAAAAGTATTATTTTTCCAGATTTATTGAAATATAATTAACATATAACATTTCAGGTAAGTTTAAGGTGTACAATGTGATGATTTGTTATATATAGTATGACATGATTACCATGATAAGGTTAGACTATCTTTATCCTACTGAACATTCATGACTCCTATGTCAAATATTAGTTGGCTATACATGTGTGGGTTTACCTCTGGGCTCTTGATTCTGTTTCATTGGTCTATGTGTCTGTTTTTATGCCAGAACCACATTGTTTTTACTAGTATAACTTTGCAGTATAGTTTGGAATCAGGACGTGTGATGCCTCCAACTTTCTCCTTTTATCTTAAGATTACTTTGAGGAAGATTATTTTCTCAAGGTTACTTTGACAAAAGACCAGTCTTTTCTGGTCCCATATACATTTTATAATTTTTTTTTATTATTTCTACAAAAAATGACATTGATAATCCCTATCAATATATTAGTGGCATTTTTCAGTGAACTAGAGCAAATAATCCTAAAATTCATATGGAACTACAAAAGACCCTGAATAGCCAAAGCCATCCTGAGAAAGAACAAAGCTGGGGAAATTACATGCCCTGACTTCAAGCTCTACTGCAAAGCCATAGCAATCAAAACAGTATGGTACTGGCAGAAGAACAGACCCATAGATCAATAGAAAAGAATAGAGAGCCCAGATATAAACCCACACATACACACTTAATTAATAAACAATAAAGGAGCCATGAATATACATTGGGGAAAAGAGAGTCTCTTCAATAACTGGTGTTGGGAAAACTGCACAGCTATATGTAAGAGAATGAAACTGGATTACTGTCTAAGTCCATACACAAAAGTAAACTTGGATCAAAGACCTAAATGTAAGACATGGAACCATTAAACTTTTAGACAAAAAAATAGGCAAAAATCTCTTGAACGTAAGCACAAGAAATTTTTTCCTGGACACAGCTCCTTGGGCAAAGGAAACAAAATAAAAAATGAACAAATGGGACTACATCAAACTAAAAAGCTTCTGTATAGCAAAGGGCACGATCAGCAGAACGAAAAGACATCCTACAGTATGGGAGAATATATTCTCAAATGGCTCATATGATAAAGGGTTAACATCCAATATATATAAAGAATTCATATGACTCAACATCAAAAAAACCCAAATTAAAAAATGGGCAGAGGACCTGAACAGACATTTTTCCAAAGAAGACATAAGATGGCCAACAGGCACCTGAAAAGATGTGCCACATCGCTAATCACCAGGGAAATACAAATCAAAGCCACAATGAGATATCACCTCACACCAGTTAGAATGGCCACCATCCAAAAGACAAGAAATAGTAAGTGTTGTGAGGCTGTGAAGAAGACAGAACCCTCCTACACTGTTGGAGAGAATGGAAATTGGTACTGCTACTGTGGAAAGCACAATAGAGGTTCCTCTAAAAAAAACTAAAAACAGAAATGCCATTTGATCCAATAATTCCACTTCTAGGAATTTACCTGAAGGAAACAAAATCCCTGACTCTAAAAGATGTAGGTGCCCCTATGTTTATTGCCACATTGTTTGCAAAAGCCAAGATATGGAAGCAACCAAAATTTCTATCAATAGATGAATGGATAAAGAAAAGTTTGGTACCTATTATAATTATTCAGCCATAAAAAGAAAACAAATGTTACCTTTTGCAACAACATGGATGGATCTAGAGGGTATTATGCTTAGTGAACTAAGCCAGGCGGAGGGAGACAAATACTATATGATTTCACTTATTTGTGGAGTATAAAAACAAGACAAAACAAAATGAACAAAATAGCTGTAGACTCATAGACACTGAGAATTGACTGGTGGTTACCATGGGGGCGGGGTTGAGATGGGGAGGGAGGAGGAGGGGGATAAACGGGCACAAAGATTCTCAATCACAACATAAGTTGGTCATAAGGGTGATAGTACAGCATGGAGAATATAGCCAATGTAACATCTTCCAATGTTCACAGATAGTAACTGCACTAGTGAGGGTGAGGATTTAATAATGTGGGGAACTGGTGAACTGTTTTATATTATACTTGAAACAAATATAAGACTGTAGATAAAAAATACTTCAATTTTAAAAAAAGAAAATGCCATTGAAATTCTCATAGGGACGGTATCTAATCTATAAATGGCTTTGGATAGTGTGGACATTTTAATATTCTCCTGATACTTGACCATGGGATATCTTTCCATTTATTTGTGTCTCTTCAATTTCTTTCATCTGTATCTCCTAGCTTTCAGCGTATAGATCTTTCACTTCCTTGGTTATATTTATTCCTTTGTATTGTTTTTGATGTTATTATGAATGAGACTGTTTTACTTCTTTTTCAGATAGTTTGTTGTTAGTGTGTAGAAATTAAATAGATTTTTAAATGGTGATTTTCTATTCTGCAACTTTACTGAATTCATTAATTAGTTCTAACCGTTTTTTTTGTGGAATCTTTAGGGTTTTCTGTGTATAAGATCATGTCATATGCAAACAGAGACAATTTTACCTCTTCCTTTCCAATCTAGATTCCTTTTATTCATTTATTTTTTCTTACATGATTGCTCTGGCCAGGATTTCCAGTACTATGTTGAATAGGAGCAGTGAGAGTGGGGACCCTCCTCTTGTTGCGGATCTTAGAAGAAAAGCTTTCAGCCTTTCACCATTGAGTATGGTTTTAGTTGTGGGCTTGTTGTTTAAGGCCTTTATCATGTTAAGGTACATTCTTTCTATACCTAATTCATTAAGAGTTTTCACCGAGAAAGGATGTTGAATTTTGTCAAATGCTTTTCCTGCATCTATTGAGATGATATGATTTCTATCTTTCATCCTATTAATATGATGTATTATATTTATTGATTTGCATATGTGGAACCATCCTTGCATTCCTAGGGATGAATCCCATTCAATCATGGGGAATAATCCTTTGAAAACCCTGTTGAATTTTGTTTGCTAGTATTTTGTTGAAAACAATTTTTTTTTATCTATATTCATCAGGGGTGCTGGCTTATAGTTTTCTTTTCTTGTAGTGCCCTTTTCTGACTTTGGTATCAGGGTAATGGTAGCCTCATAAAATGATTTTGGGAGTGTTCCCACTTCTTCAATTTTTTTTGGAAGAGTTTGAGGAGGACCGGTATTAATTCTACTTTAAACACTTCGTAGAATTCACCAGTGAAATCATCAGTCCTTAACTTTTCTTTGTTGGGAGATTTTTGATTACTGATTCAATCTTATTCATTATTGGCCTCAGATTTTCTAATTCTTCATGATTCGTTCTTAGTAAGTTGTCTAGTTCTAGGAATTTAGCCATTTCTTCTAGATGTCCTATTCATTGGCACATAATTATTCATAGTTGTCTCTTATGGGTCTTAGTATTTCTGTGGTATCTGCTATAATGTCTCCTCTTGCATTTATTATTTCACTTGAGTCCTCTCTTTTTTCTTGGTTAGTATAATGAAAGTTTGTCAACTTTATCTTTCCAAATAATCAACTCTTATTTTTGTTAATCTTTTATGTGGTTTTCCTGTTTTCTATTTCATTATTTCTGCTCTAATCTTTATTATGTCCTTCCTTCCTCTAATTTTGGGCTTAGTTTGTTATCCTTTTTCTAGTACCTTGACATTCAAAATTAGGTTTTATTTTAGTCTTTCTTTTTTTCTTGATGTATGTGTTTGTTCATAGCTAAACTTTCCTCTTAGAATTGCTTTTGATGCAGCCCATAAGCTTTGGCATTTGTGTTTCCATTTTCATTTATGTCAAGATTTTTAAAATTTTCCTTTGATTTCTTCTTTGATTCATTGGATATTCAGGTGTGTGTTGTATAATTTCCACATATTTGTGAGTTTTCCAACTTTCCTCCTGCTATTGATTTCTAGTTTTATACCACTGTGTTCAGAAAAGACACTTGCGTAATTTCTCTCTTCTTGAATTCTTGAGATTTCTTCTGCAGCCTAACATATGACCTATCCTAGAAAATGTTCCATGTGCACTTACTTGAGAAGAAAGTATATTTTGCTGCTGTTACATGAAATATTCTGTATATATCTGTTAGATCCATTTGGTCTATAGATTTGTTTATATTTGCTATTTTCTTATTCTCTTTCTGGATGATCTATCTATTGTTGAGAGTGGGGTATTAAAATCCCTATTATTGTATTACTGTTTGTTTCTCCGTTTATTTCTGTTAGTATTTGCTTTATATATTTAGGTGTTCCTATGTTGGGTACAAACATATTTACTGTCATTATACCTTCGTGATGAATTGACCCCTTTATCATTATATAATGACCTCTTTGTCACTTGTGACCATTTTTAGACCATTAAAGTCTATTTTTTCTGATGTAAGAATAGCTACCCCTGTTTTCTTTGGTTATCATTTTCTTGGATATCTTTTTTCATCCCTTCACTCTAAGCCAGTGTTTGTTCTTAAAGCTAAAATGAGTCTCTATAGCTAGCATAGTGTTGGGTATGTACATATACTCTGTCCTGAGTACGGAGAATGGCTTCTGCAACTTCTCAAACACATTCATCCCACAAGCAGAGTGCTAGGATCAGCCATGGGCTGTGTCCTGTGTTGGCACTGGAATTTCAGGGATAATAAGACAACATCACATCACCTCACCAGCCACTATCCACTCACCAGCAGTGCCCGTGCAGTAGTCAGCTAGTGCTGGGGGCGAGGAGAGGCAGGAAATTCTGAAGGGGGAGGAGAGAAGGAAGTACTGAATCTCTTGGTTTTGTTTAACTCCCAAAGCACACCAAGAAATTGCATGCCCCAGGCTTGTGATTTTCAACAGAGGTGGGTGGGAGGATTTTTGACTCCTAGGGACTATTTGACAATGTCTAGAGACATTTTTGGTATGACATCGGGTGGAGAGGGGAGAGATGCTACTGGCATCTAATGGGTGGAAACCAAAGATGCTGCTAAACACCCTACCGTGCACAGGAAAGCTCCCCCACCTGCTATGACGAGGGAAAGTCCTGCCTAAAATGTCACTTGTACTGACGTTGAGAAATGCTGCTGTAGCCAACAGGATCCCCTGTTTCAGCACAAGAAGGCAGTGGGAAAGTAGCCCAGGAAATTGTGGTGACAAACTCATGGGAACCGTCCCATAAATAACCAACAGTGTCTGCCATGCTGTTTTCTCGGCAAACACCTGGCTCCCGGGGGACCTGGCAGCTGGTTTCCTGTACCTATGGGGCGACTGTTGAGACTGAGCTCACTTGATCCCATGGGGACTAGAAGAAGGTGAAGGACTGCCTCGCTAATGAATGTCCCCACCCCCAATCACACCAGCTGCCTCTTCAAGATCCACTCAAATCAGGCTCTGGAAATAAGGATTGGATCAAGGCATCAAAATCTGGAAAGTGTCTTAATCCACATTTAGTTGGGAATGAGTTGGCCAGCATAAACCATTTCCCCACAGTTTATGAAATGAGATTATTCTTACATCCCTCCTTTTGATTTCCTTTATAGGATGAGGTTGATTGCATTAAGGCACTATTTCTCACTGTGTGGAACATGGTCCCTGTAGAGGGGGCATCAAATAATATTAAATTAAATACCAGAGAGAAAGCTGTTTCATCTTCAGTTTTCTTTCTGTTCTTCTGAAGAGGAAGCCTCAGATTGGTAGAACTGGGTCCTTAAACTTCTGTGATACTTATCAGAGGTGGGCCTTGAGTTCAGAGCCTTCAGATAACAGTATTTAACTGGAGCTGAATGTTAATATTTGATTTTCATAGCATGATACTTATTCTCACAATTACCTCCTATTTATGGCAATTAATTTCTCTCTTCCAGTTACAGATTCGAATTGGAGTTTTCTTGTTCTATATGCTGATTTAAGTTTAAAAGTATTTATTTTTTAAATGTTAAGTAAATAATAGCAGAGATGGCAAGTGGATATGAGAAAAAACACACAACATGGAATACAAATGACTCAAGTTTTAGGGAACATGATTATAAGATGTAGGGATCTTCTGTTACTAGGAGGAGAAGAGAATTTTATAAGGAAGTAGTTTAAGTGGCCTGTACCTCCTACAGCCTGTGAGCTTCCAAGTTCATTTATGACCAAGGAGGGAGGTCTATGCTTGGCCCAGGCAAAGGAGGAGGATGGAATTAGAAAAATACATACTTTTCAGAGGATTAGAGAATACTTTAGACAAAGACCTAAAATTTCTACTGGTATACAATGTGCTCTGGAGAAAATTTAAAGGCATAAATATGCCCCTTCAGGTAAACTCTGCTCTGCACCAGGAGTTCAGGCTGGATTTCAGCCTCATCTGCCCTCTAACCTAATATACTTGGTCAGTTCATAACCTGAACAACTACACTCAGCAGCCCTGCTCAGAGCAAGCTGCATTCATTTTACCATACAGTGAAGCTAAGCAAGCTTGATTGTTCATGAACGCAGCATAGCTGGAGCTGGGTACTGAGTTTATGACCTTACAAACTGTCTTCTAAACAACATTTTTGGGGGCACTTAGGGCTGAAATCGCCATGTATGTTTGATCTCAGAATACCCGTGAATTGGCTATGGTTATTTGAAAGTCTTCTTAAGCGGGTCTGTTGGACAGTATATACATGAAGAACTCTGATTGATTAGTGATGTCTGCCCTGGGCATGGGATAAGGGAGGGGCAGCAGCTGGGCTCTGTACCTTGCAGGCTAATTTAAGTTTTATAAGTATTTTTATTTACTGCCCTGAAAGGGTCATTGTGTCAGCTTACTCAGTAGGGACAAGCTACAAGATTGAAAAAGGAGAGATTTTTATTGGAGGAGAATCCCAGAACAACTATACCTCTTCTTTCATCTCCTCCCACTTCCTTTTCTGGGAAGCTCCATCCTTCCAAATGTCACAACCCCCCAAAAGAGTTTCCCGACTCCCTCAGAAAGGCAACCTTCCCTATCCATACCCATCACCCAACTCCCACTCACTTTGGACAACAGTAGAGGAAGTTTTGACTTTCCCCCTTGATCTCAGCTTTAACGTGGATTGTAAGGAGAGAATTCAAGGGTCCCTGAGGGTGGCTATGAGTAAAACCTATGCTGACATCTAATTGAACTTTTACATATTCTCCAGTTATACAGGTAACAAGTGCCTGTGACTTTGCCATTCACAGAAACTGCAAATACTTTCACATCACACCATAGTTACTGTAGATATATCAAAATATTCTTTCTACAAGTTCCTGATTTGAAATTGGTTATTAGACCATTACCTGGGGTCATTTAATAAAGTAATAAAGAATATCTACTATTCTATCACAGAGTTGTTTTTCTAGTATTTTGATAACAGTATCATCGGGAAACCTTGCGATCTTATGACATTTATTTAATGAATTTTAAAACAGTGTTCTGAGAAGACAGCCTAAAGTTCCACCAGATAACTAAAGGGGTCCATGGAAACAGTAGATTAACAGGCATCCCTCAGTGGCCCAGGCCATGAGCTCCTTGACGCAAGCCAGCATCACTCCCTCATGAACTTCGCCCTCTTGCACCCAGCACCATGCCCATAATAGATGCTCGTAAGCAGTCCCTGATAAAATTCTGTTTCCTTCTCTATGAATGCATACAATGAGCTTCTTGCCAGAGGCAAGGGAATAAGGCTGCATTTTAGACAAATGTATCTAACTGGGGTTTCTTAGCTCTGTCTGTGCTTGACAGAACCAACCACTTCTACCACCTCTCTCAAGCCTAGAGGCCCCAACCTCACCACTCCTTACTGATCTAAGCCCATAATGTGCCTGTTTTGGAGTGTCTGGCAGTATCTGCTCTCCCTGCAATAGCAAGACCCGATTTGGTGTCTGTGCTAGAGACGTGTGGCTCAAGTCCTTCTGCAACCGACACAAGGGCTCCACTCAGGTGTAATTCTGAGGGTGCTGAATGCACACGTGTGCTGGGGTCAGGTCCCTCCAGAAAGCATGTGAATGAATTACCTCTGTCCCTGACCCCCCAGCTGTCATGTTGTAAATGTGATGCTCTGCGCTTGATTTCTGGCTGCCTCCAATGCTTAGCTCCTAATCTTGTCTCAGAAGATAAAACAATCGTTATCTCATGGTTTGCAAAATACCGGGGGAGCCGATCAGATCCCTGAATTTGATGTGTGCAGGGAGGCTTTGCCATGAATCATTTTCTTCTGCAATGGGAGTAAGCAGAACTCGGGAGGAACTTTACTGCCATTTGCAGCAGGGAACGAGGAATGGCCTCATTCTGAATGTGCCCTGCTTCTCTCTACAAATGTCCTTCTCATTTTAGGATTACTTTGATTGGCTAATGAGATGTCTAAAGAATGAGATTAAACTGTTCCAATCATACCACAGCTGTTCCTGCCTCTCAAAAGCCTTTACTGCCAGCACCAAAAATATAGGCTTTCTCCACAATAAACACTTTTTATAATACCAATAACACTGCAGGGAGTGTTATCATGAAATAATCAAGGCCCCATGGGACCCAGGGAGCCTGATGGTGTTCCATGCCTCGTGATGCTGGGGGTGGGGGAGGGGAGGCAGGCAGGACAGCGGCGATTGTATCAAAACAAGGACACCGCCTATTGTGCCTTTTTGCTTAAAGCCTTAGACCCCCCGGCTGAGGACATGTGCATGTGAATCATGCCGGGTTGAACAGCTGTGACTTCCTTGCATACAGCCATCTGCATTCATGTATTTTTAATGGACTGTTTGGAGCTGTCAACCTACAAACAAAAGTTAGGTAAGGTTTTGAATCCTGGTCAACAATGTTGAATTCTAGCCCCTCGTCCGTTCTCCTCAAGAGCTCACTACTCCAGCAAGAATTACTAGAAAAGTTACAGTCATATCATAACGAGAAAAACATTGACTCTTACATCTCACATTCACAAACACGGCCATGACAATGGATGGGTGTGTGAGAACCTCCAGGGCTCACGCTCAGCCCACTGGACATGATTTGGGCTGATTTTGATCACATGTGAATTTCCCTCCCTGACTGCCATGTGGAGTTTTGGGTACTATGGCAAATTAGTCACGTTTACATGTCAGAGAGTGACAAGGTGGCTCGTATCGGTCCATAATGATGCAGAGTGACAGCTGAAAGCAAAGAGGCAGCCTTATGAAAACTACTGACAAGATGTATGGTTTTCCCAGGAATACGGCCCAGGGAGCAGTGCGCAGTCCGCATTCTTCTAGTAAAGACTTAGTGAATGAAAGCCGTTGTTTACCAAAAAAGGACCTCTGAACTCACTTAGATTTTATCTACAAATTCTCTTACTAGTGAACAAGGAATAGCATATTTCCTTCTCAGAACTTGGGAAGTGTATCTTATCAAAGGTAAGATTTTAAAAGTTAAAGGGATTTTTATGACTTAAATAGATCACAGGCTTTGCTCTCTCCTGACAGCCAAACGACCCCATGATTTAAGCAGGCAGGCCGATGGTTCAGTCTTGCGGGGCGGTCGTCGAACCCAAGTCTGTATGGAAGGAAATCTAAATGTGGCTTAGATGCAGTGATCATGTCCATTCCTCCTTCAGTCAAGAAGGAAGCACACACATGCAAAAAAATCCAAAGAAATAAATGGGAACCATATTTATTTGAGGCAATTTTGCTCTGTATCCTTTCACATTAACTCAGAATGGTATCTGTCATCTTAAGTTCTTGCCTGTTACAACATCAATTTCATAAGAGTCAGACTGGACCCTGAGATACCCTGAAAATCATTTTTCAAGAATATGTGCACACTCAGTTGACAGGGGAGTAGTAATACCACCCAGGGCTCCCCTCCCAAGCCCCCAAGTCTCCTAAAAAATACCACCACCACTTTTTGCCTTCCCAGGACAATAATTATTCTTGCTCGGCGATAGCTCTCCTCTTTAAAGCTCCACTGAAATAGCTCTGTGTGTTAGGAAGAGAGGAGCAGGATTGTTTTGGTCTTTCAGCAACGCTGAGCCAACCAGTTCAGCATTTGCTGGAGACTGGATGGTCCCCCTTTTTAATTTCATCAGGCCAAAATTGTTATAAAATGTCCTCCTGTGAAAGAATATTCCATTTTAATCATGGTTTCTCTTAAGAAAAAGAAATGTTAGCACGTCAACATGACACTCAAGGACCACAATGTGTCTTCCTAACACAATAACGGCCATGGGTTTATGAACCATTCGGTGCAACAGCAAGGAGAAATTAGATCATTCGGCTCTGGCTGCTGTACGTAATAGATCTCCTCCCGGTTAAGATTGCTGGGAACAGGCTCAAATGATTAATGGGAAAGCTTGATGGTGTAAAAACTGCTTAATGTAAGAGCGCAATATGGCATGCAAACCAAACTAAAACAACCATAAATATTTTAGGCACCTTATAAAGATTTAAGAATATTTATTCCACATATAAATCCTTCGTGTAGTATCAGGGAAAGCCCAGGGTCCAGAGGGCTGGCAGCCTGGAACACAATGTGGTTGTGTGCCTTCTCCTTTCTGTTTGCATTTTCCTCTGATGAGTAAACCAAATCAGTTAGTTAACTGCTTCCAAAATGAAGTGAAATGCCGGAGAGCCAGTCCTTTTACAGCCCTGTCAGCGCTTACTTCTCCAAAGCACCTGATCTCCAAAGCTTCTAACAAGTCAGAAGATTGGGGCCAGAGGGTCCCCTTGGTAGTATTATCTCACATCTCAAGTTTTCTACAGCTGTGCTAACCACAGTGCGGTTAGGAGCATGACCTGGATGCTTGTTACAAATGCAGATTCCCAGGCCCCGGCCCAGGCCTCCTGAGTCAGCAGCTACTTTTACCAAATTCCACGGGTGACTTGCATGCACATTAAAGTTGGAGAAACTACATTACATCATCACCACTCTGACCTCTCCCATTCCTGCCTCTATCCCAGACTCCAGACCGCTCCTCAGAGTAGAGTTAAAAATGTAGTTAGTGAGAGAGTAGCTTCACCACCCAGGAGCTCTGGGTCTTGGTAACCTTACTTAGCCTCACTGACCCTCACTGTCCTCATCTGAAAGAAAATAAGGGGAAATAAAAGTACCAATTTCAAGGGGAGGATGAAACGATTATATTAGGTAATATGTTCACAAGCTGACAATGAGATGCCTGGCACATAGTAAGTGCTTATCCAATGGTAAAACCGTGGAGAGGTAAAAAGGTACCAATGGGACCAATTTAATTTTCACTATGGACTTTTTCTAAAACTGCTAAAAAGTCTTTTCTCAATTTCTTTATCTATTCAATGGGGTCAATAATGATCCTTTAACACAGAGATGGAGAAGGTAGAAAGTAAATAATGATCCTTCACACAGAGATGGAGAAGGTAGAAAGTAATGTGTTTGGAAAATGGGATACAGCTGAGAAAACTGTTGGTTACTGAAGGAGAGAAATAGCAACAAGAGGGATGAAATTCTGGATTAGTTATCTTTTCCTATGTATCAAATTACCCTAAAATTTAGTGGCTTAAAAGCAAACCTTTATTGCCTTGCATTTTCTGTGGGTCAGGCAGTTTTATTCAAGATGTTAACCGGGTATACAGTCATCTAAAGGCTGGACCGGGACTGGAGGATCCTTACCAAGATGCTCCACTCCCATGTACTGAAAACTAGCAGGAGACCTCAGGTCCCCGCAGGGGCCTCTCCACAGGCTGCTTGAGTGCCCTCATGACATGGTGGCTGGCTTCCCTCAAAGTAAATAAGCCAACAGAGAGGACAACTTGGAAGCCACCATGCCTTATTTGACCTACTCTAGGACATTGCACCTGTCTGAGAAACATCCAAGGTTGTGGCACTATTAGGTGGCCAAGAGTGACTTTGCCTCTCAATTAATCCTCCTCACACCCCTAAGCACCCTCTGAAAATAATATCTAAGTACAAACTTATGCTTGTGCAGACATTGCTTCAAAACAATCCTTCTTTCAACCAAATTATTGCCCCCAAACGCCTGTGTAGAGATGCTGGGACCTCCATGGTATATCCACTACCATTTGTAAAGACCTCTCGGGGAATCAGAAACCCCAGTCATCAGAAAAGCCTCCAGTGACTGGTCAGGTTTCCAGTTCAGCCTGAAACACTCTTCCCCTCCCCAAAGTATCCCTTGATCTGGCTAAGTCCTGCTGATCTTTCTATGTGTGGGCAAAATATCCCTTCCTCTGGAAGGCTCTAGACTAGATCAGACCCTCTGCACTATCTCCCCAGAGCCCTCTCTAGGTCTTTTATCATAATGGTCTTCACATTTGGGAAAGTATGTGCTTGTCTGCACATCTCTCTTAATCGACCGCAAAATCCAAGTGGCGGGGACTGTGTCCAATCTTGTTCGGTCTGTATATTCTAGAGCCTAATGTAGTGCCTGGCAAATGGCAGGTCCTCAGTTATAATCTGTTGAGTGGATTTTATTCAGCCATTCAGTCAATAAATATTACTGCAGAGTCCCAGACACACAGATACTCCTATTACCAGAACTAAGCAAGTCCTTCCTCTAGTGGAGTTTTCATTTTAAATGGATGAAAACAGGATAAAAAATGTAAAAAAAAAAACAAAAAACTTAATAATCAAGCAAAAAATATAACACACCTGGATACAACCAAAGGCTTAGAGGAAAAACAACAGAGCAGCAGGACAGAAAGTGATTGCAGAGCAAGGGGATATTCCACTTTACAAAGGGTGATTATGGGGGGCCTCTCTGAGGAGGTGACATTTGAGCAAAGTTCTGAATGAAGTGAAAACACAGCCATGAAGTTCTCTATGGGAAGAGTGCTCTACAAGGTGGGAACAGCTACTGCAAGGTGGGCACGTTTGGCCTGTTCAAGGAAACGCAAGGAGCCCACGAGGAGCCCATCTGCTGGCGTGGAATGAGGTGGGGCAGGTGGTAAGGTTGGGCAGCACGTGGGAGAGCAGCTCACGAGGAGCTCTGGGGGCCACTGGAACCACCAGGAGTTTGACCAGGGGCGCTATGATCTGATGTTGGTGTTGTAAAGATCCTTCTGGCCACTGTGGGGAGAGGAGATGGTGGGGAGCAAGGGTGGATGCACAGAAGGTGAGTGAAATTCAGCCCAGCCTGTTCCATACTCAGAGGGACAGAAGGTGAAGCTGGCCTTTCAACTGCCCTCCCTGGGAGAAAGAAACATGGAAACGAAAACTTAAAGCATAGCAAAGAGCCATCAATTCTGAATAAGCAGCGTTTCTCAGTCCCTGACTATATGGCTCATGGTCTTCACACGTGATCTGATTTATTCTTCCAAAGAGCCTGCAAAACAGGAAGCATTATCCACAGGCTTTCGATTGGCAAATGCCACCAGCTGCCCTGCACCCACAACTGTAAATGGCATGTGAGACAACTGAGGCCCCAAGAAGTTAAGCAACTTGCTGAAAAATCAAGCCCTTTGTAAGTGGCAGAGCTGGAATTTCAACCCAGGCCGCCTGACTCCAGAGCAGGGCTCTGAACCAGATCATGATGTGGCCTCCAAATGCCTCCCTTGTAGGCATTCGAGTCCCTGACCTCTGGTGTGAGGAGATAGAAAAGCCACCAAGCAACAAGGGAAATACAAAGCCCTCTCCAAATGATAAAGCACAGATTTATGGTGCTGAGGATGGTTGTAAAAGCAGCAAGAGGCTTTAATGAGCTTAGAATTCGTTTAGCCTAAGAAAGTGATTTCTAGCCTTCCCACTTCCGCTCCCAAATTACAAAATTCGTTTTTTTTCCTCAGCCGCCTGTGAATTGCTAGCCCTTATTTATCTTGTTCTCCACACAAACAGGAGACCTTTTTCTTCTTAAAACTCAGATCTAGTCCTGCCTAACGTCTCTCCCCTTTTATTTTTGCTTTTTGCTTTTTGAGGGTGTTTACTTTGGTTCTGCTAATTGGCAGGCGGGCAGTGAGACAGACATCCGCTAACCCTGGAGATGAAAATGCCTGGCTCTCGGCCCATCTCTCTCTCCCTCCTATGTCCACAGCAGACATCCCTAATTGACACCCTCTGCCTGACCTTCATGGGTTTCATCGTGCTTTTCACAGCACTGCCGTCTGAGACATTACCGGTAGATCAAAGCTAAACCCACTTGCCATCTTAGAAGTTACAGTCCTCCCCAAGGCGTTGGGATCACCTCACTCTGGGACACTCCTAAAATGCCCATCAGGGTCCTCAGCTGGGAACCATGGGGCACGCAGACATGTGGGAGAAAGCCACGCGTTTTCAGTGCAGGCCAGGGGTGCTGCGTATTTAAGTTCTCTTGAAGGAGGCCTGGGAACAGGAAAGCCAAGAGCCATGGGGCCCTGCTCATCAGGATCCTGTTGGAAGATTACGAGACTGAGGTTACAGCGGTGGAAATGCAAGAAGCTTAAGCAGAGTTTTTCAAGCTCTAGGTCGTTTGCTGGGTCATGCCCGGCATTTCTTTAAAGCACAGTAATACAATTCAATAGGTAAATATTGTTTGCGGAAACTCGTTCCAACTCTCTATTACATAGGTGTGCTGGGTTGCAGTGGAAAAGGCAGGTTTTACTCTAGGTCACAATCTGTGACTAACATTCCCCTAAACATGCTATACCTCACACCCCTGAATTTGTGAACGTTATGTTACATGGCAAAAGGGATTTTTACAGATGGAATTAAGGTTACTAATCAGAGGATCTCAAAACCGGGAGATTTTCTGAGATTGTGGATGTGGGTAAAATTGTAATATTTCCGAATATCTCACCTGGCTTTAGTGCATCTACATATCAACAGGCGTTCCTAGGGGGGTGGAGAAAGCAGTTCATCTCCATATCAGTGGGTAAGTACCTGGGCGACTGAGGGTTTATCTGAACCTAAGAGGTTGGGGGGAGGTCTTGCTTGCTTCTGCCAGAGCAGGAAAGAGACGGCCCTGGACTGCAGTTTGTAAGCAATAAATGGGTTTTAAACTTTATTTCTCCCTATGACTGATTTTGGTTTTAGAGGTACTTTGCCCCTGGATTTCCTCTCCTTGGAGTTACAATGGAGCTCAGTGATTCCAGACTTGGGGAACCCAGAACCAAGAAACCAGCCAGGCCCACAGGACTTCTCAACTATAGAACCATGAAATCATAAATGGGTATAGTTTCAAGCCCCTAAATTTGTGGCCATTTTTATGACAGCAATGGAAAAATAAAAAAGGTGCAAAAAGTTTGAAGCAGATAGCTGTGTTCTATGACCAGTTCTTCCTTTTACTTAGTAATCTGTGACCTTGGACAAGTTATCCAACATTTATTTCCTCATATGTAAAATTAGGGTATAATAGAGCCAACTCATTGAATTTGGAAGAGACCAGAATTAATGGTGGTAATGCACATAAAATGTTCACAGTAATAACAATTACCATTATTAGTATAACCCTGATTTAGTAGAAAGGCAAACTTTTTGAAGCTTAGTTTCTTATCTGAAAAATGGGAATAACACCACCTTCCTCATTGGTTGGAAGCATGGGCTAATCAGGCTTTATGAAACAAGATCTACAAAACTATTTAAGGATTACTGAATGAAAGATGATACAGAAGATAGTACTAGCTCTTGGCATTGATATCTCTTCTCCCCTTCTTCTTCCTTATTAATAGAACCTCTAAATTTTAGCAGGAGCATGGCTGCGATAGAGACAGTATCTCCCATTCTCCTTGGCAGCTTGATACAACTAAGAGACTAAGTGTTGGCCAGTCTTATGTAAGCAGAGGTGTAATATGCAAGGTGCAGAAAGCCATCTTAAAAAGTTATGGGCAGAGAGAGTCCTGGGAAGATAGCAGCGTGAGCAGGGTGGCGGAAATCTCCTCCCAAAACCATATATATCTATAAAAATACAGCAAACACAACTATTCCTAAAAGAGAGACCAGAATATACAGGACAGCGCACAGCCTGCATCTGCACCTGAGAGGACTCCGAGGCGGGTAAGATATGGAGCCACGACCCGAGCACTCCCCCACCCCAGGGCACCAGCGGGAAGAGAGGATTCAGAGCCGGGAGGGAGTGGAAGTACAGGCCCGTGAAATAACCAGCCCTGGTGATCTGCGCCGGGAGCGCTGACACACATCGCGCGGTGTATCAGATATTGGAGAGAAAGAAGGTGCAGGTTTTGAGCTGGGAACGCGCCCGGGTCCTTGGAGGAGGCTCCCCTGGACAAAAGAAAAGTGAGCGCTTTTTTTTGGCGGTCTTAAAGAGTCAGGGGCCCAACAGAGGAATATGATCGTCCCAGCACACTCAGCCCAGCAGGCTGGGAGCCCTGAGGAATTTCGGACCCCTTGGCTGGTGACTGGGAAAAAGTAGCCGCACTGAGACCTCACATAGAGAACAACAGCCTCTGATTCGTTCCCGCCCCAGCCAGAGCTACAAATGGCCCAGCAGAGCTGTGCGGCCAGGGCTGCGAAATAGTGGAGCAACAGGGCCACCTACAGCATCCTTACAGAATCTACTCCCGGTGGGCGGGATTTTTTTTCCTTTCTTCTCTTTTCTTTATTTCTTTTGTTCTCTTTTCTTTCTCTTCCTTCTCTTTCTTTTCTTTTCTTTTCTTTTTTTTTAAGTCTTAAAGAGCCCAGCTGACATACGTGGCACCTACCAGCGACCACTTCTATCACCATGATGAAAAGACAAATATGGTATAGACAAAGCTCACCCAGACCCAGACAACACCAGAGAGGGAGACTGAGGGGATGGAAATGCACAATCTTCCTGAAAAATAATTCAGAATAAAAGTCATAACCATGCTGATGGATCTACAGAGAAATATGCAAGAGCTGAGGGAGGAAGTGAGGGAAGTGAGGAAAGACAATGCAGAAATCAGACAAGCCATCGATGGGCTTAGCAGCAGACTGGACAAGATGCAAGAGACTGTTAATGGAATAGAAATCAGAGAACAGAATACAGAGAAGCTGAGGCAGAGAGAGATAAAAGGATCTCTAGGAATGAAAGAATATTAAGAGAACTGTGCGACCAATCCAAACGGAACAATATTTGCATTATAGGAGTACCACAGGAAGAAGAGAGAGAAGAAGGAATAGAAAGTGTCTTTGAAGAAATAATTGCTGAAAACATCCCCATGCTGGGGAAGGAAATAGTCTCACAGTCCACAGAAGCGCACAGATCTCCCAACACAAGAGACCCAAGGAAGACAACACCAAGACACACAATAATTAAAATGGCAAAGATCAAAGACAAGGACAGAGTATTAAAGGCAGCTAGAGAGAGAAAAAACATCACCTACAAAGGAAAACCCATCAGACTATCATCAGACTTCTCAACAGAAACCTTATTGGCCAGAAGAGAATGGCATGATATATTTAATGTAATGAAACAGAAGGGCCTCGAACCAAGAATATTCTATACACCACGATTATCATTTAAATATGAGAGGGATTAAACAATTTCCACACCAGCAAAAGCTGAGAGAATTTGGCTCCCATAAACCACCTCTACAGGACATCTTAAAGGAACTGCTCTAGAGGGAAGCACTCCTAAGGCTAAAAAGATGTCACCAGAGAAAATAAAATCACAGCAAAGAAAGCAGACCATCCAAATACTAACTAAAGGCAAAGAATAAAACACCTAGTATATAAAGAATGGAGGAGAAAGAATAAGAAGGGAGAGAAATAAAGAAACATCAGACTGTGTTTACAATAACTTAACAAGAAAGTTAAGTTAGATTTTTAGATAGTAAAGAAGCAACCCTTGAACCTTTGGTAACCATGAATCTAAAGCCAGCAATGGCAATAAGTACATATCTATTGATAATCACCCTAAATGTAAATGGACTGAATGCACCAATCAAAAGACACAGAGTAACAGAGTGGATAAAAAAGCAAGATCCATCTATATGCTGCCTACAAGAAACACACCTCAAACCCAAAGATATACACAGACTAAAAGTGAAGGGATGGAAAAAGATATTTCATGCAAACAACAAAGAGAAAAAAGCAGGTGCTGCAGTACTTCTATCAGACAAAATAGACTTCAAAACGAAGAAAGTAGCAAGAGATAAATAAGGACATTACATAATGATAAAGGGGTCAATCCAACAAGAGGATATAACCATTATAAATATATATGCACCCAACACAGGAGCGCCAGCATATCTGAAACAAATACTAACAGAATTGAAGGAGGAAACAGACAGCAATGCATTCATCTTAGGTGACTGCAACACACCACTCACTCCAAAGGACAGATCAACCAGACACAAAATAAGTAAAGACACAGAGGCACTGAACAACACACTAGAACAGATGGACCTAACAGACATCTACACAACTCTACACCCAAAAGCAACAGGATACACATTCTTCTCAAGTGCACATGGAACATTTTCCAGAATAGACCACATACTAGGCCACAAAAAGAACCTCAGTAAAGTCAAAAATATTGAAATTCTAACAACCAACTTCTCATATCACAAAGGAATAAAACTAGAAATAAATTTTAGAAAGAAATCAAAAGGGCTCACAAATACATGGAGACTTAACAACATTCTCCTAATTAATCAATGGGTTAACGACCAAATCAAAACAGAAATCAAAGAATATATGGAGACTAATAACAACAACAACACAAAACCACAACTTCTGTGGGACGCAGCAAAGGACGTTCTAAGAGGAAAGTATATTGCAATCCAGGCCTATTTAAAGAAGGAAGAGCATTCCCAAATGAACAGTCTAAAGACACAATTATTGAAATTGGAAAAAGAAGAACAAAGGAGGCCCAAAGTCACCAGAAGGAGGGACATAATAAAGATCAGAGAAGAAATAAATAAAATTGAGAAGAATAAAACAATAGAAAAAATCAATGAAACCAGAGCTGGTTCTTTGAAAAAATAAACAAAATAGGTAAACCGCTATCCAGACTTATTAAGAGAAAAAGAGAATCTACACACATATACAGAATCACAAATGAGAAAGGAAAAATAACGACGGACCCACAAAAATACAAAGAATTATAAGAGAATATTATGAGAATCTATATGCTAACAAGCTGGAAAACATAGAAGAAATGGACAACTTCTTAGAAAAATACAACCTTCCAAAACTGACCAAACAAGAAACAGAAAAACTAAACAGACCAATCACCAGCAA
>JAQQAC010002837.1:92776079-92797719 GCA_029783875.1 Phataginus tricuspis
TTCATAAATGACGTAGACATCCAAAATATATAAAGAACTCACGCACTTCAACAAACATAAAGTAAATAATCCAATTAAGAAATGGGCAGAGGACATGAATAGACACTTCTCTAAAGAAGAAATTCAGATAGCCAACAGGCACATGAAAAGATGCTCCACATCGCTGGTCATCAGAGAAATGCAGATTAAAACCACAATGAGATATCACCTCACACCAGTGAGGATGGCCAACATCCAAAACACAAACAACAACAAATGTTCACAAGGATGTGGAGAAAAGGGAACTCTCCTATACTGCTGGTGGGAATGTGAATTAATTCAACCATTGTGGAAAGCAGTATGGAGGTTCCTCAAAAAACTCAAAATAGAAATACCATTTGACCCAGGAATCCCACTCCCAGGAATTTACCCTAAGAATGCAGCAGCGCAGTTTGAAAAAGACCTATGCACTCCTATGTTTATCGCAGCACTATTTACAATAGCCAAGAAATGAAAGCAACCTAAGTGTCCATTAGTAGATGAATGGATAAAATATACAGCCATAAGAAGAAAACAAATCCTACCATTTGCAACAACATGGATGGAGCTAGAGGGTATTATGCTCAGTGAAATAAGCCGAAAAACACAAGTACCAAATGATTTCACTCATATGTGGAGTATAAGAACAAAGAAAAAAACTGAAGGAACAAAACAGCAGCAGATTCACAGAACCCAAGAACAGACTAATAGTTACCAAAGGGAAAGGGACTGGCGAGGATGGGTGGGAAGGGAAGGACAAGGGGGAAAAAGGGGCATTATGATTAGGAGATGTAATGTTGGGGGGGCACAGGGACGGCTGTACAACTCAGAGAAGACAAGTAGTGGTTCTATAGTATCTCACTATGCTGATGGACAGTGAGTGTAATGGGGTTGGTGGGGGGGACCTGATGAAGGGGGTAGTTTAAATCATAATATTGCACATGTAATTGTAGATTAATGATACCAAAATAAACTATAAAAATAAACTCTTAGGAAAAAAAAAGTTATGGGCAGACCCTTGTTTTCCTTCTTATTTTCTGCTGTCAAACATGTGGACATGATGGCAGGAGTTCAAGCGGCCATTTTGGACCATGAGGTAGAGAACTGCAGAGCAGCAGGACAAAAGGGAGCTGAATCCCTGGGTGTTTGGGAGGCCACACTAGCAGCTCTGGATGCCTGCCTCAGGTCTTTGTTTGCATAGGAGAGAAATGAACTTCAGTCCTATTTAAATCACTGTTATTTGGGGTTATCTTTCATTTGTAGGTGAACCTAAGGTTAAATAATAACAATAATTAAGGAGGCTCAGAATCCCAGAGTGCATTCTGGAGAGAAAAAGTGTCCCAAGCAATGAGATGGACCAACAGAGATTTCAGGAGAGTAGAAGTTCCAGGAAGGGCTCAGTATAGTGCCTTGTATATATCAGAGCCCAACAACATAGGCTGCTGACAGTGGTGGTGGTACTGGGAGTGACAGTCACAGTGCCTCAACCCTGGGTTTTTTATATGCTTCCCCAAAATGTTAGATGCAGTCTCCTCTCTTTTAACTTAGGCTTTGCTGATGGAAACAAGGAGAAACCCTTTGGGGAAAGTACAAAGAAGTGTGATGGCCTGTACTTCAGTTATACAGCATAAAGTTTACAACTTCATAATTCATAACTCGCAACGTGAGGCAATCCACCAGTTTGAAGCTTCTGGATCAATAGATTTATGATGTTCATGATGCTTTAAAACTTTGCCCTCTGCTATACACATATACAAAGAACTCTTCAAGGGATTCCAAATAGTCCTAAAATAAATATACATAAATTAATTTGAACCTAAAAGAGAGGTGAGTTTTTATATAAAAATGTTTTAAACTGGTAAGACAGACATTTTTCAAATGACTCAATCTGTCTCATGGATTGGGATTCAGGAAAAATAATCTAGGGTGGCATCTTTGAGTAGGTTTATGAAGGAAATTAATTTGTAGCCCACAGGGAATTTGCTTTTCATGCACCCCAAATGTGTTGTGTTAAAAGAATCAATAAAGACGAATGATTTCAAGAGGAACATCCCAGCATAATCCATTAGAGTGTATGAGTCATTTGCATTTTCTACAGAGGTAAATAATGAAATCAGGGTGAACAGTAGTCCAAGACAACGCTCCTCCCTCTGGAGGAACCAAAGCATATAAGCAGAACAAGAAGGCCTCGCCTGTGTTCTTTAGAGCAAAAGTTTGGCCCAACTAGTTCATCTCACTCATGCCTCCAAGGATCCCAATTCCAGAGGCATTTGGAAGTTCTGGAATGGACTGACCTACCCTCTCCCTGGCAGAAAATATGAACAAATTGCAGTGCAAAATGGAGCCTCAAAAAAAAATACATCACTGAGAAGGGCAGAAGAGAGAAGAGGGGCATGTGCCATGGGCTGCAGAATTTATGTTCATGACCTTATTTAGCCCTCATAATATCCTTGGGAGGCAAATATTGTTCCCTCTGCCTTACAAATGAGGAATGAGTTCAAGACACGAAGCAAGTCTTACAAGGTCTCACTGGCCAGCATGGGCAGAGCTAAGATAGAAACCCGAGTCCGTTTGACCTCAGAGCCTAGGAGAGCAGTGGTGTCTGATAAAAATCTAATGTGACCCACATATGTAGTTTTACAATTTTGAGTAGCCACATTAAAAAATAAATAAAAATAGGCAAAATTAATCCTGCTCCTATCTGATTACGATGCAATAGATTCAGAACATCATTTCAATGAACAATCAAAATTAAAAATTGAGATATTTCACATTCTTTTGTGTTAAGTCTTTGAAATCTGCTGTGTATTTCACACTTACACCACTTTCTGACTAGTCACATTATGAGTGCTTTGTAGATGTGTATGGCTAGTGGCTACAGCATTGGACGGCACAGACCAAGAGTAGTAATCAAAATTGCTCCCTACCATTTAATTTTTACACACAGCAGTGAGTCCCAGATGTTTGAATTTCATAGACATAAAATTTTAAATACCTGATGGTTCCCTAGAGGGTTGACCATACTTAATTTTGCCAGGTGTACTGATTTGCTTAGGCAAAGTCATGCTACAGTAACAAGCATACCCAAACCTCAGTGGCTTGCAGCAATAAAGTTTTACTTTGTTCTCTTGCAACATGCCCAATAGAATTACCTGCCACTCTACTCTATGCCATCCTCATTCGTGAGACCCAGGCAGATGGAAAAGGTCATACCCTATAAAAGAAAGAAGAGAAATAATGGAGAAATATACACTGTCTCTGAAAGATTGTGGTAGGAAAGACACACTTAGCCCATGAAATAGTCAAAGCAAGTCACATGGCTGAGACTGATGTCGTAGGTGATATCATCTCCTTTACGGGAAGTTCTCTGCAGAGGAGCAGCAGGTACTTTGCTAACAATCCATTCTGCAACTCTAAGAAACGACTTAAGATATAATACTTACTAACATCATTATCATTTCAATAATGATATTTTAACACCACAGAAGTAGGAAGGACAGAACCTACATTATTGTCTTTTTCTTATCTCACCAGAAATTGGCAAAATCTCTCTCTAAAATGGGCAACGGGCATGACCATGATTCACTGATCTCCGCAAATGGCCACATCCCCACTGCTTTAGCCCATTTCCCAAACTCTACAGTCCCCATACAGTCTAGATTTTCCACATTTTAAAAATCCATGTAATTTGATAGGTATCAAATAATAGTTATTTCTAAAGGTGGTTTACCCAGAGACTCGCACTGTCTACGTTCTTATATTTTTGTACGAATTTGGCCACAGGAAAAAATAAACATAGACACAAAACACTTAGTTTAGTTTACAGGGGACCAGTGATGGGCACTAGGGGTCGGGAGCAGTTTTTGTCTCTAAATGTGAGTGAAGAAGACATCTCCCTATGAACCAGAGGGGTTTGAGGAACCCCTGCTCATGTCTGTTGACATTTTGCTTTAGAATGTAGTTTGGGACTTAGGGGATTGGACAGGTTTAAATTCCTCAAAGGATCCAAGGTGACCCAAGGAATCATTCCAGTAGCCCACTGTGGATAGTGAAAATCGTGCCTTCTCCTTCCAAAATAAATGTCTTCCACAAATAAAACACCCAGCAAATATTACACCAGTAACACCGAGATGGTTGTTTCTCTTAGACAGATAAATTACAAAGCTTCAAACTTCCAGTTAGAGTTCAATAAAGCCCTCCTGAAATCATAAGGCATTTTCCTCTCAAAGAAAAAAGCAGGACAAAAGTCATAGTACCTTGTATAGCCTCAAGAAACCAGCAGAGCTTTATTAATCTTTAGATTAATATTTGGTCAACCTTATAAAAGAGTGACTACCCTGGGTCTCTCAGGCAGACTTATTCGATCTTTAAAGAAAAAAAATATATTTTAAGTAATAAATAAATATCTAAACAAATAAATGCCACAGACCCAAAGCCCCACAATTCACAGGAACAATTTTACTGCCCTTTTTACTGCTCCCAATACCACGAAAGTTTACAATTAATAGCCACCAACATGAGAGAAGAAAAAGATAGGGAAATGTTTATTGCGTTAGAAACGGTGGTGCTTCCCTCTCAGCCCTGCAACAATCCTCCTTTTCCAGTGTCACCGAGTAAGGGAGGCAAAATAAAGCATGTTCTTAATGTGGGTGCCATGCATTTCGACAGAGCTAAGCTGATGTGTGGGGGAGGCGCGGCCCCAAGCAGGAGGCTGGAGGGAGGAGTGTGTTGAAGACCTCCCTAAAGCAATTACTGCCAGTGACAGACAGCGTAAATTTCACATTGCCTTTGAGCAGGATCAAAAATGTGCCGAGGGGCATCTGGGTCTGAATTAAGACAATCAAAGTGCCAAGGGGGAAACGATATCTAAAGTTAAAATAAAAGCCTGATCTTGAGAATTGTGAATTCTTTCTGTTTGGTTTTTAGCCCCCTTACACAGCCTTCGTTACAGATATATTTGTTCTTCATTCATTCATTTATTCATTTGTGCAACAAACACATGCCAGGAACTGGAAACGCTAACAGTAGTAAATATATATATATTAATTTTTTTATATATGACTCAGTATTCATTCAAATAGTATACCTGCTAATGTTAACACATAGTAATAGTATTATAAACAACTTTTAACTAGGATTTTTGTGAATTTGATATTCTTGTTAATTAACTGGACCAGAACAAAACTAAAACTGATTTTTATGACTTCTACAATAAAACATGTGCAGGCACGGGAACACAGGATATCGCAATGTTGTTTCTGAGTTACTTAGAAAATAAGCAGCATTTGCACAGGACATTTTACAAAGTATTTTTCCTTAGGATAAATTGTTTTTCTTTTTACTTTCCCTGCAGTTCTTTCGCCACTAAGGCTTAGTCATGAAGCTTGACAGGAAAGGAAAGGCAGTTTACCCCAGAACAATGAAGTCCACAGAGAAGTGGACATATGGACATAAGAAGACAGAAGAGCAGGATAAAGACTTACGACCTCAGAGCCCCCGATTTTTTTCCTTCCTCCATCTGCCTGCCCAGTTGGACCCTGAGAGAAGGGAATGGGAGAAACCTTTGGGCTGGTACCATGTTTCCTTCGAAGCATGGTGGGAAGACCTCACCTCTCTGAAACAAGCATTTAGGATGGAAAGAGGAGAAATAGGGTAAAGATATGGGAGCCTCTGGCTCCCTCTGCTTGCATGCACTAAACTGAGACATTCTGGGGTATTCCACAAGGCAGCTCTGGGAGTTCTGATCTACCAGTCCTCTCATCCCACCCTGCAGTTAGATGCGACCATGTAATTAAGTTTTGGCCAATTAGATGTACATAGAAATGTTGTGTGAAACTTCTACAAAGTCTCCTTAAAAGAATATAAGCAGAGACTTCTTTCTCTTTCCTGCTGTCTGGAACCTGACTGTGATGCCTGGTGCCCCAGTAACCATTTATGGACCATGAGACAATGACCATACACTAAGGAAGGAGAACAAATGATTAGAAGCAGCCAGGGGCCCTGATGAATTTTTTGGTACCATCATATCAGCCCTGAACCTTGCACCTCCAGGCTTCTTATGTGAAAGAAAAGTTAATGTTGTTAAGTCTCTGTCATTTTCCTTTTTTTTTTTTATTGCAAAACAGTCCTAATAAAGTGGCTTGTGAGCAACCTGCAGTAAATAATAGTAAATAAAGAAACACATATTTTTACACACCTAAGATACAATATAATGTATCTCTTGCTACACATATGTTTACCTTGTTACATTTTATAACATGTGGGTAGCAGTTAGATGCATATAGAGTAGGGGCCAACATCTGTTTTTAAAATAACCATTAAAAACAATTGAGATAGGTTAATTTAGGCATTTTGGGGGAAAAACTCATTTGATTTCATTGTTTTAATAGGATGACATACTGTTTGGTTGTACCAACATGCTAGAAACATAACTCAATTGTCAACCATTCTGTAAATTTGTGAGCTGAGACAATCTCAAATGCAACCTGAAAATTTACCACTCTGAATACATTTCTCAGCTCTTCCCCCAAAGTAGCCGCAGGTAAAGGTGTGAAAAGTGCTCTGAGGAACTTCAATCATGTCATGATTATTTCAAAACTGCATTTTGACATTTTTTATACATGAATCAGATTCATAACATTCATTTTAGAATTTGCCAGACCTTTCAAAACTCAAAAGTACATGGTAGAAAAGGGGTTTAACAGCAAAATAGGAGCTATTTCCCCCTGAGCTACGAAATCAAATGTGGCCAAGATATTGCTGGTTATTTGGAATTATTTATGTTCCTATGAGAATAAAGAATCTAAGGGGAGGGTACTTTTTTTTAATCCTAATGATAAATACGGATAGACTGTAAAACTGCCTGTTAGCCGGCACAGACAATTGTATTAAAGAGAAACCTTGTAAATTTCAAAACCCTGTGACCGAGATGTAGGAAATTGCCTGCGTTTATGGTGCCATTTATCAAAAGACGTCCATAAGTGTTAGAAACTTATGTGTGTGCTCTTACGTTGAAGATTCACACTGAACCTAAAATGAAACAAAATTCTCCTTTTTAAAAAAAAAAATCACAACATTAACTCTAGCCCATTAGGGGGGAGTTTAAATGGGCTAGATCCGTGCCTTTATTATTAAATGACTCGCAAGAACATCAAAACCTCATCATTTACCCAGGAAGGGAGAGAAAGCGAGAAGAAATTTAACTGATTGGACCTGAAAAAATGCTGAGCAGGTATTTTGCAATATTGCGTTAAAAATACATAGGCTTTCTGATCCTGGGTCTCTTTTCAATTTCTACCGAGGTAGCCCAGAGTTTGGTTTTAAAAGCTAAATTGCAGGGCCTGGGAATGCAAAGCTGGGCTGGAGTAAAAAGCTCTTACACCTAGGTCACTGTTAGGAGAATAATGATAACAACATCAGTAAGTAACACTAGGAAGAAAAGCAGTGTCACCGTAAGCTGTCACCTGGGTAATGATGTGGCCCCACTGTCCCTTCCCTTGTCCTGAAGCTGCTCAGAGACTGAGACGCTGCATATTTGCACATTCTCAACCCCACAAGGCTGGGGTTTTTATGATCTCATTCATGGCGGCATCCCTCCCAACACCCACAACCGTGCCTGGCACCTCACGGGTCCTCCAAAACTATGGGCTGAACAAAGGAGGGAACAAACTGGAAGCCTTCTTTTCAAAAGAATTTTCTCAGCTAAAGTAGGAAACAAGGGTTTCTAGGGAGACCCCACTGCACTTCTCAGGGTGACAGAGAATACTCTAGTGAAAAAGCACAGCTCTTGGGACACACAGCCCTGCTGCTCCCTAGGGTGGAGACGCAGGTGCAACATTGAACTTCCCTATGCGTCAGGCACCAGCCCTGCAAATGGCAGAATAACCGCTGCTGGGTAGTTGATTAAGTGCTATGATGTATGTAAATTGCTTAGCCCCGTGCTTGCCTCCCAGGGAACATTTAGCGATGTCCTGAAGCATTTTCAGTGGTCATAAATGGAAAAGGGGAACTACCGGCATCTAGTGAGCAGAGGCCAAGGGGGCTGCTGAACACCCTAGAATGCTCAGGACAGCCCCCACCACACAGGATTATACGGCAGTAAATGCCGCCGGTGCCATGTTGAGATACCCTGATTAAAGACAATGCCTGATGAGAAAGCAGTGAGTTCTTAATAAATTATAGAAAGGAATGACTACAATGGAAAAAGGAAAAAGAACTGGGCAACTGTTTGCAGACACTCTCTTTTCTGAAGCCTAGATAGTGTCTTCCGGGCCCTCCTAGTCTCAGCCACCCCGCCTCCACTAGCAGGGTGACTGCTCAGGCCTCAGCAGAGGGAATGGACCCGCCTCTGGGGTCAAGTCCCAGTAACACCGCAGCATTTTTTTTAAGTGATCTTCTCTGAGGTTTCCTCCTCTGGGTTTGAAGAAGGATGAGCCCAGGGCACAGTACTCTTGCCTGTAGAACCATAGCAAAGTATTTTAAATGGTATCATAGAGAGACCAGTTGCAGAGCAAGAGAAGACAGGAAAATTAGGGCCCCCTTTGCATAGTTTGTGCAGTTTTGTATAGGAACTGTGATGTTTCCCAATTTGCATACAAAAAGAACTTTAAAGTGCAGTTTACTCCAACTCCTAAGAAGGGATAGTGGCACTCCACCCATCGCCAGTCCATGATTTCATGAGGCAAATCCAGCCACAGGTAGGTGGCCCTGCTCTCTGGAAGGGGAGCTGGCTGAAGGTGCTTTGCTTACCCAAGGTGGAAGGGGTCACCTTTTTACCTCCTAAAATTTTTTCTAAAATTCTGGTTTCCCCTAATTATAACCCTTCATATTAGTCCCCTTGGAGTCAGCAGTAAAGTTCTTAGCTCTTACTTAGAGTATCAGAGCGCCCCTGGCCAGCCCACCCACTCGAATCCCCCGCCCAGACCTGACATTTAGGCAACTTATCTATCTCTCCAGGCTTCACTTACTGCCTCTCCACACTCATGATTCATTCTTGGGACGATGATTTCCTGAATCTGTGTTCACCAGGCTCTGGATCAGATACTAGCAACCTACCGGGGAATGAGCAGAATTGGTACCGACGCTCAGGAAGCTTAGATTCTAATTGCAGGGAGGGACACCCAAGCACAACAGAAGTAAACAGGCAACATTTTTGGAAATTGTGGGGATCATCAATCTATTTTATAAGGTCATTGTGGGGTGCTAAGGTCTTAGTTAAAAGCATGGACCGCCCCCCCCCGTCCATGTTCAATTAGCTCAAACTATTATTATAAATAATTAGTCAGCATCTTGCCCCAAGAAGGCAAGAACCATGTTCCCAGGACTGAAAGGAAGTGGTGCTTTCATTCTTTTCTCAGGAAAGTTGTGCCTGAACTTTAGGGGCCATGTCGGACTGGCTGAGAGCACAGGTGGGCTCAGAGGGTCCAGGACTGGGCTGACATTTTAACTCTTCTGTGTGTTTGCTGTGTGATCCTGGGCAAACAATGTAACTTCTCCCAGACTTGACCTCCTCATCTTTAAAATGGGACTAATGATAATGGCGCAGAGGGTTTTGAATGAGTACTTAATGATCTGACATGTAAAAAGAATGGAGCGCTGGCCCCTGAGGCATAGCAAGTTCTAGGCACATATAATGTACCTTGTAAAGTATAAGATTAGCATAGTCCAGTCTCTCAAAACACACCTGAGATATGCACTTTTAAAAATCTTAGGAACATGCTTTCCCTCCTCTCCCCCCTCCAATCAGTGTCCTGTGCTCTGCGGAGCCCGCCCTCCGCCCTCTCCACCACTCCGCCGCTGCCATCACTGCGGCCACGGGTTGATGAATGGCTGTCATAAAACAAAGCCTCAGTAATTGCAGTAAACTTGGGATGAATTACAGGGAGTGCAACGAGTAAGAGTAGGGACACTTTTTAAAAATATTTTTGTGTGTGTGAAGCTTTTAAGAAGCTGAGGCACTGTGCCAGACTGAACTCCCGTGATGACGCATGGACAGTGTGCCCGCTGGTGTGTAAGTGGGTGTGCATTAGACACACACACAGCCTTCCCTTCTCCTCCCTGCAGACCTCCTCCACGGGCTCCAAACAGCCAAAGACAGACCCAGCCAAGAATGAGAGCTCCGCAAACATCCCAGGGAACAGAGACTGATGGGGCCGTCTTCCCACCCCAACATCACAACTGCCTGATCTGTACGACCTGTCACGTGCAGGTGATTTGAAAGCAGACTTTGCTGACATAACGAGTAATATCAGCTTAAATCAAATGTCATGCATCAATCCCTCTGTTTAATGCAGACACCTTTAAAATCAGGGATGCCAAGACATTTTCCTAGAGAGCAAAGACCACTCGATTTATCTCCTGTCACCCTTTGTTGGTTGGTGGGTGGCTTTAAAGGAGAAAACCCTCTCCCCATTCCGGTCAACATAAAATCTACCCTCCCCCACAGCCGGTAGGGCCACAGCAGGCCCGCCACCTGCTCTGCTTGGCACCCAGTTTGGGCTCAGCAGGCATCAGGCCATCTCACAAGCAAGATTTCAACCTAGACATAAAAAGCAACACAGGAAGCAAAGAACTCTATAAGTAGATGGTAAACAGAATAGGCAACCTCATCAACATTTATCCTGGTGGGTAGGGGCCTGATCACGGGTCTGTGCCTTTCTGCAGGAGTACAAGGCTGGAGACGGCAAATTGATAAATGAGAGCAAAGGAGATCATGCCCAAGGATATGAGCGGTCTGGTGCCAACTCCTGCTGAGAGATTCCTTGCTAGGAAACCGGAGTCCTCTCTTCTACTTAATGCTCTGCAGAAGGAGATTTCCTCTGAATGTCTGTGTGCATTTGGGGAAAGGTCAGGGCGAGGCATTAACATCCACGCGGCTACCACCCCTGCTCTACTCCTTCTCCAACGCACTCTTGGACACAGCCATTCCCCTTGCAGGAATTCATAAAGATGCGCAGATAAGGATAATCATTAATGTACTGCTATTAAAAACAAAAATTTGAAAATAACCTAAAATGCCCATTCACAGAAAGGGTAAGTGTATTATAACATGCTATTAGCTATTTTACAAAGTTTATGCACATCTATACGGATTCATATGAAAGACATTGATAGTTTTAGGAAAAAAGGCAAAATATTATATATACTATGATCCCACTAACACAGATGTGTATGCATGTGTTTCCATGTGTATATATTTATTTATAAATGACAATAGTCTAGAAGAAAGTGCATCTCAAACTATTAACCATGTTCATTTCAGGTGACACTAGGGACCCTTCGTCCTTTCTTCTTTGTATTTTGGGTTGTCCAGTTTTCTTTTTAAAAAAGTGAATCGTAACCTGAAACAAAGCTTATTCCTTCCTTAGGGAAAAGAAGAATGGAGGACAAATATTTGAGTAAATGTAGAACATTTTCCAGGCATAACAAAGCACAGGGGATGTGGCCGGGGTCCCAGTTTAGCTGGGGCAATCTTGAGTTTCAGTTACCGAATTGACAGGGACAATATCGTCAGAGATCTGCTAAATCTGCCAGCAAACCCCAGCAGCTAGGAGAGAGGCATGGAGCGTTCCTCCCAGCCCAACCTCACAGAATCAACTCTGTGGACAACTTGATTTTGAACTTCCAGCCTCAGAATTATGAGACAATCCATTTCTGTTGTTTAAGCCACCCAGGTGGGGGTACTCATTCTGGCAGTCCTTGCAAACTAAACAACTGGTCTTTTTAGGTATCCAGAACTATAATGCATAAGCTTCAGTGATGGGGGCGAGGGGACACATGCGGCCAGTGGGAGACTCAGTCAGGGGGACCTAGAAAGAGAAGGTCCGTGGGCAGAAGCAGACACAAAAGGTAAAGAACTGGTCCCTTCCTGAGGTTTTGGTTCTCAGCAGACCGGAAGCAAACCCCATCCTTCTGCTGAGCTTGTTCCTGGAGACTCCCACTGTAGCACTGAATATTTAAAAATCTTGACTCTCCAATCCCATAATAATGGTAACAGAGCAGACCCACCAGCACATGGTAGAATGTAATTAGCATTTACTGGATGAGAATATCCATACATGTGCAAATGAGTTCATCTAAGGCAAAGTGATCGGTAGCCACGAATCCAAGAAGAAGATGGTTCGTTTAAAATTCACAGGGAACTCTAAGCAGAACGAATCCCTTTCTGGAAACAAAAAGGGGACAAGGAGGTAGTATCTGGTGCCAAAATTAGACGACACCAGGAAAAGTGCTTTGATCTGTCTCTGAACCAAAAGGCAGGACAAAAGGTGTCAAAATGTTCTTTTGCTCTGCCTGGTGGCCTTTGGTGACAGTGATCCCGTCCTGCTCCTCTCCATTCCAAAAACATGGCTTTGGAGGAATTTCCGATGGACTACCCACCCTCACCCTGGTGGTGGCCAGGCCAGTCATAAGCTCCATGCTTCTGTTCCCTGGCCAAAGTCATTATTTCCAGAAAGATCTATACCCCAAATCTGACCAATCAGAAACTTTCCCTGAGATTTTGTGTGCCGTCATGTTGTAAGCTCACGGTCACCTCTTCTGGAATTATGGGGTCATGGAAAGAATGAGAGGGGGAGAGAAGCAGTAAGTTGACAGCTTTTTCTGTGATTTGATTAGAAGACAAAATAAACCTCCCCTTTGCTTAAGTTCAAATTGGGTTTCTGTCACTTACAACCCAAAGAGTTCTGATCTGTACAGACAAGGTAAGACTTCATTCATACCAAGAAGGGTGACCATTGCCCCACCCCTGGAGAGCTGAGCAAAGCGCCCCCTCTCTGGGAAGCCTCAGAATAGAGAACAGTCCCTTTTGGTGGGTAACTGACACCATACAGGCTGTCCCTTCTACCTTGACTGTGGCTATCTGTGGGATGGGCAGTGATCTACAAAGAGCCAGCTGGCCCTGCCTGGGAGGCAGACACCACACAGGCTGTCCCTTCTACCTTGACTGTGGGATGGGCAGTGACCTACAAAAAGCCAGCTGGCCCTGCCTGGGAGGCAGTTCTTCCTGAGAGCCCCACCCAATAGGAGCGCCCCAGTGGACAGCTGCAGGCTGACCCAACCTATCTTTCCTTTACAGCACTTGAGCTCCAAAGCTGCAGAGAGAGGATGTCAGTAGATAGTGGCCAGGGCTGTAGCAAGAGAAACAGGCAAGATCTGAGCCACAGTAACATGAGGACATGAGGGTCAAGCAGAAGGCACAAGCTCTGGACTGAGCAACCTCTAGAATTGTTGAATGAAACAGTGCAGTGTATGGCCTATGAGGAGGTTTGGGCTCAAACCCGGGCAGCTCCACCTCTAGATGTGTGACTCGCATTGTGTAACCTCTCTAAGCCTCAGTTTCTTCATCTGTGTAATGCGACACAAATACTGACAAAAGGATTGTCATGAGATTTAGATGACACATGGGTATATAATAAAAAAAGCATCTCAATCAGCGAAAAAAGGTGGGTTTTCAATAAATGATGTTGGGATAACAGGGTAGCCATCAGAAATATACAAAGCAGCACAATACCTAACTCTTATATCAGAATTAACTGCAATGGATCAAAGAGGGCAACATGAAAATAAAGCCACAGAAGTACCAGATGAAATCATGGGAATATGTTTTTATAACATCACCATGAGAGACACCGTTCTGATACAGCACAAAAGACTGATAAATTCAATTGTATAAAATTTTTAAAAATCAGCATGGCAATAAAAAAGAAGGAAATTGTGCCATTTGCAACAACATGGATCGACCTAGAGGGTATTATGCCCAGTGAAACAAGCCATGTGGAGAAAGACAAATACTATACGATTTCACTTATTTGTGGGATCTAAAAACAAAACAAAACAACAAAATGAACAAAATAGCAGTAGACTCACAGACACTGAGAAGTGACGGGTGGTTACTACAGGGGAGGGACTAGGGCGGGTGAGGGGGAGGGGGAGGCAGGCTTAGGGGCACAATTATAAGTTGGTCACGGGGATGGTAGCACAGCATGGAGAACACAGCCAGTGACTGTGTAACATCTTCCTAAGTTGACAGACAGTGACCGCACTAGTGAGGGTGAGGATTTAATAATGTGGGTATCTGGTAAACCACTGTGTTTTATACTTGAAACTAATACAAGATTGTACATTAACTATACCTCAATAAAAAAAAATCAGCAAAAATATGGCAAAAACACATAAACTGAAAAGATTGACAAACTGGGGGGAATCATAGACAAAACGTTAACTTCTCTCATAAATAAGCATTTCTAGAAATTGGAAGTAAAACAGAAGATATAAATGCAGAAAACAAGTAACTAAACACACAAAACATGCTCATTCAAAAGGCCCCAACTTGACTTCATTTTCTTCCCCGTCACCTGTCCTGTGCCTGTGGCCCCTAAGCTCAATGAATGGTGTCACCTTCTTCCCATGGGCCTAAGGCAACTAGCTTCTCCTTTCCCTTCACACCCACAGGCAACTAGGTACCACATCCTGTTGATTCTAGCTCGTAAACATATTTCTAGTCCATCCACTTATCTCTCCCCCTGTCCCATCTACCCTGAGCCTGGTCCCAAATGCCGTCCTCCCCTCGGACCACTCACTGCACTGGCCTGCGTGTCATCCGTCGGTGCCACTCTCCAAGTCTGCTCCCCACCAGGGCAGTCTCCCTGGCCGTCATTCCCCTGGACTCTTTCCTCCTCCTCACCTTATTTAAGTGGTCACCACGTTAGCTGGGACCACGGTTTAGTCCCCCTGAGGAAGAAACAGTGACTTGAACAAGACACAAGATTCCTTTCTTGCTCAGGAAAAGGTGAAGGGAGTGAGTGTGCAAGACCTCAAGGCCATCAGACTGCAGGGGCTCCTGCCCTGCCATTGCCAGAGTATCACCTGCATCGCTGAGCTTGCCTACTCTCCCCACGTCCATATCTCAGCCCATCGGGGGGCGGGGGGACACGATGAGGAGGACAAGCAGAACCAAAGGTAAGCAAATTCGTGGTAAAGACATAACCTGGGCTTCACGCCCACCACCTCTGTGCACGTCCCGTGCTTCACTGCTTAGTCACACGTCTGGTTGAGCTGCACACGCGGCTGTGAAATGCGACCATTAACCCAGGTGAAATGAGCAATCATAAGCACAGCTGACTTTACTGCCTAACCATCTCCCCAATTTTTCCTCCTCACCACACGAGCCCAGCTTCCATTGTACTCCCCTTGCATGAGTGCAACAGCCTTCGTATTCATTTTCCTGCTGTCAGTTGTATACCCAGAAATTATATCTGATCATACTAATATTTGTCTGAAGACCTTTCAGTGGCCCCATGTAATCCTCAAGACTCCTTCCACCGCAAATGACAGAAACCCAGTTCACACGGCCTTGATCAGGAAACGGGCACTTTGGATCGGCTCATGTAAGAGGAGGAGGTCAGGGGTTTGGCCACTGTAGGCATGGCCAGTGGATCACGGGTCTAAGGGAAATTGCCAGCACTTGACCCTTCTCCTCTGGGCTCTGCTTTCCTCTCTGCTGGTATCTTTTTCAGGAAGCCTCCTGGGGTAAGTCAGCATCTGCAAGCCTATGTCTTCCACTTAATAACCCCAACAGGGTCAAAACAATGACAACGACCACATGGTTATATGTACTAATAGATGCAGTAAGGTCTGATGCTTACTGTGTTTGAATGGCTAGATTCCAATCTCCTCTTCTCATGTCCAGGAATATACTATATACCCTCACTAGGCCTGGGCCACATGCCTTCTACCGCAGTCAGGAGCGGGCACAACCTCACTGGAACCATACTAAGACTGGAGAGAAGTGCGCCAGAGGGATACTCTTAAAAGTATAGAGAATGCATAAAAATAGGCAAAAATAATACATGTTCATAATGTGCTCCATTACTTTATGGAGGATCCATGTTCCTTGGTACAGCCAATAAGGCCTTCTCTAGCTTGGCCCTATTTGTGTTCCTCTCCAGGTAATACCCACACTTCATAGTTCACTATTTATTAACTCTGTATTGTTTGTGGCTTGTGTGTACACATGTACTTATACACACATGTGCACACACACACACCTTGTCACTTTTGCTCATGCTGTACCATGGCTGTTCCTTTTACTTCTCCACCTGGATTATTCCTACTCATCTCTGGAGATTCACTGCAGACACATCTCCCTCCAAGAAGCCTTCTTAGAGACCCCCCGAACTAGGATAAATGTTGGTTCCCTCTATTCCCACAGTGACGGTACTTCACATAATGTTATAAAATGATGCATGTTTGCACCTGTCCGCTGCTATACTTCCAGTGGGGGATGTTATAAAGTGACTCTCTTGATCTACACACCATCCTTCTTCCACTGGGAGGGTTTGAAATGACTTTTCTCAGACTCCTTTGCAGCTAAATATAAATTAGACTGCACGTTAATTGCACTCCTGATACCCTGGAAAAGCAGAAGTGAGATAGACTTCCTGTCTTTGTAGGCTACTTTATGTTGTCGAGGGTTCACAAACGTGAGGCTTTGGTACAACAGCATTTGGCATGCATACTCCACTCTGAGTGTCCAGGCCAGTTGGAGGTGGCAGTGACAATGGATTCTTAGTGCCTCTTTCCTGTTGACTGGATCTTGCCTCAGAGGTACTCAGAGAATCATTCTTAGAGGCCAAGGCTTGAAGCTTCCCTTGGATGCTTCCTGGGAGTTTCCAAGCATCAGATTTCCAACATGAAATCTCAAATCTTAAAATACCTACGGTGGTTTCTGTTTCTTGCACTGACCTGATTGATCATTTCTCAATGGAACTGTCTTATTCATTTTGCACACTCAGTGCCTAACATGAAATCTGGCAGCAGGTGCTCAATAAATATTTCTTGAAAGCTAATGAAATTAAAATATATGTGTAATTTCTTGGCAAGCAGAGATTTATTAGTACGACAGATCATCCAGGCATGGCTGCCCTCCTGTGTTTAGCTTTCAAACACGGACCTTGGTAGCAGATACCCTGCTGGTTGGAAAAACAATGTGACTATATTTGACAAAAGAAATCCACAGTCTCTGAGGGACAAAGGGCACCTTTCCTTATACAAGCAGTGACCTGCGGTTGATGTAAGCACAGGCTCCAATAACAAACAGTGGTATTGTTAACAAAAGAAAATTCTATGATCCTGACATGGGCTGGTGATTTAGCACCTGCAGGTAACTTTTATTCTGAATCTTAATTTACTACCCACTGGTGACCCTTGCGTAAAAATCAGGACAGGGGAGATTTGATCTTGCATGTAAATTTTATGTTTTGTCTGCTGGCAGATTTATGATTTGGGTTGCACCCAACGCATTCAATGAGGGGGAGCCACATAATGGTCATACGTGTCATCACCCAGCATATTAAGCTGCCTTGCAATATTCCCGATTACAGTAGTACATTGCAAAGCATGGCCATTTGAAGGTAATTCATTCCAAATTCAACTTGGATTGCTTTTCCTGGAAAACTGACGGAGGGCCATGCAGTAAGCCCATCAGTGTGTGTCTTTACCCTACGAATGAATTTTCTGCTTTCAGAGCACTACAACACGAAGTCAGGATACTCAATTCATTAAAAATAATAATAATGTTATCTCTTTGTAATATCGCTTGCCCCCAAGTGAAAGGAAACAGGGAAATGTCACAGAGGCAGTTGGACAGGGCGATTAAGAGACCGGGCATTCAGGCCAGACGCATCTGGGGGCTCAGGTCTGTGATTCACAGGCAGTGCCTTGAAGCCTCGGTCGCTTCCAGTGGGCTGTGTCCGTCCCCCAGGCTGCTTATGAGCGCCACGGTAATGGGCGCCCAGGGCTCCACACGGGGAGGGGCTCAATGTGTGCAGACTTCATTTTCCTGCCTGGTTGGTTCTTCTCGAACATTTCCACCAAATACCACCTAATGGTAAAGAAGGACCCATTTGTTCTCTTAGACAAGTGGGCAGTAGCTTTCCTGGGGATGGAATATGCAGCAAACCACAAAGAGCTCAGGTTTTCTGGAGGTTTCATATTTTATTTTTCAACATCAGGTATACAACTTGATAACGTAGCTAGCTGTACTTGCTTTAATATGACATAAGTCATTAAAATTGATACTCCAGGAGTGCTGGTTACGTGGGTATGTTCATACGCTAAGAATCTGAGTTGTGCAATCAGGACATGTGTACTTTTCTATATATATCTGTGTGGATGTGTATTATACTTCGATAAAAAGTTATTTAAAAGGACTGTAGGAAAATACACTGGGTTTATCCTGGAGCCCTGAGTAAACCCTGGCACACTTTCCCAAGCCCCTAGGGTCGCCCTCCCTTGTTTGCAAAGCATGTCACAGAGGAAGCAAAATCCACAGTGAAGTGACAGTGTTCCTGGGGAGATGAGTAAGGCTTCTTCACGTGACCGAGGACACAGTGGAGTCAGGAGTTTATCACAGCAGATGTGGACTTGTGCTGATTGCCAATTTCCGAACACTCATTTGAGAGCCCACAGTTCAGGCAATTAGGGCTGATTCTGTGCTCCATTTGAAATACAGAATTTTTTTTTTTTAACCAAAAACTCATCATCCACAACACTGAGGCAACATGTGGACTCACTTTTTCCAATGACTGAGCTTTAAATGTCTAATTGCCAAGTTTTATCATTTTCACCCCCTTTTCTGCCATTACCCCTGTGGGAAGGAGAGAATTCAGAAGCCGAGAGGAATGTTGAGTCTGAGGCTGGAATTTGATTAAAAATGGCAATAACAAAGATCTCCAAACCCAAACACCTTACATTTCTAAGTGCAATATTAAAATCAATAACATAGACTCTCAGGCTTAAATTTGATTTTGATTTTATAAAGAGTCTGGAAAGACGATTCATAACATCATTATGAGGGCATGGGGCTACGTGACCTTTAGATTCTGTCTAGTTCTAAAAATATATGACTATATTGATCTCAAAACAATGTCTAGACCATTACATCCCAAAATGGGTTCCATAAGCCACACGATTACAAAAAAAAAAAAAAAGAAAGGGAAGGGGGTGTGTGAAGCTCATGCAAAATAAATTTGAGAAACACTACACCTTATCTTCTGCTCCCAGAACTTTATGAGACATATTAAAGGCTCTGAGAAGTCCTGCAGCAAGTCAATATGTTTAACTTTATTTAACCCAGTGTTTCTCTTATTTGACCACCATGAAATACACAGAGAATCCTCAAAAAAACAGGGAAATGCTAGGTTCACCCTCCTGAGCTGGTCTGGATGTCATCTTCAGAGTACAACTTGTAAAGCAGGATGTCAGCAGAATGGCCTTCAGGCCTCATGGCTCTTATTTGCCCATCCTACAGCTCTCTGGAGTTTTAAATTTGTACTTTTGAATTTTGTATGACACTGACCTCTTCCAGGCAAGGTGTTTTCATAGAGTGACTTTGGCCAACAGTGATGAAACTGTGGGTCCATAGCGAGTGAAGATGTCAACTACCGTGAATAACAGGTAAGCCATATTTGGGTGAAAGGGATAAACAGATGAACTAAAAGGGGGTTTACATGTGCACAGGTGAAGCCTATAAGCTCTTGCCTCTGCCTCTCTCCTTCTATTTCCTTTTTTCCCCCTTTTCTCACATTTCCTTCTATTCTATTTACCTGGTACATCTTGTCAATGCCAGGCAGTGTCATTTTTTTTTCTGCAAAGGGACCAGATAGTAAATATTTTAGGCTCTGCGGGGCCCTTTGGTGCCTATTGTGACTACTCAACTCTGCCATTGTATAGCAAAAGGGACTGTGAATAATATGCAAATAAATGGAGGTGGCTGTAAATAAAACTTTATTTATAAAAACAAGCAATGGGCCAGTCCTATGCCAAACATGCATAGGGTTCAAGCATGTTTATTAATTTTCTTTTCACTTCTCAAGTGATGGTGCCTATTTCCTATTGCTAATCCATCCCCAATGCTCTCCTGTAAATCTTACTCTCACTCCAAAGCTGATTTCTAATCTCACTTCAATCTGGGAGTGTCCCCAGACTGCTCCCAGCCACCCACTATGAAGGAGCCTTTCCCTCATACTTGCAAGTCCATGGAAATCAACATAAATGTCCATGGAAATCAACATAAATGGCAGGACATTCTACTTTGCCCTGCCTGAGAATGGACTTTAAAATATTTTGTCTTCCATTTTAAAAGCATGCATCTCTCCTCCCTGTACTGCAGTCCACGCCCACAGAAACAGTACAGTTTTCTTACAGCAGACTCAGATGTCTGTGGAAGTCTCTGTTTTGTCCAACTTTTAAATGGAGATGAATATTTATAGGAATAGAAACAAATCACAAATAAAAGAAATGAAGTCGCTTTTGGCGTGGGGGGCTTCTTGAGCATATGGGAATTGAAACATGCATATGTGTGTGTGAGAGAGAGAGACAAGGGCGGAGGGGAGAGTAGTTTAGCCTTATACGGAAGGAAATGTAGAAGGGAAGCCGTTTTAAGGATATAAAGCGTACCTTTCTCCTCTCACGCCTCCGAAACAAATGTCCTACTTATGCATCCATCGTGTGAGCATTGAAGCGTTCCAGAAATACCCTCTAAATTTATTCTAGTGGGGACTCGGCAATAACTCCTAAAAGGCAATGCCTTCAAAGGAAAAGGCAAGGCGCTCACCTTGCCAGACCATGAAAACCAACCCACTGATGGCCACCTGAGCCTCCACTCAGCCGACTTGGAAGGAGAGGGGCCCGCTGCCAGCCTGCGGGGACGGCATCCTCAGGTTCCCGGGAGAGAAGGTATTACCCAGATCTGCTTTAGCAGGAGGCTTAAAAGGCGCACAACTGGAGTACGCCTTTGCCCGCTCGGTTTGAACTGAATCTCCTCCCTCCCAGATGTAAATGAGATGATTACTGAGGCCCTGTGAGCCGAAGGCTGGAAGGGAGCTGGGGCGCCAAGCAGGGGAGGGCAGCCGACTCTCAGGAGGAACGACGGTGGGGGCCAGCCTGCAACAAGCGGCTGGTCACCCGCGGCCACCACCCCGCCTGCCAGACACGTGGTTAAGGCGCCGTTGTGCAAATGCTGCGGCTGCGGCCTAGGCTGCTGTGCAGAGTGGCGGTCAGGTGCCTGGGGGCTGGGGTGTGTCTGCCTCCAGCTTCCCCGGGAAAGTCACCGTCCTCTGCGTCCTGCGTGCTCATCTGACAAATACAGGCAAGGGAAGTGCCCGTCCACAGCACTGGGGGCCTGCGTGAGAAAGGCCTCACACGGAGCCTCTGGATGCCCCCGTCTCCTCACCTGTAGAAGGGGCACAATGATGACATCCGATGCAGAGGCCATGCCCAAGTGATCACATGCCCCTGGACACACAGGGCCTGGCGCACAGCAGAGGTAACAGGGCTGACTAACACGCGTGCGACGTGCAGGGATTAAGCGCAGAGGCGCGCAGGCGTTTTCTGTAAACGGCCAACTAGTAATTATCTTAAGCTTTGCAGGCCACACAGTTCGTCGCAACTCCTCAGCTCTGGGGCTGTAGGAGAGCAGTCTTAGTATGTCAAGGGATGATGGTGGCATTGTCACGTTAAACTTTACCTGCAGACCCAACATTTGAATTTCATGTACCTGTCACCTGTCACAAAAATGTTATTCTTCTCATGTTTTGAAATCTGTTTTTAAACTATAAAGACT
>JAQQAC010002837.1:92797729-92837723 GCA_029783875.1 Phataginus tricuspis
CAAGTTAGCCCTTCTAAGCCTCAGCTTCCTGAACTCTACAATGGGCTAATAATACCACCTCCCCCCTAGCAGTGCCGCAAAGATGGAACGGTCTCATTCATGTGAAGATCTCATCGTGAGGCCCCGCACAGAATAAATGCTCAACAAATGGCAGCTCTCATTATAAACAAACCCAATACCCAGATTTAACCTGAGCTACAAGGCCACTGTCTTAGTGGTGACACCAAGATGCCAGTCTTCCCACCAAACCCTAGGCAGAGACTGCCAGGCTCCGGGCATTTCCCATGTTGCAGATGCTGACCGGACAGCCTTGGAACTGATGACATCCTTAAATGGAAGGGAATCTGGGTGTCCATGAATCATAACACCCTCCTTTAGACAGTTAGGAATCGGTCAGACACAAAGGACACGGTTCGTGTCCCCAGCACATAGTATAAACCATCACTGGGAATGTTAATGGTCTGCAGGCACCAAAGGCGACAGGAAGCACCTGAGCACGTGATGCTTCTGTCGCTCCTTCTCTGGGGGCTCTTTGGGATTCCTATACCCTCACCCCCAATCCGTGCACACTCCACCCAAATTATCAAAATGGCCTCATCAGCTGGATCCCCTTTGCTGGTCTTCTTGAGAAGGTCGATTTAGGATTATGCCTTTGGTTAGGGTCATTTTAGGCTGTGTTTCATTGTTTTTGATGTTTCCTTTCTTCTTCGGAAAATTTGTAACAAAACCTGGCATATCATAGAACTTACAAGATAATTGAAACCGATAGCATAGAAACCACATCTCCCTGACAGCTGGAGATGCCCAGACGGTCCTATTCTTTACTACTGTGGCCAAATTTCAGGGTCAGGCAGACAAAGTCATGACTTCTCAAAAGAAGTAAGCTTTTGAGATTAAATCCTAATTACATGTCAGAGATAATATTGGGTATTAGGAGGACTAGCCAATCTGAGACAAGGGAGCCTAGTTTGTAGAAATCTGGACCATGAATCCTCCTCATTAGAAAAAGGTGGGAGAGAGAGACCTGGATCCAAACAGGGCAAGAGGAGGGAATGAGGAGCAGGCGGAGGGCTGATTCTCAGAGAGGCCTGGGGCCCTCCCAGTACCAAACCTCTAGGCTCCCCAGAGCCACCCAGGAAGGGGGAAGAGAGGCAGTAAGAACAACAGAATACGAATCATACTTGATGTGAGAACTGATAGGGACATCTCTAAAGCTTCTGTAGGATGTGAATAAAAGCATCTTTTCAAACCCTTTCTTTCTTTGCTTTTGACACAGCTACTATGGAAAACACTGTGGAGGTTCCTCCAAAAATTAAAAGTAGAACTACTGTATGATCCAGCAACTCATTTAGGGGTATTTACCCGAAGGAAACAAACAAAATCACTATTTGGAGAGTACTCTGCACCCCCACGCCCACTGTGGTATTATTTATAGCAGCCAAAACCTAAGCATCTGTGAATTAATGGATGGATAAAGAAAACATGGTGTATATATATATATTCGATGGAATACTATTTAGCCGTAAAATAAATAAAAGAGAAGGAAATCCTGTCATTTGCAACAAGATGGATGGACCTCAAGGGCATGATGCTAAGTGAAATAAGTCAGAGGAAGAAAAATACTGTATGATCTCACTTATAAGTGGCATCTGAAAGAAAAAAGAAAAAAAACTTTCACAGATACAGAGAACAGACTGGTGGTTACGAGAGGCGGGAGTGGGGTGGGAAGGGGGGTGAAGTGGTTGAAGGTGGTCAAATAGTATAAACTTCCATTTACAAGGTAAATAAGTCCTAGAGATGCAATATAAAGCATGGCTGGGGGAAAAACCCTTACTAATGTAACCCACCTGTCGCATGTACTGCCTTTTTAGTCCAAGCTGTGCCAGCGCAGCCTCACTATCGGGCCCTGACGACACACGTCACACTCCGCTCCAGATCCGGAGTTCAGGGGAACCTGAGCCCATCTGTGGGGGGCTGCGGACTTCCAGTGCCTGGGCATCAGCTCCTGGGGAGCCTGGCTGTCCTACTCTCTCAGCCACTAACGGGCTGCTCTGCTCTGTACAGGGCTCCCAGCCCTGCTCCATATGTAGTGGGACCCTTATGAGTCCCAGCAGTTGTGATGAGATGGACAGGTGTCTGATCACACATCACACTGCTATTATTTACCAGGCCACATCTGAGCGCCCCTCAAATTATGAAGGAAGGAAAACAAGCAGGAGACAAAGCAGACTGCAGTTCTCTGAGGCAGGGCCTTATTTAAGATCTCTTGCCTCTGTAATTCACAAAGCTTAAGCTCTGTTTGGACCGGCCTGGAACCTCAGACGATTATTACAGCACAATCACCCATCACTTGCTTTCTGATTCAAAGACGTCTTCCAGCCAAAGCAGAAGGGACCTTTCTGCTTTACAAGCAACAAGGAAATATTGAAAGGTTGTGCTTTTACCCAGTATGGCTCTGGATCATGTTTTATTATTTAGCAGTAAAGAGAGAAAATATTTTAAAGACTCAGTTTCCCTGCTACAGCAAAAACTTGGATGTAACTTAATGTCTGCTCCTGTGGAAATGATTCAAAGAACTGTTTACAACACCAGGAAATGCCAAGCCAAGATTAAGAGAAATGAGAAGGAGCTACATAAATGCTGGAGAAAAATCTCTAAGGCATGCTGTTAAGTAAAAAGTAAATTAAAATTAAAAATGAAAACAAGTTTAAAAACAAGATGTTCCAGCACAACAATGGGAATGTCTGTAGTGCCCTGAACTGTGCATTTAAAAGTGGTTAAGATGGCGTATTTTAAGTGTATTTTACCACAGGTATTAAAAAACAAGATGGTCTTAATATGTCTATAAAAACAAAACTATTTTCATATGCATGACTTAAGCATATGAGAGTATAGATATATGCCTGCAGAGCCAGATACTGACACCCCGGGAGGGGACCAGAATTGAGGGTGAGATCGAGGCAGAATAGAGCTTTGACAGCATTCTATGAATGTCTTAAAAAAAACAGTCACATATATAACACTTAATAAATAATTTAAATGAAACCTGCCAGTAAGGATCCATTTCTTCTGTAAAATGTGGGTACTGAACTAGGTCAGCAATTCACCTTTTCCCCTTCACAATGATACCCATGACATTGTAAGATTTGTGTCTAAGGAATTGCTAGATCTCATCCGGTTCCTCACCTTGTTTTTTTACTTAGCATACATTTATATAGTGCTTGCCATATACCAGGCACTATTCCAAGAGCTTCACAAATAGTCAGCTCACTTAATCATCAACATACACAGTGAGGTAGGTCTATCATTGCCCCACACTTGACAAATGAGGAAAAAGAGGCACAGAGAGGTTAAGACACTTATCCCAGGCCACACAGCTAATATGTAAAACAACTGGGATTCCAATCCAGGCAGCTCCCAAGTGCATGCTCTTAAACACAATTTTTTGCTGCTTCTCTTTTCATCATCGACTGGCCTCCTTTCTGTTCTTCAAATCTATCGAATTCATTCCCATGTCACGGCCTTTGCACTTGCCATTACTTCTTCTCATAATCCTCTTCCCCAGATCTTTGCAGGGCCCAACCATTCTAATGATTTATGTCTCAGCTCAAACAATGACTCCCGGGAAACGTTCCCTGAACGTCTTACATACAGTGGGTCTGCTCCACCACTCTGTCTGTTCACTTTCATGGCCATCACCACTCTCTGAAATTGCATTTTTACTTTCTTTTAAAAAAGCTTTATTGTTTATTAGCATTTTGCTCACTTTTTTATTTTCTATTTCTCCCAATAGATTGTGAGCTTTATGAGGTTAGGAACACAGTCTGCTCTGTTTGCCCCTCCCGCTGCACCTAGCACAGAGCAGGTGTTTGGGAAGAGATGGATGGATGCATGCAGACACGGACAGATGGACAGACAACTGTAAAGATGGAGGGACATGTGAGTTTTAAAGCATAGAACTCTACTCCTTTCAGTCCCACTCAAGGACACTATTAGGATTTGGGTAAGAGGAAGGCTATGACAGAAAGGACCTTGAAATCATTAATTTCCTTATAAAAAAAACTACTTTGAAAGGAAATGACACCACTAACACAAGCACTACTATCATTTGGGGGGTAAGAACTCCAAGACCCTCATGACAAATCAGTCCTAAGCTGCCTGAGGGTCCCAATGAATGGCTGAGCAGCACCTGGGCCTCTCACTGCTTCTCTGGTGCCACCAAGTGCTGTGTTTAAACACAATTTGAACACTAGGCTCCCTTCTCTGGTCCCAAGCTATCTGGTTTCCATTCATCAAACACTTTTGAATTCTTTGCTGTGAGAGAAAATATCCCATAGCTCATTCCAGATACTAGGAAATGAAACAAGTAATCTCTGAGCGTGAAATGGGAGATGTTGAACTACGTTCCCCAAAGCAGTTGTCTCCCACATGCAAGTCATTTTAGGACGATGGAATGGATTTCTGACCTTACGCCTTGGTATATTTGTGAGCATTTGTATTTGATGAAACACAGTCAAAATAAAGGACCGTTTGATTTTTCAAGAGGTATAAACTATAGACAAGGATGACAGGGGGTAACTTGCATATCACCCAGTAAATGGGCAATGGACTGTTCTGCCTACAGTAGGCAAGAAAATGAGATAAAATTTAGCCTAACTCCCATTTCATTTTTTACCCATTTTATCTTAACCTTGGTTGGATGACTCAAGGTGGGCAGGTCTTGTTTGATAAGCAGAGTTCCCCCTACATGTTCTCATTCCTTCACACTCAAGCCCTGAGGCGGACCTGAATATGATCGAGCTCAGGAAAGTGCTTTTGGTTTCCCTGAGAGATGGGTCCCACGGACCTCTGGGAATGACACTCGAGGCCCCTGGCTCCTACTGAAAGGAAAATGGAGATGCAGACCCCGGAAGCACGTAAGAGACTCAGGCTGTGGAATGAGGCTGATCATTCTGCAACACAAGCCTGGCTTGCAAGCCTTCCTCTTCCAGGGAGGGAATACAGTGCGATTTTAGACACGGTAATCAGGATGTACATCTAAAATCTACGAAATGAACCTGCAGTATATGTAGCACGAATCCATCCTCCCTACACACACACACACACACACACACACTTTTCTGTACAACTTCGAAAGACTTATTCTGGATTTAGCCTCTTCTAGCTCAATGACTTTACAGAAATTTAAACACCAAACTTACATTGCTTAAGAGGGACTGAGAGGATGAGAGATCACAAGCAATTACATCACTTGGAGGCCTATGATTAAATTTAATAAGATTTGGCTTCCATTTCAAAGGTCTGTCCCAGTGTTTCATAATGAGGGAGGGATGAGCCTGATAAACACAGGGCATGTCAGACATGAACAGAAATTGAGAATTTCAGGCTACATGTACCCCACCGTAAATAACCTCAAGAGTGGAACAAGGCAGGAGACATCACCAATAGCGCCGAATGCAGGTCGGGGAAGCCATCACAGTGCCTCAGACGCCAGGGAAATTATTTAAGAATTCTTTGGCTCTATGAACGATCGCCCTTTCTGGTTGCCAAACCTTCAGAGGCTTGGGTTTATCAAAGAAGCACCAAAAATGCAAGTTAGCTGAAACAGCCTACAAGTAACTTCAGCTTTCACATCTGAGACTTGGGGAAATTCTGAAACCCTCATGTTTTGCCAAAGCAGGAAATTCTCATAACCGACAGCTTTGTGTCATGTCTGAATATACAGTTTCCCGTGGCTTTGTCCCATCCCCTTTCCCACAAATAGCCCAAGCACCCCTCCTTTGACCAGCCCACCCCATGAAGAGGAGCATAAAGCACCGTCTCAAATGCAGGTGACAGAGGCTCTGGCCTGTCTAACACTGTAGCATCATAATTCTGTGGAGATGCCCATAGGCAGGGGTAACTACCATTGGCAGAGAAGTGTGGCCATTTTGCCCATGAGAGAGATTCTCTTCCTTTCCAAACGGTCCCACCAAAGACCCCTAGAGCCCACACCACTCAATTCATGCTCCCATAGTGCAAGACAATGGTGGGTTAATGGTAATTAAAGGCCCCTCCAAGCTGGGTGAGAGCTCTACCTGGGAAAAAGAGTACCCACATGCTGAGGAACCAGAGCCTCTGAAGGCCACACACCTTTAGAGGCATTCTCTTGGTTACCATTAGAAAAATAATCATAATAAATGATCAGAAAAATATATATACGATATGCATAATGAATGAGTAACAATAAATCCCAAAAATAAATGCAGAGGCAAAGAGATGAATGGAAGCCAACTCCGAGGTGCAGCCTAGTAATTTATCAAGCGCTGTTGACGCCGCCTCGTGACGTGCCTCGGCCCGCTGCTGTCCTCGCACCAGCACTCCTCGGCGTGTGCCTGGCCACCCACCTTCCTTCCGTGCTCCCAGGGTCACTCAAGGCCCGGCTCTAGGAAATACCTTTAGCGGTTCCCAACTGGATTCCACATAAAATGCGGAAACTGGGTTGACACCGAGAAGGTTCCACAGTGAAGCTTCTGCGCACCTCCTCAGCCCCACCTCTCCTCGAGCTATCGTACCTGATCCCACAGCCCGACTCGGCTCCTTGCCCGGGCGACCCACTTCCTGCCCATGGCCACGCTGTGCAGTAAGCACCACCATCGCCACCTCACACGTGAGGAAACTGTCTGCAGAGGTTTGTAACCGGCCCAAAGCCACATGGTTGGTTAGCACAATGGCAAAAATTTGAAACCAAGCCTTCCTGTTTCTGACACATATGTCCTCTCTCCTACACTGTTTCAACCAGACGGAGAACACCATTTGACCTTTCGAAAAGTGCTTGGAGGTTACAGGGTGCGAACTCAGCAAGGTCACACAGAATGATCCCATGGGAGGCATGGAGAAGACTCTTATCCCAGAAAAAAAGGCCAAGAGGAACAGAGAAAGCATCACACAGGTGGCAGGGGGAGCCCCATGGGCCGCAACATTATTCCTTTTCATGGGCTTCCTAAAACTTCCAATGATAAATGATCATGTTCACTAATTGTTAGGATATGAGTAGGAGTTTTGTGGAAACCAAGGAAGGACTTGGCCTTTATGCAGCTATTAACAAGTGCGGAGCCAAAGCAGCATGCACGGACAGGGAGGAGAGGCAGAGGACATAGGCGCAGATGGTGGGAGCTCTGGACTCTTACAGATCTTGGTGCAGGGAGAGCCAAACCCCAAGGGGCAGGAGAGCTTTCTGTCCTTTATCTAATGAAGCACTGAGCCCCAAGATGTCCTCAGAGTCACTCCTGTATTCAGTGTCTCTCTCTCTCACACACACACACACAGCCGCCATCCTTACTTCCTGGCCCAGGTCCTCATCCAGCTGCCGCCCGAAGGAGCACTCTCGCTCCCAGGGGTCCAGGATTACCTCTGGCCTCCTATCAGAACCTCCATCAAGGACAGCTCTGACAAACCCCTTTACCTTGGAGTGAAAAATGACTCGTTTATAAAATCACCATCCCCCCAGGGCTAAGGCTTTCATTTTTCAGAAAGGGGAGGAGCTGCAGGGCGGGACTCCAGGCAGTAAGGAGCAAGCCCAGGGCGTCTCTCAAGGCTCAGAAATCTCCGCTTCCTTTTCTGCCGACAAAGGCCAACCCTACACATAATATGGCATCTCTCTGTTTTTTAAGCCTATATAATGACATGTGGGGAGAGCCGTCAAAGACATACAAGGAAATACGGACATATAAACTGTCAGGTGCTCCAAGATGGATGCAACAGGATTGCTTTTCATTAAATGGTTGGGCCTTCAGCTTTGGTAAAATTAAACGTATGCCTAAACGAGTATTATATAACTTTTAAAAAGAAAGCTGTAAGGACACACACACACAGAGGCACACACCAAGTGAAAAATAAAGTTATGGAAGAGCAAAGATCCTGTATTTCTCTTTTTTGTGGTTTAAATAATGTGTATGTGTGTGTGTGTGTGCATGCCCGCATTGTGTGCTTTTTAACTGCCATTCCTGCTCCCCTTTTTCTGGCACCAGAAATTCCTCTCCTTTGAGTTTCTGTGGTCTTGTTATTCGCAGTAGCCAATTACTATCCTCCCACCTGGTCACAGAGACAGAGGTGGCCCAGGTCGGCCCTGTTATGGCCCCCTGCCCACCGAGACTGGGTCAAGCACAGCCAGTCACTGCCCTTCCCTGGGGCTGATCTGGTTTTTATATAAAAAAATTATTCTTTCCACGGAGGTCACAGACCACATGCATCAGGATCCTGGGGACATAGATAAGCATATTTCCCATCATAGGAAAGAGACCCATCTTCACTGGACTGAGTTAAAGAGAGAAGAACAAAATGATGAAGGAGAAAGGGGGAGAGAGAGAAGGAAAGGCTTCAAATCAACCCCATGAATCCAGATCTACTCTCTGATTTCCCAATAAAATAGCCATTAATTTTATCTTTGGCTTAAGCTCTTTGAAATTTAGTTTCTGTCATGTGCAAACTAAAGAACTCTCCCCAGTCCCATGAATAATGTGTGCTTTTGTATATCTCCCCTCAAAATCCAAAATGTATCCAAGCAGTTTGACAGTACTTACATTTGAAAATATATGCTTGACATTTAAGGTAGGGGGAAAAAATGGTCATTTTTATGCACTCATGTTAACTTTTTCAGTAAATACCTATTTTTTTTTTTTCAGTGAAGACATAGCTTTTTTCAGAAATGCCTTTGTCTCCAATTAAGGATGAGAAAAACCTTTGCTCACTCTTAGAGCAGGAACCATTAAATCCCCTCCAGGAAGCAATACCTGAAACAGGCGAAATCGCACATACCATGCAAAATAACACCTTTAGTATGGCTGCTGATTCAGTTCACTGTAAACCGGAGTCCTCCAGAAACACATCTCAGCCCTCCACCTTTCTTGGCTGTTTCTGCTAAAATGCTCTTGTGCCATGTAATGGTTACTTGGGGCACCAGGAAGGCAGGATTTCTTTCAAATTCCAGCCTGCTGCTTCATCGTTTGCATAAGCCCAGAATCACACACCATTTTCTCTCTTTATGGCAACAAAGAACAACCTGGTCACCTCCGAGGAACACAGAGCAACACAGCCAGATTCTGTCAGATTAAAATATGAGACAAATTAACCCTCATTAAGGGGCTACACCTGCAACACGGCCTACCAACTGTGAAAAAGCAACTGGCCGCATCCCCAAGTCCATATTGTCTTCACCCCTCATTAAGCAACCCGCCTGGATTTTGCTGAGCAGCCGCTGCCGGGAGGTTCTGGGCAGGCAAGTTGGGACTGGTCCGTCTATTCCAAATATATTCGTGTGGGAAGCAAAGGGAAATTTGGTTTTAGAAACTGATTTTTGTTTGCTCTGGATAAAAGAGTTAACATTTTTACAGGATGCCAGTTATGGGCTGGTTTACTCCACAGCTTTAAAAGCAAAGGTCCTGCATGGATCGGTTTCCTGTCTGATGCCTTCTGTTGCCTTGTGCCTCAGGGGGCCACAAAATACCACCTCCTGCCAAAAGTACAGGAAGGTCTGATTGTCTGCCTCAGAGTGGGGATTTTCTCTTTCCCACTGAAGAGATCCTAAGTAAAAGGCACATCGTTCCTGATGCGGTTTCTTTGAGAGAAATACTACTTATGTGATGGTCCTCCCCAAGGTCACAGAGCCAGAAAGGGGTGAGGTTGGCTTCTGAGGCCAGGTGCATTTGCTTGCAGAAGACACATCTGAACTCAGGATGCTAACGTGCAGACGCATGCAAACTACAGCCCCCAGGCCAAATCTGCCATTGGCCTATTTCTATAAATAAGGTTTTATTGGAACACAGCCACGCCATTCATATATGTATCATCCAGGGCTGCTTTCAGGCTACAGTAGGAAAGCTGGGTAGTTGCAGCAAAGACCACACAGCCTGCAAAGGCAAACATATCCTCACTCTGACCCTTTCCCAGAAAAAAGTGTGCTGAGCCCTAGTATGGTATAATGTTCTGCTCCGCGAGAAGAGTAGAACTCAGCTCAGCAGCACCAGAGACCAAATACGTAATTGATAACGTTCATTGCCAGAAAGAACCCACGTGGCTGATACCAAGCAGTCTTAAGGTCATGATGGCTCAGCCGTAACCGACCAGCCCTGCCATTGTTCTACAGGTCGCACTTCAGCCCTGACATTCCTGCTTAATGGAATCAAGAGGGTGCAAGGAGGTCAAAGCTAAGAAGCCTCAAAAGGTCTCTTTGGACTGGGCACGCACGTCCTTCATCACTGCTTCTCCAGACCTTCCCCCTCACAAGCCCCCGGCAGGCAGTGCTAGCGAGGCCCACACCTTATGTGGAAAGGACCCAAAGGTGTTCTGAATACTTTCTGCCTGCTTTTCAGGGAAAGCCTTTTAGTGGGAACAAGGAGGCTTAAAAGGACAGAGATGTCAACCTAAAAAGAACAAGAAGGAACCATTCTAGAGCACTTGCTCCCCAAAATCTTATTTGAGAGAATGATGCCGGCAATATATGTCAGTGCATTAAAATAAACCATCCCCAAATGATCAAGCTTTCATAGTCTAATTGTGACCAAGCTAATCAAAATATGGTTCATATTTCTTGTCATTTTAATGACAGAATAGAATCATATACCTCTTCCTGTCAGACCAACAAATTAGATTCTGGAAATTCAGAGATTTTTCCTAGGGTAGTTGTTCATGTATTGGTCTTACATTTAACAGATATTCACTGAACACTTACTATGTGCATATCTATGTTCTAAGATGGTCCAAGGTCACACAGCTAGTAAATGGCAGAGCCAAGTCTAGCTTTTGTTCCAAGGAATAACTCCAACTAAAGAGAAGCACCTTGCAGAGCCCCCAGCCCTTGTTCTCCGGGCTGGTAGTGCTCCCCCACCCTCAACTGTCCCCCTCATCCCAGCATGGGCACCAGCTCTTGAACACAAGGCATATAAAGTATTTGAAGGATGATTTCATGCCTTAGAGCTCATTCCTAGAGCACGGGAATTGCAAACTTAATTACCTGGATGGGTCTAGTGGTCATGTAAATAAAGGAAGCAGCCATTCTGTGGGAGGAGCGTGGTCTGTGGGAAACTGCAGAGGCGAGCCCTGTCTCCGTGGCGAAGCCTCTAAGTCCACTGTACCAGAGGTCAGCAAACTGGGCCAACCCCAGCACACCCCGTTTTTGTATGGTCCATGAACTACGAACAGTTTGTAGATTTTTAAGCAGTTCTGTTTTAAATGGTTATATAAATATTGCATAATATCCTTCATTTTGCCTCTTGATCCAGAAAGCCTGAATTTTTTATTAGCTGATCCTTTACAGAACACGTTTGCCAACTTCTCCTTCACAGGGACACTTTGGCCTTTAGAGCAACTGGATGCATATCGACCCACCTGCAGAACCTAAGCAGATAAACCTATTATCTATTAAATCTCTCCCAATCCATCGTTAAGAAAGCGGTGATGCAGTCTGAAAAGGCTACATCGTGATTCCAACTCTATGACATTCTGGGAAAGGCCAAACTATAGAGACAGTAAATAGGTCAGTGGTGGTTAGGGGCTGGTCGAGGAGGGATGACTAAGCAGAGCCCAGAGGACTTTTATGGAAGCAAAAATATGCTGCACGACCACATAATGCATATTTGGGTGCACATATGTCCACAGAATGTACAACACCAAGAGCGAATGCTCACCTATGGACTTTGGATAACATGTCAGTGTAGATTCATTACCTGTAACAAATATACTGCAGTGGGGGCTGATAATAATAGGAGAGGTGTGCATGTGTGAGGGGCAGGGTGTGTATGGGGAATCGCCATACCTTGCTCTCAGTTTTGCTGTGAACCTAAAACTGCTCTAAACATGTAAGGAAAAATAAAAAGGATGCGACTATTGCCCCACCTATGTAACAGATTTTCACAGTAATGCTTTTCTGGGAGAGCATCTTAGCTCAACATTAACATGGTGATATTCACTGTTTGGTACACATGCAGTCACCTCCTATTTCATCCCCACAGCAGACATTACTAATCGATTCTGGTCCTCTTTCTTGCTGAGGCCAGGTAGGACCTCAGAACCCTTGTCAGTACGGCACTTCAGTTATCTACTACCAATAAATCAGTTATCAAAGAAAGAAGCACACCTAGTGAAACAAGTCAGACAAAGACAAATAGTGTATGATCTCACATGTGGAATCTTTAAAAACAAAAAAGAGCTCATAGAAACAGAACAGGTCAGTGGTTACGAGAGGCAGGGATAGAGGAAATGGTGAAGAGGCTCAGAAGGTATGAACTTCTGGCTATAAGATAAATAAGTTCTGGAGATGTAATGTATGGCATGGTGACTGTAGTTAAGAATAACTTCATATACATTTGGAAGTTGCTAAGAGAGTAGATCTTAAAAATTCTCGACATAAGAAAAAAAATTCTAAGTATGTTGAGGGATGGATGGTAACTAAAATCATTGTGGTAATCACAATATATACATATATCAAGTCATTATGTTGTACACCTTAAGCTTATATGACGTCATATATCAATTACAGTCCAGTAAAACTGGAAGAAGAAAAGAAAAGAAAGCCATCTGTCATCTTGGGTCATGAACTTGGAGCAGAAATTTGAAAGATGTTTTGAGTGTTGTAAGCTACTTTCCTCTCTTGAATCTCACAACATGGGCTCATGTCCACACTTAAGGAGCAGAGCTGGCTTGATTTTCACGCCATTTATTTCAGAGGAGAAGGAAAGAGTCTTCACTTGTCTCACAGTACCTCCCCAGAGTAAGTCTGCACTTCAAGTATGAGAACTGAAGCTCCATTTGAAAAGCTTTGATTCCTGAATTTTTCTGGGGATGGCTCAGATTTCAGCACTAAACTAATATTTTCATTTTAATGAAAAGAATTTCCAATTCCTATTCCACCCTTCTGCTCCCCAGTGACTACCTCCTTCCTTCGGAATCCTGCAAAAACCTAAATGCGTTCACACTCCTTCAACCACCCGCTTTATTATTATCCTAAGGTCAATACCTTTATAAACGTTCCTTTGACTGGCTTTTTTTTTTTTTTTAAGATAACTGGAGGGCAGTTCTTCTTTGCAAGCAATAAAAATAACCTGGCCTGGGATGTTATCAAGATGAAAGTAATTACAAAGCCCTGCACTGAGCTGTCTGGAAAGCCAGTATCCCTTATTATTGTTTAAATCTTTGAACAAGGAGAACATGGCTTTATGTAACCATTCCCCACCCCCACCCCCATGCCTGCCTTATTTCAAGGAGGCCTCACCCTTAAAACATACCCATAAGAAATTATGCTTGTTTTTGCTACCAGTTCTTCAGCACATGTTAATCTTTTTCCATAGGCATCTTAGGAGAGCTTTCTGAGAGGTAAGAGAAGTTTTACTGCCCTTACCTTTGTAAGTAACCCTGACATTTCAATTTCCCACATAGCTTCTTTGTTTTCTTATCCTCCCACCATTCCTCCCACCCCAAACCAGGTCTCAAGCTAATTGGCTGCTAAAGGCTATTCTAGGAGCGCTAAGTTCAGTCTCAAACCTTTCAGACAAATGAAAGAAGCAAAGCACACACAGAAAAGAGGCTAACCTGGCCATCTGGCATTTCCTCTATCCCGATTTCCCTGATTCGTGTGTACACAGAGAAGACTCTCAACGCCACGCCAGAAAGTGGTAAAAATGTCGGGAATGTTTATGTCCATGTTGGCAGCAGAGATCCTACACTTTCAGAAGGACATGACCTCATGAGGAGCCACCATGAGTAGAGATTATGCTCATTTGTGACACTTCAGGACAAGTTTGGTCACCTGTTAAGGGATGAACCAGCACTCTGCCATTTTCCAGCTGTGTGGCCTTAGCCAAGTAAATGAAACTCTCTGAGCCACAGGCATTTCACCTAAACGTGGGGATCATGAGGAGTGGTTGTGAGGACTGAAGAGGAGATGGGAATGTGCTTAGCAAGCATTCCACAACCACAGAGCAGACAGGACTTCCTGTCATGGCCGGGAGCCTTTGCCTTGTTAAACCAGATGGTTAGATATGATTATGTTCAAGCTCCATCGGCTCCAAGATGCTGTTGGTCCAGTTACTGGAACACAGGCCAAGGAGACAAGTGAAAATAACCATAGCTCAGAGTTTTGGAGATGAGGGCTCCAAGCCAAGGCCAGGTCACTGACAAGGGACTCCTGCCGAGGAACCTCAGGAAAGTTCTAGAGCACTGATCATCTCTTAGGCTAACACTTGAGTATGCCAGGGTCTAAGCCCTTAACATATGTTAACTCATTTACTCCCCAAAATCACCTGACCGATTTGGAACAATTATCATCCCCATTTTACAGATGAGAACACTGAAGCAAGGAGAATAGATGACTTTGCAGAGTCACACACCACCAGAAAATTTTTAAAAGGTAGGAAATGGGGAAAACAGCATATGTGCCATGAAAGTAGAAGAACAGGTGTGGAGGCAGACTGGCCAAGGAGCCACCTTTAGACTGGGTGTTCAAGGAATATCTTTCTGAAGGAGGGCCATCTGAGCTGGGGTCTGATGGACAGACAGAGACAGGCACGCAAAGATCTCCCAGTGCGGGGAGAAGGTGTGCCCCATGAAGGGGCAAAGCACAGAGGAGTTGTGTCTGAGACAGTGTTTCCCAAACTTCACGTGCCTCAGACCACTCAGAGGCTTGTTCAGTGCCCATCCCTGGGCCTCACTCCAGAGTCGGGCTCCATGAGTCTGGGGTGGAGCCTGAGGATTTTCGTGGCTAAAATGTTCTCGGGTGAAGCTCGTGCTGGTGAGTGGGAATCCGCCCTCTGAGAACCACTGCTATAGAAAAGGAGTCTGCAAACTTTTCATACCATAAAGTCTCTGTTGCAACTACTCAGCTCTGCCACTGTATCATGAATATAGCCATAGACAATATGTAAAAAAAATGAGCACAATAACACTTCATTGACAAAAAGAGACAGACACCTGGATTAGGCCCCATGGCCCATAGTTTGCCAGCTGCTGTTCTAGGGGAATGAGGAGCAACTATAAAACGTGCCTTGAAGTCCTTTGAGTGCAGCAAGCAAGGCGAGCCTCCGTCCTGGGATGCCACACAGCCAGGCCCCCACTAGAAGAAACTGCATCTTCCTGTTATTTTCTGGTACCCGTTAGCGTCTTGGCTTAAAAGCCACAGCCCCCAAGAAGACCTCCCTGACCCACAGAAGTGGGCATCCCTCTTGTTGATGCCTCTGTGCCAGTCACGCGCTCTGTCGCGGCGCTGAGTCTGGTGTCACAGAAATGACGGCACGGTCAAGTCTGTCACTAGAGGACCAGACCTGTCCCCTTGAAACCCCAGTCCCATGCCTAGTACAGGGCTGTCATACAGCAGGCCATCTGGAGCAGCATTGATCGAATGACGAAACCTCTCATTTTCCCCTTCCCAAGGGCAATTCAGTGGCCTCGGGCCGCACTTCTCGCCCTTGCATGCATGTCTCTCACATGGGGGTCTTGTGAAAATGCAGATTCTGATTCATTCAGTCTGGCGTGGGACCTGAGACTCTGCATTGCTACCAAGCTCCTAGGTGATGTCAAGGACAGACGGCAAGGAATTAGGAAACGCAGGATAAAGGAACCTCTCTGAAGCTACAGTGGAAGTAGAGGCCCTTGAATCACTTTCTCAAACACTTTTGAAATAGAACCCAGGATTCCAGCTCCAGCTTCCAGACTGACATTAAAAGAAACCATGCTTAACAATCAACAAGGGAGTTGGATTTTCCAAACCTCACCATATTTCCTGTTATTGTAACTATCACTGTAATTAAGTTCAAAAGATTGACCACACACAACTCACTTTGGCATACTGGACGTGCTTTGATTTTCAGCATATTCAACCTAACCTAGCGCCCTTGAAACTCATTTGTCAAACAAAGGGATGTCACAGGCTGTAAATTGCAAGCGTCCCTTATTAGGCAAAGCTCTCGAGTCTATTGTGCCAGACTTTTTCAAGAAACAGATGATTTTCAATATATTCCAAATGTATGCTGTTCTTATGCTTCTGGCTGCTGGCCTCTCTAGTTGCAAAAGACCCTCAAAATCAACATAGTGCCTTAGATCGGGTATTTGCTCCACATCTACCCACTGACAGATGAAGAAGCTAAACTCAGAGAGGTCAAGTGACTTTCGTAGGGCCACACAGTAAGCTAGCAGCAGGAGCTAGAACAAGTGTTTCCTAAATCATGAGCTTGAAATCTCATTTTTGGCAATGATTGTCAAAGTGGGGTTCATGGGAGGGGCTGGCCAAGAACTGTCTGCTACCTGTCTGCAATGAGCTAAGTACAGAAATTTAGAGTAAGCATGTGGAAACATTGATGGCAAGTTGACAATGGTGACATCTAACCATAGATCCATGGTGTTGCCTCTCTGAATCTCGGGTCTTGCCAACTTCCTAGTGGGTTATCGCGTGTCACAAGACACACCGCTATCCATGCAGTGGAACGATGATGGGTTGGGAATTTGAAAAATTCCTGGTCCTTCCGCCTGGCTGCTAGTTTGAGAAGCACTGATCTTTGCCACTAAATCTCTACTGCAACAATGCGGCCCCAGTTTAATCTAAAAGCATGTACTTAGGTTAGTCATCAGTTAGAAATTTCCAAGAAGTGACACTATGGCCACCTCCAGGGACAAACCTTCAAACTGGTAGGGAGTGAATATAACCTTGTAGCTAACTTCTTACTTGGGCCAATCTATGGCCCATCCTGAATCTACCACTTTCCTCCCTGTGTGACCTCAGTCAACATCCTGAAAGTCTATAAGCCTCAGCTTGTTCATCTGTAAATTGGGGCTGAGAGTAGTACCCACAGCCTATGAGGTTGTTGTGACAAAGGGAAAGGAAGGGGAGGGAGAGAAGAATCTACATCAAGTGCCTTGCACTGTACCTGGCACATATGTGTAAATATGGTGAGAACAGAAGACAGGAATATAGACCCTTGAGTCCATTGCTTGCACTTCAATCCCAACTTTAGCACCTGCTAAATGGGTAACATTAGGGAAGTCACTTACCATCCTACCCTTAAAACCTCTTCATATGCAAATGGGAATAAAAAAGCCACTGCCCCTAGGAAGATGGTATAAGGATTAAGTGAAATAATCCACGTGAAGCATTTAGGTCAGTGCCTACCATTCAGCAGTTGGCACGTGCAAATCCCTGGTCTCTTTCAGTTTGTGGACTTAAAAGTTATGATTGAAAAGTAAAATGGCAAAGACAGGCCACAGGGGACCATGTAAATTACTTCTGACCTAAACAGACTGGTGGGCAGTGGTTTCCACAAGCAGATTTCAGACCATCTTACGACTTTCTGCTGCCCATTTCTTTCAGGGTTTTGAAATGATTCCATCTATTTACAAAGGAGATTATCAATAGCTTAGGCTTGCCAAGAACTAAATAACTAGAAGATACAGTAGGACATTAATTTCTCTTCTGATGTGCTCAGGAGCAGGCCACAGGGCATCTTGACGTCTGCCAAGAGAGAGCCCTTTGGTAGCTGTTTCCTCGGGCAGTTTGGCTTCATCCAGCCGTGGCCCCACTGGTCTGGGCTGAGCAGAAGGGGTCACACTTCGCAGAGGGCTGACTCTCCATCTCAGAGGCACTGAGTTCAGGCCTGGCCGCGCCACACTGGGCCACTAGCCAAATGATCAGGATCAACGGCAATGGAAGACATCACAGGCTGAGCGTTTAAGGAGCCAGAAACTGCAACCCTGGACTCTGTATGTGACTGGCATCTATTCCTGAAGGAGCAGAGACAGCAGAGAACCAACTCAGCCCCCCACCCCCCAATCTACTAGTGTCCTTCCACAGCCAGGGGCCAAAGCATCCGAGAGACACCTTTCCTGGAGCTTCTGTATGCCCTGGACAGAGGCCTAAAACCAACAGGGTAAGAAAGGCAGCAGACAACAGGGAAAAGAAAATGGCCAAAGATTTGGGGCACAAGGTAATTCTCCTTTAATGGAAGAAGTGACCTCAGTTCTCTGGGCAGGGGGCCTTCTGGACATGCTACTCAGTAACATGGAATAAAATGAATTATTTCCCCACATCATCTATGAGAGCTGGACCACCACTTCACTCTGCCTCCAGTGGGGACCAGAAGACAGCACAAAATGAGCTCCAGAATGACAGCAACCCCTCTGTTTTGCCGTGTTCACAGAAAAGAGTGCATGGCTGACAGATCAACCAGACAGAAAATAAGTAAGGAGACAGAGGCACTGAACAACACAATAGAACAGATGGACCTAACGGACATCTACAGAACTCTACACCCAAAAGCAGCAGAATACACATTCTTCTCAAGTGCACATGGAACATTTTCAAGAATAGATCCTATCCCAGGCCACAAAAAGAGCCTTGGTGAATTCAGAAAGATTGAAATTGTACCAACCACTTTCTCAGACAACAAAGGTATGAAACTAGAAATAAATTACACAAAGAAAATGAAAAATCCCACAAACACATGGAGGCTTCACAACATGCTCCTAAATAACCAATGGATCAATGACCAAATAAAAACAGAGATCAAGCAATATATGCAGACAAATAACAACAATAATTCAACACTGCAAAATCTGTGGGACACAGCAAAGGCTGTGCTAAGAGGAAGTATATTGCAATACAGGCCTACCTCAAGAAAGAATAAAAATCCCAAATGAACAGTCTAAACTCACAATTAGCAAAACTAGAAAAAGAAGAACAAATTAGGCCCAAAGTCAGTAGAAGGAGGAACATAATAAATATTAGAGCAGAAATAAATAAAACAATAGAAAAAATCAATGAAAGCAAGAGCTGGTTCTTTGAGAAAATAAATAAAATAGATAAACCACTAACCAGACTAATCAAGAAAAAAAGAGAGTCTACTCACATAAAAAGAATCAGAAATGAGAAAGGAAAAATCACTACAGATACCTCAGATATACAAAGAATTATTAGAGAATACTATGAAAAATTATATGCTAACAAAGTGGATAACCTAGAAGAAATGGACAACTTTCTAGAAAAATACAACCTTCCAAGGCTGACCCAGACAGAAACAGAAAATCTGAACAGACCAATTACCAGCAATGAAATTGAATTGGTAATCAAAAACCTACCTAAGAACAAAACTCTTGGATCAAATGGCTTCACCACTGAATTTTATCAAACATTTAGTGAAGACCTAATACCCATCCTCCTTAAAATTTTCCAAAGAGTAGAAGAGGAGGGAATACTTCCAAACTCATTCTATGAGGCCAGCATCACTCTAATACCAAAACCAGGCAAAGACACCACAAAAAAAGAAAATTACAGAACAATATTCCCGATGAACATAGATGTAAAAATACTCAACAAAATATTAGCAAACCAAATTCAAAAATACATCAAAAAGATTATCCATCATGATCATGTACAATTTATTCCAGGGATGCAAGGATGGTACAACATTCGAAAATCCATCAACATCATCCACCACATCAACAAAAAGAAGGACAAAAACCACATGATCATCTCCATAGCTGTTGAAAAAGCTTTTGACAAAATTCAACATCCATTCATGATAAAAACTCTCAACAAAATGGGTACAGAGAGCAAGTACCTTAACATAATAAAGGCCATATATGACAAACCCACGGCCGACATTATACTTAACAGTGAGAAGCTGAAAGCTTTTCCTTTAAGATTGGTAACAAGACAAGGATGCCCACTCTCCTCACTTTTATTCATCATAGTACTGGAGGTCCTAGCCATGGCAATCAGACAACACAAAGAAATAAAAGGCATCCAGATTGGCAAGGAAGAAGTTAAACTGTCCCTGTTTGCAGATGACATGACATTGTACATAAAAAAACCCTAAAGAATCCACTCCCAAACTACTAGATCTAATATCTGAATTCAGCAAACTTGTGGGATACAAAATTAACATGCAGAAATCTGTGGCATGCCTATACACTAACAATGAACAAACAGAAAGAGAAATCAAGAAAACAATTCCATTCACAGTTGCATCAAAAATAATAAAATACCTAGGAATAAACCTAACCAAGGAAGTGAAAGACCTATACTCTGAAAACTACGAGACACTCATGAGAGAAATTAAAGATAACAACAAATGGAAACACATCCTGTGCTCCTGGATAGGAAGAATTAATATTGTCAAAATGGCCATCCTGCCTAAAACAATCTACAGATTCAATGCAATTCCTATCAAAATAACAGCAGCATTCTTCAACGAACTAGAGAAAATCATTCTAACATTCATATGGAACCACAAAAAAACCCAAATAGCCAAAGCGATCCTGAGAATGAAGAATAAAGCTGGGGGGATTATGCTCCCCAACTTCAAGCTCTACTACAAAGCCACAGTAATCAAGACAACATGGTACCAGCACAAGAACAGACCCATAGGCCAATGGAACAGACTAGAGAGCCCTGATATAAACCCAACTATATATGGTCAATTAATATATGATAAAGGAGCCATGGACATACAATGGGGAAATGACAGCCTCTTCAACAGCTGGTGTTGGCAAAACTGGACAGCTACATGCAAGAGAATGAAACTGGATTATTGTTTAACCCCACACACAAAAGTAAACTCGAAATGGATCAAGGACCTGAATATAAGTCATGAAACCATAAAACTCTTAGAAGACAACATAGGCAAAAATCTCCTGAATATAAGCATGAGCAACTTCTTCCTGAACACATCTCCTCGAGCAAGGAAAACAAAAGCAAAATGAACTCATGGGACTACATCAAACTAAAAAGTTTCTGTACAGCAAAGGACACCATCAACAGAACAAAAAGGCATCCTACAGTATGGGAAAATGTATTTGTAAATGACATATCTGACAAGGGGTTAACATCCAAAATATATAAAGAACTTACATGCCTCAATGTCCAAAAAGCAAATAACCCGATCAAAAAATGGGCAGAGTATATAAAGAGACAGTTCTCCAAAGAAGAAATTCAGATGGCCAACAGACACATGAAAAGATGCTCCACATCACTAATCATCAGGGAAATGCAAATTAAAACCACAATGAGATATCACCTCACACCAGTAAGGGTGGCCAGCATCCAAAAGACTAAGAACAACAAATGCTGGTGAGGATGCAGAGAAAGGGGAACCCTCCTACACTGCTGATGGGAATGTAAGCTAGTTCAACCATTGTGGAAAGCAATATGGATGCTCCTTAAAAAACTAAAAATACAAATACCATTTGACCCAGGAATCCCACTCCTTGGAATTTACCCAAAGAATACAACTTCTCAGATTCAAAAAGACATATGCACCCCTATGTTTATTGCAGCACTTTTTACAATAGCCAAGATATGGAACCAACCTAAGTGTCCATCAGTAGAGGAATGGATAAAGAAGATGTGGTACATGTACACAATGAAATACTATTCAGCCATAAGAAAGAAACAAATCCTACCATTTGCAACAACATGGATGGAGCTGGAGGGTATTATGCTCAGTGAAATAAGCCAGGTGGAGAAAGACAAATGCCAAATGATTTCCCTCATTTGTGGAGTATAACAATGAAGCAAAACTGAAGGAACAAAATAGCAGCAGACTCACAGACTCCAAGAAGGAACTAGTGGTTATGAAAGGGGAGGGGGGTGGGAAGGCGGGTGCGGAGGGAGGGATATGGGGATTGAGGGGTATTATGTTTAGTACACATGGTGTGGGGGATCACAGGGAAAGCAGTGTAGCACAGAGAAGGCAAACAGTGAATCTGTGGCATCTTACTACACTGATGGACAGTGATTGCACTGGGGTATGGGGGGGACTTTATAATATGGGTAAATGTAGTAACCACATTGTTTTTTCCTGTGAAACCTTCATAAGAGTGTATATCAATAATACCTTAATAAAAAATATAAATAAATAAATAAAGTCCCATAAGGAAAAAAAAAAGTGTATGGCTGCACTGCCCAATACTGCAGCCACTAGTCCCATGTGGCTATTTTAATCTAAATTAATTTAAATTAAATTTAAAATACACTTCCTTGGTTCCACAAGCCACATTTCAAGGGCTCGGTAGCCCCATATGATTAGCGGCTGCCATATTGCTCAGTGCTGATACAGGACATTTCAATTATCGCAGAAAGTTCTATTAGAGGGCACTGGTCTAGAGAGAACAGAGTAGGTTATTTACAAAGCCTACAAAGTGGAATAAAATAAGGACACTCAATGCTGGTGCAGGTGTGATTAAATGGATACTCTTATACTCCACCGCTGAGAACATAGACTTAGTACATTTCTAGAGCAGAACTTGACAATATCTATCAGGAGCTTAAAAACAGTCCTACTCTATGGCTCCACCATTCTGCGGGTGGGACTCTATCCGAAGGAAGTAACCCAAGAAGTGGTCCAGAAATTCATACATGTTTCAGTCGGCAATCTTTTACTCATTGTAGAAAAAAGTTAGAAATCATGTAAATATACAATAACAGGAATGAAAGATAAATTTCATCATATAATGGAAAAAAATGCTGCTCAAAAAAATTGAGTTCTAAGAAACACTGATGGGGAAATGGCTATGATATAAATAAAGGAAAAAATAGCAAAGTGTCTATATGTCATTACAGTACCATTGACCAACATGGGTTTGAACTGCGCAGGTCCACTTATAAACAAATAAACACATTAGAAAATATCGGAGGAGATTTCTGACAATTTGAAAGAACATTTTCTTTGCTCTAGTTTACTTTTATAATATGTAAGAGTATGATATATATAAATTATACAAAATATGTTAATCAACTATTTATGTTACTGGTAAGGCTTCTGGTCAACGGTAGACTATTAGTAGTTAAGATTTTAGGGAGTCAAAATTTATACACAGATTTTCAACTGCACAAGAAATTGGTGCTCTTAATACTCACACTGTTCGTGGGTCAAGCGTGTTTGTTAGTTACATCTGAAAACATAAATGAAAGGATATATACTAAAATATTAAACAGGGGTGTCTTTGGATGATGGAATCATGAACAGATTTTTTTAATTTCTTCATTTTTTCCATGAAAAATAACACTACCCCTATATTTAACATTAACTGGGTGCTCACTATGAGTTGGGCACGGTTCAGAGGGGCTTATGTGTGTCCATACCTTTCGTCCTCACAACAATGGGGTAAATTCGATGCCCACTTTACAGATGCAACACAGAAACCAGAGATGAAGGATGTTCCCAATGCCCCACAGCAACGAGGTGGATGAGCCAGAATGTGACAGCAGACACTTGGTTTCACAGTCTCAAATTTTAAGCTCTACTAATCAGCCAGACTTGCAGAAGAGGATACAGAATGAGGAGTCACAAAACAACCTACCCAGGTGGCATAGCTCCTAGCTGGCAGGGCTAAAACTCAAGCAGAGGCTCACAGACTATTAAATGTTGCCATGTTGCCAGCCTCAAAAAAAAAAAAAAAAAAAAAAAAAAAAGGAGGGTCTAAGCCAGAAATTCGATTGAGGTATAGAAAACAGTCCAATTTTCATTGCGTGCACTCCAGAAGGTACAGGACTCACACACGCACTGCATATAGACCCAGTTCTCCCTAAGTACTTAACATGTGTGCCCCTCGTTTTGAGCCCTTCACATACATCACCTCATGCAATCCTCAGAACTACCTCGGAAATAGTTGCTGTTATTCCTCCCATTTTAGAGATGAGGAACTTGAAGCTTGGAAAGCTAACTGTCCAGGGTCACACAGCTATGAATAGGAAAACCCCAGATTCACACATGAGCTGTAGACTCCACTGCCTTCATTCTTTACCAGGTCATAAAATGACCACATAATTTGTATTCCAACAGGACACTTTTGAGAGTGAAAAGGGAAGCTAGTGATATTTATTCCAGCACAATAGGTGCAAATGGCAATTGTCCCCAGCAGCTGCCTGTCTCTCTGTAATGTCCTTGTCTGGCATGAAAGTCCCCCCAGAGACCCACAGTAAGGACTAGAAGGACAGCACCGTTAGGAATTCCCAGGTATTTGTTACACAACAAATTACAGATGCTCACTTCTTGGTTTTCCCAAAATATGTATGAGCCTGAGACCACCCAAACTAGCGCTGTGGGTACCCCAGAGTAGGGCAAGTAAGACAGACCCAAGCCCTTTTGATGCCAGGGGATGGGGTTGGAAGTTTCCACCTCGAGCACTGGGATTTGTTGTAATTCTTGTCAGTGAGAACAAAGACAAGGCTGGGTCAATTCTGCCCACATCCCAGCCCAGCACCAGCCATAATTCATCATCATATGGTGCCTTGCAAGGTTCCTCGCACATTACTTAGAGGAGGCAGCCAGTGGTGGGGAGAGAGATGCTGATCATCTTCAGATCTGATTCGCTGCCCTGCCCTGGGGGCCTGACCCTGCAGAACCCACCCACTGCTGGATGGAGCCCCAGACCCATCTACCCACGCATCGCGAGGGGTCAGTGAGGATGGGGTGACCCCACAGTGAACTGGCACACAGTCCATTAAACAGCCACCTTGGAACCCATGGCGCCAGCCAGCTAATGGGGCTTGGGGCTACCATCAGTTCACTGGAAAATGACATCTTCCTAGAGGCCGAAACTGGCTCCTCCATCATCCTGAGAACAGAAGGCTTGAAGGGGGGCCAGACACCTGGGCCCAGAGGCACCTGTCATGCACACCAAATCACAGATCAGTGTTTACAGGGCTGACGAGTGAGGAAGGGATGATGTAGGCAGAAGGCCTACCTCTGCCATTATCTTTCTGTGTGTCCTAGGACAGGTCCCTTACACTCTGTAAGTCTCAGTTTCCTCACCTATAAAATGGGTAAAATAATGAAACTCACCTATTGGGTTTTGTGAGGATTAAATGACATAAAACCTGAAAAGTGCTTAGCACAGCATCTGGCTCATGGTAAGAGCTCAATACATGTTAGCAATGCCAAAAATTATTATTATATCAACAGTGATAAAAATTATACAATTATAATTATTAGCATATAATACATTAATATAACTAATACGTAATCTATTACTAAAAGTATAGAAATGACATTTATTGTTACTACATATCATTATTATTATAGGATATTTCAAATGAGAGCTACATCTAAATGTGTTGCCCAAAAATCAAGAAGAAAAAATGGGGAAAACAGAATTAGAGAGAAAATATACCAAGAACGAGGCTGCAGATTCCTAGGTCAAAGATCAAGGTCAAGGCATCACTCATGTAAAAACACCTCCAGATTTCAAGTCTCATGCGCATCACCCTTGGTCCTCAGCCAAGTTTGGGGGAGGGTGTGAGAGGAGTGGAACTGTGTCTGCACAAACACTGATAGTCCACACCAGTCTGGGTTCAGATCCCAAATCCCAGCTGAGAACAGAGAGAGGCATGAAACACCCCAAGCATAGAAGGATTTAATGCTGGACAAAATTAGCTCCATCTCCCTGAGAACCACTTGGCCTCTTGTCTACATAAACATTTAATTCTTCCTTTCTCTGTAGCACAGCTTTGGACAAAGATTTCAGCAAACAAGGGATAAAGTGTTTTGGAGAACAGTTAATACGATAGAAATAGCAACAGTCCAAATATAGACTTGCCCCCTCTTTTTCCCCAGTATGCCACTGTGTTAAAGGTTAAGAGCTCCAGTCAAAACAGGGCTCCTTCAGCCCCTGGCAGATTCACAGGTGTCACCTTACTCTTTATTTATTTCACTTTCTATTTGGCGATTCTCTCACTAGACCTCCTCTCTCCCCTCAGTCCGAGGCCAGCATTTGCAAACACAATGAGGTATCATGCTGCGTGGTGACTAAACTAGCACAATTCACGCCAGACTCTTGAAAATCTGGAGGTAAAGAAAAAAATGGTGTCAGGGAGGGTCCCATGAATCACTGCCCACCCACAGAAAATCAATGCCACGGAGGTGGTAACATAGCACGTGGGGTCATTTCCCCTTCTTAGAGGGATGCAGCAGTTACAGTTTCAGTTAATATAACATGCGAATGACAACTCAGTAAAATTGGCAGGCTTTATGACTCCCTACCATCATTCAAGGGCTGGGGCTGTATTTTACCATATTACTGCCCAGAGTTCAATACTCATCTATGGTTTCCCATCAGTCCTTCTGTATCCACGTCCTCCAGCTCTCCCTGCCCCGAATTCCAAGACTGATTCCAAATTCCATTTTTTAGTGGCTCAGGAGAAAACAGAGCACAGTAGGCAATATTTGCCCCCAATTCAGACCACAACAGACCATGGCTCCGTCGCAGAGCTCCTTATACAGGCTTTCCCTTTCCATTTCTTTCTAAGCAATGCCTACATTTCCCCAAAGCAGGGCCATAAACTCAAACCCCGGCCAGTGCCAGGTGGACAACTGATGTGGGTAAGGAAGCCCGGCGAGGATTCCTGCTCTGAGAAACTGTGCTTGAAGCCTTTCTTCCTCATCCCCTTCTGCTTAGCCAACCCCAAAGTTTCAGGAGTAGCTATGAGTACAAGAGTCTCCAGTCTGTTTTGGAGTTGGCTTACTCCATTTCCATTTCATTTTCACAGAAACCAACTCAACTGACTCTTTTCAGGTCCACCCAAGAGCTAGCGATTGGTACCTACTGCTTAACCTCTAAACCTCAAAAATCAGTAACTCTGCCAGCCCCGATGATTAGAGGAACTGAGGTTTGAATAGCAGCCAGTAAATTTTCCTGCATTATTGATTTTCACTAAGTGTGTGACACATTGTATTTTCTCAAGTGGAGATACTTGTTTTCTTAGCAAAGGCTCAATCGATGTTTCTTCCACATCATTCACAGGGCAGCAGCAAATCTGTGCCGGAAGATACAAGACCCATTCAACCAAAAACATCCAGAGTGTTCAACAGCCAGTTCTGGTTTCTCTAGCTCAATGTCCTGACTCCACCTGGAAAAATTCAAAAATAAATTCTCTTCCACCTTTAACCCACCTCTTTTCCTATCCTTTTAAACATACACTCCACCAAAGAGAGCAAATGTTGTCCTTGGACTATTTCATTGCCTTAAGGGGAAGACCATTGGTGAATGAAAATCTGAAGAATGGATTTACTTGTGACGTTTCCTTTTTGATTCATTGCCTCTTAATTCTCTCCAGAAATGGCACAAATTCCTTTGAATTAGTAAACCCAGAATAGACAACACACTCATGCAGAGAAGCCAATCAACCTCAGATGGAGTAGGTATGCAAGAGGCATGTCCTGGGGTATCTGCAAGCACACTAAGAAATGGTTAGGAACTGGAAAATAAAAAACTGTCCTAACTGCTGACTGCCCCCCCTACATACACACACACACACACACAAAGTCCCCAAGGATGGGATGATCCTTCTTGAAAACGGCCTGGTTTGGTTCAGTTTCAGAAAGGATTCTTTCATACAGCACTGTCCAAAGGATCTTCTACTGTGAATGAATGTTCTATACTTGTGTTATCCAATATGACAGCCAATAATAGCCACCGAATGCAATTCAACGTTTGGAATATGGCTAGAGCAAAGCATAATGATCAGCTGAACTTTAAATTTTATACTTAAAGTGAATTTTAAACTTTATTTTAAATTAAACTAGATTTAAATGGTCCCACTGCCTAGTGGTTACTACATGGGATGGCGCGGATCTACAATGACAAAGTGCCTATACATTTAGAAAATCTCGCACCCAAGTCTCTTTCCAATTATAGTAAAATTATCAAGAGAAATGGGTGAAGAGCAGTTGTCAGCAAGTATCTACGTGTTCAAAACTACCAGCGGTCGTTGACAGGGGAAGACCCACATTATAACCATCGAAAAATACTACAGTGCTGAATTATTTGCTCTGGGGCAGTCCCGCAAGACAGGCGGTTAGTGTTTTTTAGTGTGGCCAGAAAGTGCAAACCTTTCCCTCTCTAGTAATTGAGTTAGGGAGCCATCCAAGTTTGCGAAGCCTTACCTGACTTTGTTTTTCTGCTGGGGACAAGGACTGCTAAGGAAGATTTATGAGTTCTTGTGTCCAGAGCCAGGGCAGGTTTTCTGAGAAAGTCATCTGATGGCAGCATCCCTCTTTCATTGATCAGAAAGCCGGCGTTGATTTGGCTGATCCAGCTGATTACATAGGCTCCCCTGGTCCTCCTCTCCTGCTCCATGGACCTACTCTCAGAGCCTCCAGCTGGTGCGAAGAACTAAGTAGGTGGTCAAGTGTGCTGATTAATCTTGCTCCTGTCCTCAAACTCTTACACAGATGTTGAGCAAAACCAATTTTTTTTTCACAGTTTCCTCCATTCAACAAAGAAAAACTTTGCTTAATCCTTTGTTTAGGTCTGGGTGCCCTAGTCCTGGTTCTCAGGAATTCTCAGGCCCCCAAATACTTGTCGCTCTATCTCCTTACCTTCTCCTGATAGTTCTTTAAGATTTTTGTTGAAAATCAACTCGTAATTTTAAACCTAAATTTTATTGGCACAAGAGACTTTATACCACTATATAAAGGAAAACACACAAGTCTGATTCCTAGTTATAGAGTTTCTACTGTGCTGTTGCAATTCTTAAAAATAATATACATATAGTCCTAGCACCATCTCACGGAGTGGTGGACAATCCTGCTGATTATCCGAAAATTCAAGGATAACTGTTGGAGATACCTCATTTTTTTCACCTTCAGTTTCACACAGAAAGGTGCACTCTGTCATTTTGTATGAATACCAGAAAATATTCCAACTGCAAAGGGATTAGGGATTTGCATTGATTATGAAAAATGTCTTTGTGCTTAAGGAAAAACAAGTTCAACAAGAGAGACTGCTTGCTTCTCGACACCAGATTTTCCAGCTGACCCTTCCTGACTACCTCCCTGCTCCCTCGCAGTGATTCTGTCTTCTCAACCTTTTCTTTCACACGATGCTAAATGTTCCAGTTGCCATTTCAACTCCCTGGAAGATTTCCGACGCCTTGTTCTGGATGCACGGTGCCCTTCACTCTAAGACCGCTCTGACCTCCGTGATGCTAATAGCCTGTGTGTGCAGCCGTCCCTCACATGCCCATCATCTCGGATGGCCTCCTTGCCTAATTTTACTACTCTTTCAGCAACAATTACTCTTGAGATTAGCCTATAAACCATCCATATAAAGTGGGCAATTTTCGATTTCTGACACTTCCACAGCTCCACCCTTCTGGAAGGGAATGGTGTTGTAAAGGACTCTAGGGCCACTCAATCACCTGTCATATTTCCTGCCAAACACAATGTGGTATGAGGCTGCCTGGCCTCCTGGCACTGTTGTCTGACCCCAAGCATGATGGGCGCATGGCCTCCAGCATGGCCAAGTGTAGCCCACTGCTGTGACCGTCTACTTTCAGAGTTGTCCGCTCTTTGCAGTAATCATCGTCAAACAGAGTAGGTACTTGGAGCTCATAATTTGGAGGGTTCATTCATTTATTCATTCATTCAGCAAATATACCTATTCATCTTCTACCCAGCAGGCATATGCAACAGCAGTGAGTGAGGTAAACAAGTCCCTGGTCTCATAAATACCATTTCTATCTGAGTGACAGACATGTAAGCAATCAAATAAATAAAAGATACTAAAAACTGATCAGAGCTGAGATGATGCTAGATAGGCCAGTATGAGAGAGTAACTAGAGGGTAGGAGAGGGCTTCCTTTGGTAGCACCGCCACCTTTAGAAAAGGCTGTGACTTTGTTAAGGATTAGAAAGCACCACACTTTAATGCCATCTGCCAGAAAATTGTCCCAACATGCACAGGTAAATTTGTCATGAGCATGAAGTGAAGGGGGCCCCTAGAACTGTACAGTCCTTAAACAGCACAAATCTAAGTGGTGGCATGTTTAACAGGATGGCCAAGGAAGGCTTCTCTGAGGAAGGGACATTTGAGCTGGGCTTGAGGGATGGGCACCCAGACAAGGACGAGAGCAAGGCCCTGGCACAGAACAGAAAGAAACCGTGTACTGGCGGGTGAGATCCAGAACAGCAGCCAGCAGCTGCAGAGTAGGGAGGGGGCTGCATGGGCAGGACTTCAGAGGCTTAGAACAGAGTCAGGACTTCATCCCACACACATTGGAAAGCAAATAAGGGGGTTACGCAGCTCCTCTGCCACTGAGTGGAGACTGGGGTACAGGACCCAAGAGTGGAAGCAGGGAAATGGGACTCAGGCTGAGCCAGTGGCTCTCGCCTCTGGCTGCACATTAAAATCACCCATGGAACATTTTTTAAATAGTGTTGGGCTGGCCCCGCCTACAGAGATGAATCCAGTTGCTGTGGGGTGAGGCCTTTTAAATATTTGTGTGGAAGGAAGGAGGCCTGCAGGCCTCCAGGGCAGCAGGTGGGGGGCAAGGCCATGAATGGTCATCCTCTGTCCAACCCAGCCTGGGGTCAGATTCTTCCCTGTTTCCTACAAGGCAGCAGCCCTCAGCCCCAGCATCTCACCTGCAGAGCTACAGACCACAGGGCCAGGGCCACCCCACGGGGTCCTAATTTCAGTGCTCTGGGCTGGGAGCTAAACATCAGTATCTATGGAAAGCTGAGTGGGTGACTCCACTGTGCAGCCAGAGGTGTGAACCACAGCTGCAGAGAAAGCAGCATCAGCTGTTTTCTGGAAAAATCTTGTGAGGCTCTGGGCATACAGAAGGTTACTCTACAGAGGGATATGGAGAGAGAGTCCTTTGGCCCTCACCCCATCCCAGCCTTGGGACCCTACGGACTAAGGGAGAATGGGGAACCATTGTGCTAGGGAAGCAGAAGAGAGGCTTCAGCGCACAGAACAGAAGTTCCGAGTGGTAGCAGCACCTGCTTGGTGGGACCAAGCTGCTTCTGGGGACACACTGCCATGCAGCTTGAGGACAGAATAATGCAGCAAGGAAGCTGCAACAGAAAAATAGAGGAGGTGTGCTCTCAGCATGCACGAGACCACCCCTGGGGTCCACAGAATTAGTGGCTGGGGCTTGTGTGGGAGGGAGTCTGCAGGGGAGGGTCACTGACATTTGGTTAGCAATGGTGTTCTGTTGTGCAAAAATACCATGCATGCAATCCAGGCTGCATTTCTACAGGTCCCCCTCTGATTGCTGGGCTGGCTTCTTCCTCCAGCATCCCCTAGTCTCCATCTCTAACCCCATGAAAAGAGGAGCATAAAACTCCCCCTGGTGACAAAGTAATCAGTCCCCCAGTGCCTAGCCTGCAGGGGTGGCCGAGAACCAGCCAGCCTGGTGCGATCTGCCTCAAAACAGAAATAGCAACAGACACCCTGCTGAAAAGCCACAGCTCTGCCAGATGCCCCTGCTTCTGCTCCCTCCCCTCCCCGCCGCCCCACCTGGAAACCTGTTTTGTTATTTGCAGGGGGAATGCACTGGGAGAGGCAGTCCTGGTGCTCCACGCTTTGACTGAGGCTGGCAAGAACAACCGCTCCCGCTCTCCATTGAAAGATGAGCTGAAACCCTGTGACACTAGATGAAATCAAAGGTGCTAATGAGAAACCTAGGGATGGTGCGGGTTGCCCTGGAATCCAGTAATAGATGCTCCCTCTATCGTGGCTACTTACAGGAAAGGAGGCCCAGGGCAGCATTTCTGCGTGTAATTATGTTCTCATCCCAGCCCCGCTTACGAAGGGAACAGGAACTTTACTGCAGCGCTCACTGCCGCTTTTCATTTTACGGCACAAGCTAACTCATATTCCACCAGGAAGATGAAAGATTTCAGGTTCCAAGGCTGTCAGACATTTCCACTTACGAATTAAGCGGGCCTCCTAAATCATGACTGCGGCACTGCTTCCAGGATCTGTCCCCTCATTTTCAGACTTTCTAATATTTCCCCTGCTCTTTTGGTATCTTGAAGCCATCATGCTAATAGGAACAATTTAATGGAGTCCTGGGGAGGCGGGAGTGTGGAGCATTAAATTTTCAACACTCAGCTTCTTATCATGGAGAAACACCCTTCCTTAATAGATGCCCTGAATTCCACACTTGCTCATTTCGCTCTCGGCAGAGCCAGCTGCCCCCACCCAGGACGGAGGAATGAGAAATTTAGCTACTGCTCCTCTGATCTCAGTTTCAGTCAAGGAGGGACGGAGGGCAGGAAACTGCTCATCAAATGTCAGCAGTGACCGTCAACAGGCAAAGACTAAAGCGTCATGTTCCTCAGTGCTCAGAAGTCCGGTCTCCATCAAAACACAGCCCTGTTCCCCTGCCCTAGATAACCCTCCCCCAGGAACGCCCAGCCAGAATCCTTGAGGTTTTCCTAAACTCCCCATCTTCCACAAGCTCCCTACCCCCTCTGGCCAATAAGCAAATTCCCTTAAAGCTCTCGATGAGCTTTCTCTTAAATACACCCCATTCTCTCCCCCCTCAATGTCTTTGCCATGGTTTAGACCTTCTTCAGCTCCTGGCTTTATTTGTTTGCTCAAATATTAAGGAGATGGTACAACACAAAAGATCAGAGGCCTTCGCCTGCTCTCGTGGGAAAGAAACGTTAAGTAAGTATGCCAACAGCTGTTTAGCAAACGTCATAAGTGCTACCGAGAAAGTGCTATTTAAGTTGGTGGTGGGTGTGACTGCCTCTGAGGTCGGTTGTTAAAACATAAATCATGTTGCATCTTTCAAAGACATAGAAGCCTAGCTTCTGGTACAGCCAAGGAGATGCCTACGGAACCCAGGGGCCCTGTGCATAAACTCGGGAAAACACACACACACACATACAAGAAAAAGAAACTTTAAGGTACTGGGGTGTGAAGAACAAAAGCAGACATTCTGGAGGGTCACCAAACTTGGAAGAAAAGGCAGGCATAAAATGAGTTACCTGTCTTTATAGATTTAAGTCTGCAGGTAGGCTGAAGTCAACTCCACATGGGGTGGCTCAGACTCTGAAAGAAAAACCCCAATGTTTCTGACCTGGAAATAGAAAGATAGAGTTGGGTCAACACAGTCACTTGAATATAAGAGAGAATTCTAGAGAAGAGAAAGCCAAAGACAGAGAACTCCAATTTCTGTGTATAATCTCTGTTCAAGTGTCTTGCTGACTGTGAGCTAAACATGCATAAGGGCAGGTTTCAAAGCAGTCCAGCTAAAGATTAAAAGACTGAACTGAGATTTGATCTGCTGCTCAAAAGTCAGAATTTATTATTTGAGTTCAACCCAGTTAACTGCCTGATAAAACAAAAACATCAAAACTCTTCAGAAGAATGTAACAGAATCCAGAGTCTCTACAATGTAACATCACAGTACCCAGGATAGAATCCCAAAAATTAGGCAATGTGCAAGGAACCCGAGACCATAACTCCAAGAGCAAGACTGGAGAAAATAGAGATCAATTCTGAGAAAACCCAGATGTCAGAACTTGAAACAGCTGTTCTATGTTTAATGAAATAAAGAAAAGATGATCATATTATGAATGAGAAGAGAAATAGAAACTATAAAAAAAAGATTCCAATGGAAATTCTCAAACTGCAAGTTATTTAAAATATCTGAAACTTAAAAGTCAGGGAATGGGCTTCGCGGAAGACTAGAGATGACAGAGGAAAGGGTGAAATGCGACTGGATCAAAAGAAAGGATCAAATATAAAACAAACAGAAAGGATTGAGAAAAATATATGGTCTCAAGAGAACTTTGGAGTTATAGTATATGGACTACCTTTCATATAATTGTAGCCATAGATAGAAGGGAGTAACAGAAAAATACTTGAATACAATAAAATCCAAAATTTCTCTAATTTGGTCAAAATCATACATTTATAGATTTACAAAACTCCTCAAAGAGAATAAACACAAAGAAAACTATGCTGAGCACATCATAGCCAAACTGCTGAGAATCAACCAAAAAAATCTGAAAATCGGCCAGGAAAAATGACTTATTACATACAGGGGAACAACCATTTAAATTATCACAAACTTCTCGTCAGTAACTATGGAGACCAGAAGACAGTGAAGCAACATCTGAAAAGTCCTAAAAAAAAAAAAAAAAAAAAACTATCAAGAAAGAATTCACATCCAACTAAAATGTCCTTCAGAATGAAGGCAAAACAGAGACATTTTCAGATGAAAGAAAAACTATGCGGATTTCTTGCTATCAGACCTGAACCGCACGAAATGTGAAAGTAGGATTTTTAGGCTGCAGGGAAATCCTTTTCCAAAATAAAAATGTTTACTTCCTAAAATTGTCAATAATTCAAATTCTGTCTAAAAATAACACTAAAAGAGGTGTGAGGTATTCATGTTTATCAAAAAGGGACACTAACTATGTGGGGTGGGGGGACACGGGGAAGGCAGTACAACAGAGAAGACAAGCAGTGACTCTATAGCATCTTACTATGCTGACTGACAGGGACTGTGATGGGGTATGTGGGGGGGACTTGATAATGGGGGGAGTCTAGTAAGCATAATGTTGTTCATGTAATTGTACATTAATGATACCAACATTTAAAAAAAAGGGACACTAACTTTAAATGATTTAATAAACACCCTTCTAAATAGAAGTCATCAAACTGGAATGCAATGGTTAAATATTGTCTCACCATATATCACTGCATATTATTCAGAGATTAAAATGGTCCTTATGAACAGTGTCTAGTAACTTAGGAAAATGCCTGTTAGTGGCTAACTAAAATATACTACAAAGTCCTACAATATTCACAGGCTTGATCTGCTTACTCTTCCAGGAGTCAACCTTAAAGGAAGAGAAAATCACACTAAGAATATGTGAGGATGTTCCTCACTGTGTTATTTTTTCCAGGAAAAAAAAGTGGATGTAACATGTTCCAATAATACTTTTTAATATATTACATTTTACGCTTTGTTGTTACACAAGCAATAAAAACTAGTTTTAAAGGTTAGTGTCAAAAATCATTTTCATTTCACAAAGCAATTTACGATGTGTGTATATTTTCACTTCGAAGAAAAATAAGAGGAAAGCCACATGGCACACTTTAGTGATTATCTCTAGATGTTTATCATAGGCAAATCTACTTTCAACTTTTTTCTTTATATTTTTTGTCTTCTAAATTATTTTTAATAAGGAAATTAATTATTGGATAAATTTGGATATACAGTATGATTTAAATCATATTTTGATGTGCAAAGAAAAAGATGGCCAGTAGAAAATTCCCTAACGTGCGAATCATCCATTGGGATATACTTTCTTCAGTGCAATCTAGCAGATTTATACCCAAATTATGCCCATGTATCTTCCTTGCTTCCTGAAAAGAGGAAGAGGTTATATAAATTGATGATAAGGGACCAGGCTGTGGAGGCAGACTGCCTGAGTTGGAATCCAAGCTCTGATATTTACTCTAGATGATCTCTCTCTACCTTAGCGGCAATATGAAGTTTATACTTTATAGACCTTATACCCTAAGGTCGGTAAGAGGATCAAGTTTGTAAAATGCTTAGAATAGTGTCAGGCATTTAATATTATTTAATAGTGTGTTAAATAAAAATTAAGTCAAAAATGATGCTATGGAAATAATCAGCTAAAAATACTCACCATGACATTATATTAATAGGTAAAAAGAAAGAAGAAATTGCCAAGAAAAAGTAGAATGGCAGAGTGGTTAAGAACATAGGCTCAGGGACCAGGCTGCCAGGACTCAAATTCCAGCCCTGCCTCTCACCAGCTAGATGATTTTGGACAAGTGACTTAATTTCTCTGTGCCTCAGTTTTCTTGTCTATAAAATGGAGAAAATAGTAGTAGCTACTACAGAGTTGTTTCACGGTTAAATATGGTGGTATTTGGAAAAATTTCCCAGACAGTGCCTGGAAACCAGTCAGCACTATATTGGTGTTCACTCTCACAGGGCAGATGCTGATATATGGTGGTGGTCCATCGATATATGATAATATATGAGAATATATGTCTTCCACATATTGCTGAGTGAGAGAGAATCAAGGGTTGGTGCCTCTGTTTAAGCCCCTGCAAGCCCAAGCAGGCAAGTGGGAGCTGAATCCACCAGGAAGAGAAGTGCCTTTTATAATTTGCACAAAAGCATGGTGTAGATGGAAGCCGGCTCTCTAGGATAGTTAGGATCCCGTTCAATGTAAAATTGCATAAACAGGCATTTATGTGTTCTTAAATGACCACCCGTGTTAACGCAAGTTACATCAGGATGGTGGGCTGAGGGCATTAGTATTCTCCTTTCTGACCTTTTCTATATGTCCCTTCTCCTCCCATGCCCCAGGTCATGCCTGTCTGTACTAAAACAGTAAAGCTTTGGGTGCAACATCCATCTGACTGCTGGCTTGGACAGACATGCACGATAGAAAATTCGGTGGGCAACAGCCCATCTATACATATGTGTGGGTGCAAGAGTCTCTGGAGGGAAGAACTCGAACATTTACATACAAAAGTGAACAACTGCCCTCTCTGAGCCCAAATATTACAGGCTATTTCTACATCTTTCTGTATTAATAAGAATATTTCTTTTTTAAAAAAGCTGTTTAGATTTTGATCCACATGAAAAGGAAACATATTGAGGGGTTGTCTTTTGGTGGTAATATTATGAAAAACCCTTATTTTCTTTTTTATATGTTGCTATAATAAATGCACATTACTTTTATACTCAGAATACACTGAATATAGTTAAACTTATACATGATTCATCTACATCCTTAGTTATACACAAGAATTAGAAGGCTGATTAGAAGTTACATTTATAAAAACACTTCACAGCATCTCTCGCCTTCTCCTCCCCAAAAGCAAGCCAGAGAAGCATTTGTTTCCAGCAGTTAGCAAGGCATGTGGCCCTGGCAGACTGACTACAGTAAGCTTCTGCCACAGCAGAAAGTTTAGGAAACCTCATTTCCAAGCTCCCGGTATGTCACGTTCCCAGCTTCCCCCCAGGAGTGCTCCAGAAGGCTTATTTACAGATTACTTTTATTTCTTATATTCCCAGCTGTGCTGTGTGCTCAAACATTTTCATAGCCAGTGAAGAGCGGTGAATCCACGTGTATACACACATACACACACAGGCCAGAGTGGAGAAATAAAACCAGATATTAAATACAGATCATACCCTCCAGACTGTCAGGCAGAAGAAAGACGAGGACACGCACACCATCCCACAATCTCCAATGTGTTAAAATAATTTAATTGGGTATTTCATGGCACATTTTGCATTATTATGGCTCCCTTTGGATGCAACAAATGATTTGCTTCAGTAATAGAGTCCCAAGAAGTGGTATTATGTGATTAAGTAAGTGAGAACATCAACCATTAAATTCAGTTCAGTCATGCTTACATCCATCTTATTTCTGTTTTATAATTCAAATTTTCCTGCCGGTGTATATTCACCTGAGACCATTTTTAAGTAATCTGTTTATGAGAGTTTCTCTTCTTACTTTTCATCCAATTACTGCTGCATTTAGGGGTTGAGAACTGCAATTTGATTCTCCTTTGTTGAGCAGACTGACCATTATGTTATAAGGCACACCAATACTGTCCTTGATTTCCATATTTATAGTGGCTCTCGAAATATTTCAAATGGCTTGTTCTGTGGGCCTCATAGCAATTCTAGCTTATTAGACTCGAACACTTGATTAGAACTCGCATAGTCATTAAGCAGTGGTCTTAATCAGCCTCGTTACCTATTAAGTTCAATGGTGTATAGGAAGGAAAACATGGCGGAGAGTTTAGAAACAGGTTGAATATTTTAGAGCAATGATTCTTAACTTTGCTGGGCCACTGGCTCTCTTGAGAACATGGGAGAGAAGTAGGCTGCCTCCCCAAAGCAACACACATTCACATAACCCATTGTGCATATTATTTTGAAGGGGCTCACACATGCATACCCTGCCCAATAGTTCATAGGACTCAATTCAGAATCCCTCCTCTGAATTAGAGTGGTTCTCCACCAGGGGCTATTGCACCCTGCAAGGGACATTTGGCAATGTCTAGAGACACTGTTATTTGCCATAACAGGACAGGGTGGAATGTTACTGGGATGTAGTGGATGAAGGCCGAGAATGCTGGTAAACACTCTGCCATCACAGGACAATCGTTCATAGTGACAAATTATCTGGCCCAACATGTCAATTGTGTCAGGGCTGAGAAATCCTGCTGTACAGAGTATGCCATAAATTCTTGCAAAATATCCACACCCAGCTCCATATGGGAAATACACCCAGGCAGAAGAAATACAAATAATGGGGAAACGCGTATATTTGCAGCCTGACTCACTCATTCAACTAAATATCTGTTCAATAAACTTTTACTGAACACCTACTCTGTGCCAAGTAGTGTTAAAGTCACTGAGAATACAGCCGTGAACAAGACAGAGTCCCAGCCTTCTGTGGAAGTTACTCATTAGAAAATAAAGTTAGTTAAGTAAATAGCCCAATAAAAATTTGTGCTTTGTGTTAGGAATAAATTCGGTTGTGTGTAATCCTTTAATCCAATAGGGATTTAGCTTCACCCGATGCATTTTCATGTAAAAAGAAATCCAAGGGTAGGCAGTCCCAGACAGGTAAGGCTGCTTCCCTGCACTGACAGGGGCGATGGACACTTTCCATTTTCCTGCTGCACCATCCCTACTGTTTTGCCTCATTTCTGTTCTCACAAGGTATCTGCTGGTCCTCAAGGCTCATGTCTGAATTCCAGACAGAGGAGGCAGAGTGACGGTGAAGGGCAGATGTGTGTGCATGTCTTTGTGTGCATTTGTACTTTCATCTTTTGGGGCATAATCCAGAATTAGAATTACTGGGTCATATGGTAAGTAATTTTTAACTTTTGAACCTGCTAAGCTGTATTCCTGAGGGTCCGTGGCCCTGGCTTTACATTTCCAGCAGCACTGCATACCAGTTAGGCTTGTCTGCCTGCCAACAACAGGTTTTGTCCTCATGTCTGGTTACAGCCATTCTGGTGGGTGTGTAGTGGTACCTCCTGCTTTAATTTGAATTATTGTAATGATGAGTGATGTTGAACACCTTTTTAATACACTCATTAGCCATCTCTATATTTTCCTTGGTGAAATGTCTATTCAAACCTTCTCCCAATTTTTAATTTTTTTTTTTTACAATTTATTTTGGTATCATTAACCTACAATTACATGTGCAATATTATGGTAATTAACTACCCCCCTTCATCAGGTCCCCCCCACCAACCCCATTACAGTCACTGTCCATCAGCATAGTGAGATGCTATAGAGTCACTACTTGTCTTCTCTGAGTTGTACAGCCCTCCCCATGACCCCGCTATCTTACATCTGCTAATCATAATACCCCTTTTACCCTCTTATCCCTCCCTTCCCACCCATCTTCCCCAGTCCCTTTCCCTTTGGTAACTATTAGTCCATTATTGGGTTCTGTGAGTCTGCTGCTGTTTTGTTCCTTCAGTTTTTTCCTTTGGTCTTATACTCCACATATGAGTGAAATCATTTGACACTTGTCTTTTTCGGCTTGGCTTATTTCACAGAGCATAATACCCTCTAACTCCATCCATGTTGTTGCAACTGGTAGGATTTATTTTCTTCTTATGGCTGAATAATATTCCATTGTGTATATGTACCACATCTTCTTAATCCATTCACCTACTGATGGACACTTAGGTTGCTTCCATTTCTTGGCTATTGTAAATAGTGCTGCAAAAAACATAGGGGTGCATCTGTCTTTTTGAAACTGGGCTGCTGCATTCTAAGGGTAAATTCCTAGGAGTGGGATTCCTGGGTCAAATGGTATTTCTATTTTGAGTTTTTTGAGGAACCTACATGCTGCTTTCCACAATGGTTGAACAAATTTGCATTCCCACCAGCAGTGTAGGAGGGTTCCCTTTTCTCCACATCCTCGCCAACATTTGTTGTTGTTTGTGTTTTGGATGTTGGCCATCCTCACTGGTGTAAGGTGATATCTCATTGTGGTGTTAATCTGCATTTCTCTGATGACCAGCGCTGTGGAGCATCTTTTCATGTGCCTGTTGGCCATCTGAATTTCTTCTTCAGAGAAGTGTCTATTCATGTCCTCTGCCCATTTCTTAATTGGATTATTTGCTTTTTGTTTGTTAAGGTGGGTGAGTTCCTTATATATTTTGGATGTCAACCCCTTCTCAGATGCATCATTTATGAATATATT
>JAQQAC010002837.1:92838123-92924255 GCA_029783875.1 Phataginus tricuspis
CCAACACCAGCTGCTGAAGAGGCTGTCATCTACCCATTGTATATCCAAGGCTCCTTTATCGTATATTAATTGACTGTAAATGTTTGGGTTAATGTTTGGATTTTCTATTCTGTTCCACTGGTCTGTGGGTCTGTTTTTGTGCCAGTACCAAATTGTCTTGATTACTGTGGCTTTGTAGTAGAGTTTGAAGTCAGGGAGAGTAATTCCCCCTGTTTGATTCCTCCTTCTCAGGATTGCTTTGGCTATTCGGGGTCTTTTGTGGTTCCATGTGAATTTTTGAGTTATTTGTTCCAGTTCATTGAAGAAAGCTGTTGCAGTTTGATAGGGATTGCGTTGAATCTATAGCCATTTTGACAATATTTATTCTTCCTAGCCAAGAGCATGGGATGCATTTCCATTTGTTAGTGTCCTCTTTAATTTCTCCTAGGAGTGTCTTGTAGTTTTCAGAGTACAGGTCTTTCACTTCCTTCATTAGGTTTATTCCTAGGTATTTTATTCTTTTAGATGCAATTGTGAATGGAATTGTTTTTCTGATTTCTCTTTCTGTTAGTTCATCATTAGTGTATAGGAAAGCAACATATTTCTGTGTGTTAATTTTATATCCAGCAACTTTGCTGAATTCAGATATTAGTTCTAGTAGTTTTGGAGTGGAGTCTTTAAGGTTTTTTATATACAGTATCATGTCATCTGCAAATAGTGACAATTTGACTTCTTCTTTACCAATCTGGATGCCTTGTATGTCTTTGTTTTGTCTGATTGCCACGGCTAGAACCTCAAGTACTATGTTGAATAACAGTGGAGAGAGTGGGCACCCCTGTCTTGTTCCCGATCTTAGATGAAAAGCTTTCAGCTTCTCGCTGTTACGTATGACGTTAGCTGTGGGTTTGTCATATATAGCCTTTATGATGTTGAGGTACTTGCCATCTATACCCATTTTGTTGAGAGTTTTAATCATGAATGGATGCTGAATTTTGTCAAATGCTTTTTCAGCATCTATGGAGATGATCATGTGGATTTTGTTCTTCTTTTTGTTGATGTGGTGGATGATGTTGATGGATTTTCGAATGTTGTACCATCCTTGCATCCCTGGGATGAATCCCACTTGATCATGGTGTATGATCCTCTTGATGTATTTTTGAATTCGGTTTGCTAATATTTTGTTGAGTATTTTTGCATCTATGTTCATCAGGGATATAGGTCTGTAATTTTCTTTTTTGGTGAGGTCTTTGCCCGGTTTTGGTATTAGAGTGATGCTGGCTTCATAGAAAGAGTTTGAAAGTATTCCCTCCTCTTCTATTTTTTGGAAAACTTTAAGGAGAATGGGTGTTATTTCTTCTCTATATCCCTGGTAGAATTCAGAGGTGAATCCATCAGGTCCGGAGGTTTTCTTCTTGGGTAGTTTTTTGATTACTGATTCAATTTCGTTGCTGGTGATTGGTCTGTTTAGTTTTTCTGTTTCTTGCTTGGTCAGTCTTGGAAGGTTGTATTTTTCTAAGAAGTTGTCCATTTCTTCTAGGTTTTGCAGCTTGTTAGCATACAGATGCTCATAATATTCTCTTATAATTCTTTGTATTTCTGTGGGGTCCGTTGTTATTTTTCCTTTCGCATTTCTGATTCTGTTTATGTGTGTAGATTCTCTTTTTCTCTTAATGAGTCTGGCTAGGGGTTTATCTATTTTGTTTATTTGTTCAAAGAACCAGCTCTTGGTTTCATTGATTTTTTCTATTGTTTTATTCTTCTCAATTTTATTTATTTCTTCTCTGATCTTTATTATGTCCCTCCTTCTGGTGACTTTGGGCCTCCTTTGTTCTTCTTTTTCCAATTTCAATAATTGTGTCTTTAGACTGTTCATTTGGGAATGCTCTTCCTTCTTTAAATAGGCCTGGATTGCAATATACTTTCCTCTTAGAACTGCCTTTGCTGCGTCCCACAGAAGTTGTGGCTTTGTGTTGTTGTTGTCATTAGTCTCCATATATTCTTTGATTTCTGTTTTGATTTGGTCGTTAACCCATTGATTCATTAGGAGAATGTTGTTAAGTCTCCATGTATTTGTGAGCCCTTTTGATTTCTTTCTAAAATTTATTTCTAGTTTTATACCTTTGTGATCTGAGAAGTTGGTTGGTAGGATTTCAATATTTTTGAAATTACTGAGGTTCTTTTTGTGGCCTACTATGAGGTCTATTCTGGAAAATGTTCCATGTGCACTTGATAAGAATGTGTATCCTGCTGCTTTTGGGTGCAGAGTTCTGTAGATATCTGTTAGGTCCATCTGTTCTAGTGTGCTGTTCAGTGCCTCTGTGTCTTTACTTATTCTCTGTATGGTTGATCTGTCCTTTGGAGTGAGTGGTGTGTTGAAGTCTCCTAAAATGAATGCATTGTTGTCTATTTCCTCCTTTAATTCTGTTAGTATTTGTTTCACATATGTTGGCACTCCTGTGTTGGGTGCATATATGTTTATAATGGTTATATCTTCTTGTTGGACTGACCCCTTTATCATTATGTAATGTCCGTCTTTATCTCTTGCTACTTTCTTCGTTTTGAAGTCTATTTTGTCTGATACAAGTACTGCAACACCTGCTTTTTTCTCTTTGTTGTTTGCCTGAAATATCTTTTTCCATCCCTTCACTTTTAGTCTGTGTATATCTTTGGGTTTGAGGTGAGTCTCTTGTAAGCAGCATATAGATGGGTCTTGCTTTTTTATCCATTCTGTTACTCTGTGTCTTTTGATTGGTGCATTCAGTCCATTTACATTTAGGGTGATTCTTGATAGATATGTACTTATTGCCATTGCTGGCTTTAGATTCGTGGTTACCAAAGGTTCAAGGGTTGCTTCTTTACTATCTAAGAATCTAACTTAACTTTCTTGTTAAGTTATTGTGAACGCCGTCTGATGTTTCTTTATTTCTCCCTTCCTATTCTTCCTCCTCCATTTTTTATATATTGGGTGTTTTCTTCTTTGCCTTTAGTTAGTATTTGGATGGTCTGCTTTCTTTGCTATGATTTTATTTTCTCTGGTGACATCTTTTTAGCCTTAGGGGTGCTTCCCTCTAGAGCTGTCTGTTTAAGATACCCTGTAGTGGTGGTTTATGATAAGCAAACTCTTTCAACTTTCGTTTGTCTGGAAATTGTTTAATCCCTCCATCATATTTAAATGATAATCGTGCTGGATACAATATTCTTGGTTCAAGGCTCTTCTGTTTCATTACGTTAAATATATCATGCCATTCTCTTCTGGCCTGTAAGGTTTCTGTTGAGAAGTCTGATGGGTTTTCCTTTGTAGGTGATCTTTTTTCTCTCTCTAGCTGCCTTTAATACTCTGTCTTTATGTTTGATCTTTGCCATCTTAATTATTATGTGTCTTGGTGTTGTCTTCCTTGGATCCCTTGTATTGGGAGATCTATGGGCTTCCGTGGACTGTGAGACTATTTCCTTCCCCAGCGTGGGAAAGTTTTCAGCAATTATTTCTCAAAGACACTTTCTATCCCTTTTTCTCTCTCTTCTTCCTGTGGTACTCCTATAATGCGAATATTGTTCCATTTGGATTGGTCACACAGTTCTCTTAATATTCTTTCATTCCTAGAGATCCTTTTATCTCTCTCTGCCTCAGCTTCTCTGTATTCCTGTTATCTATTTTCTAATCCATTAACAGTCTCTGAGACCTCATCCAGTCTGCTGTTAAGCCCGTCGATGGCTTGTCTCATTTCTGCATATTCTTTCCTCACTTCCCTCACTTCCTCCCTCATCTCTTGCACATTTTTCTGTAGATCCGTCAGCATGGCTATGACTTTTAGTCTGAATTCTTTTTCAGGAAGACTGTGCATGTCCATCCCTTCAGGTTCCCTCTCTGGAGTTGTCTGGGTCTGAAGCTTTGTCTGTACCATATTCCTCTGTCTTTTCATGGCTATAGAATTGGTTGCTGGTAGTTGCCATGTATGTCAGCTGGGCTGTTTATGACTGCCTCGCCAGGTGCCGAGTCCTCTCTTGGGTGTAGCTTCCCGCCAGAGCGCTGGGGTGGAGGAGCCCTCGGTGCCCGCCGTGTCGCAGCTCCGTATCTTACCCACCTCGCCGGGTGCCGTGTCCTCTCTGAGGTGTAGCTGCACTCTGTGCGCTTTCCTGTGTATTCTGATCTCTCTTTAAGGAATAGTTGTATTTGCTGTGTTTTCGTGAATAAATATAAGGTTGGGAGGAATTTTTCTGCCTGTCTGTTCACGTCACTATCTTCCTGGAAGTCTTCTGCCCATTTTTTAAAATTGGGTTCTTACTATTGAATTTTAAGAGTTTTAAAAATATATTTTGCCAACATCCAAAACACAAACAACAACAAATGTTGGCGAGGATGTGGAGAAAAGGGAACCCTCCTACACTGCTGGTGGGAATGCAAATTTGTTCAACCATTGTGGAAAGCAGCATGTAGGTTCCTCAAAAAACTCAAAATAAAAATACCATTTGACCCAGGAATCCCACTCCTAGGAATTTACCCTTAGAATGCAGCAGCCCAGTTTCAAAAAGACAGATGCACCCCCATGTTTATCGCAGCACTATTTACAATAGCCAAGAAATGGAAGCAACCTAAGTGTCCATCAGTAGGTGAATGGATTAAGAAGATGTGGTACATATACACAATGGAATATTATTCAGCCATAAGAAGAAAACAAATCCTACCGTTTGCAACAACATGGATGGAGTTAGAGGGTATTATGCTCAGTGAAATAAGCCAGGCAGAGAAAGACAAGTATCAAATGATTTCACTCATATGTGGAGTATAAGAACAAAGAAAAAAACTGAAGGAACAAAACAGCAGCAGACTCACAGAACCCAATAATGGACTAATAGTTACCAAAGGGAAAGGGACTGGGGAAGATGGGTGGGAAGGGAGGGATAAGGGGGGAAAAGCGGCATTACAATTAGCAGATGTAATGTTGGGGGTGCACGGGGAGGGCTGTGCAAGTCAGAGAAGACAAGTAGTGATTCTATAGCATCTCACTATGCTGATGGACAGTGACTGTAATGGGGTTTGTGGGGGGGACCTGATGAAGGGGGTAGTTTAATAACCATAATATTGCACATGTAATTGTAGATTAATGATACCAAAATAAATTATTTAAAAAAAAAAATATATATATATATATATATATTTTGGATATAGTCCTTCACGATGTACATGACTTATGGATTTTTTCTCCCAGTCTGTGACTAAAAAAATTTATGGGTTTTTTTAGAATATGTATTATGCTCTTTGTGTTGTACCTAAGAGATTATCTTGCTTTTTAAAAAATGTGATTTGCTAAGCTCTGCCTTTTGACTAGGGTATTTAGATCATTCCTAGGTAATGGAATTATTGATATGGTTGGATTTACATTTTCCATTTTATTTGTCTTCTATGTTTCTTGTTATTCTGTTCCTTCTTGATTGCCTTCTCTTGTATTAAGTAACTACTTTTCAGTGCATCGTTTTAATTCCTTGTTAATTATTTTTTAATTTTTTGTTACCTTCTTAGTGGCCACTCTAGAGCTTACAACATGTATCTTAAATTATTACAACCTACTTCAGAATAATTCTAACATTATACTGATAAAACAAAAACTTTGCTTCAACATGACTCCAATTCCCTTCTCCTTTGTAAGTATATATGCACATGTAGATACATCTAATACAGTATTGTAATGACTTCCTTATCTGTCTTTCAAACAGACTAGGGAGGATGTGAGAAAAATATATTTACAGAGTCTCTTATATGAGTCTATATTTATCATTTCTGGTGCTTTTTATTTCTTCTGTGGATTCAAATTTTATGTTCAGGCCTTTTGGCCTGAAGGATTTCTTTAGTTTTTCTTGTCAGGTCTGCTAGCAATAAAATCTCTCTATCTTTGTTTACCTTGGAGTGTCTTTATTTGCCTTTGTTTGAAAGGAATTTTTTTCTGGGTATAAAATTCTTAGTTCATGGTTTTGTTTTTTTCTTTTAGCACTTTGACTCCATCATCCACTGCCTTCCATTGTTTCAATTGAGAAGTCAGTCATTAATCATATTGATGGTTCCCTGTGTGTAGTAAGTTATTTTTCTCTTGCTATTCTCAAGAATTTCTCTGCCTTTCACTTTCAGAAGTTTAGCTATAAATATATCTAAAGGAAAATCTCTTCTGCTTTATGATACTTGGGTTTGTTGAACTTGGTGGATATGGTTTGTCTTCAAATTTGGCACGTTTTCAGCCATTGCTTCCTCAAATAGCTATTCTATCTCCTTCTCTGTCTTCTTTTGGAACTCCCATTACACTTACATTGGTATGTTTGATGTTCCAGGTTCTCTGAGGCTCTGTTCATATTTTCTTTATTCTTTTCTTTTCCTCTGAATAAATCATTTCTATTGATCCATATTCAAGTTCCCTGATGCTTTCTTTTGCTGTCTTGAAACTATTCTGGAGTCCTCCCTCCCACCTCTTCAGTGAATTATTCAATTCAGGTATGTTATTCTTCAACTTACAAATTTCCATGTTGTTCTTTTTTCATAACTTCTATCTCCTGTTGACATGCTCTATTTGTTCTGTGAGGCTTCCTGTGAGGAAGCCATACTTCCTGTGAGGCTTAATTTTATGTGTCCATTTGACAGAGCTAAAGGATGCCTAGATGCTAGTTAGACATTATTTCTGTGTGTGTTTGTGAGAGTATTTCTGGAAGAGTAGCATTTGATTGGTGAAGTGAGTAAATAGATGGCCCACGCCAATGTCAGGGAACATCACTGAATCCCTTGAGGGCTCACAGAATAAAAAGGCAAAGAAACTGTAAATGTACTCTCTCTGAGCTGGGACATCCATCTCTCCTGCCCTTGGACATCAGTGTTCTTGGTTCTTGAGACTTCAGACTAGGACCAAGATTTATACCAACCCCACCACTACCCACCCCCACTCCCATCCCATCCCCACCATACCATGGTTCTCAGGCCTTCAGACATGGGCTGAGTCACACCACAAGCTTTCCTGGTTCTCCAGTTTGCAGACAGCAAACCACGGGACTTCTCAGCCTCCATAATCATATATATCATATATGATATGGTAATATATACGACACAGTATTATCTATTATATACATATTATCCTCTGTTTCTCTATACATATTATGGCTCTGTTTCTCTAAAGAACCCTAATGCACTTTCCTTTCATATCTTTAAATGTGGCTTCCTTTAGTTCTTTGAATGGATTTATAATAGCTGCTTTGAAATCTTTGCTAAATCCAGCATCTGGGGACATTCGGAGATGATTCCATTAACTACAGTTTCTTTCAATTACAGGTCTCACTTTCCTGTTTCTCTGTACATCTCATATTTTCTGTTGAACTCTGAACACTTCAGTTAATGTATTGAGCAGTTCTGGATTCTGATCTTTTCCATCTGACGGCTGTTGTTGCTATTTTGTTGGTTCTATTTACTTAGAAACCTCCCTCAGCTAAGCTTTGAAACCTGTCTCCTGCATAGTGTATAGCTGCTGATGCTTCTGCTTAGTTTCTTTTTAATTCTTGATTTTATTTTTAAGCCTGAATTCCTATATAGGGTTACTTTTGTATCAGCATAGCTCAAGAGTCAGCTAGTGATTGGAAAGAGGTTGTACTTATTACCAGAACCAGTAACTCTGCCCTCCTCTGCTGATGGCAGAGGGTAGGAGTGGACGTTAAGAGATCAAGCTATTCTCAAGTCCCAGCTTTTGCTTCCTGCTGGGCCCTTTCATGGATGCCATGGATATGCACAAAGTTTTAGGTTTGGCCAGGAGTGAATTGAAAAGTTTAGGCTCTCTGTGGTGTCAGCTCTGCTTGTACAGCCTCAACCAGAAATAGGTTTGCCCCAGACATGACTAAAAACTCCAGCTAGCAGAGCCACTGAGCCTCTCCACTTGCTGGTCACCAAAATCATCAATTTCATCAACACCACCGCTACACCAGCCACCGTTCCAGATCCCACAGGCCCCCTTCTACTGTGGCTACACAACCCGCCTGAGCTGAGCTGGGAAGGAGAGGCTTCCCAGGCTGCTGGTGTTCCTACCTGAATTTCAGCAGTTTCTCAGGCATAAATGCTTCTCAGGTTGTTGTATGCCATTCGTTAATTCCTAGAATGCTGAAATCGTTGCTTTTTTCAATTTTGCCCTACTTTATAGATGCTTTTTGGGGAAAGGATTTGCCAACCTCCTTACTCAGCCATACCTGGAAGTCCTGCCAATACTCAGTTTTAAATCACACTGCTGTAAATAACATGCAGAGTGTAGTGATAGAATGATTTGCAAGGCCATGAATGTCTCATGGGTGATGTCATGATAGACTGATCCATCAATTGGGGCAGAATGGGACAGGTAAAAATGGCTGATCACATTCCCATTACTATCAGTCCCCAGAATAATTTACAAGTTTAAAGGGCTGTTCCATGTCATTTATGTATCTTGGCAAGTGACAACCGATTTAAAGCACGGAACACATATATCTCAGAATATATACATGTTCATATACAGATGCATATACACACATGCATAGTTAAACAGCTTTCTTTTCCTTTCATGCCCACCATTGTGGTTGTTATAATTAAGTTATATAAACTCCAGATTTATTGTTAATCCATTTCTGGTCAAATCCCAGAAATTCTAGGCACACTCTCATCTAGAGAGGCAGAGAAGACATTCCAGATACAGTCTTCTCCTTCCAGGCAGAAGAGCACATTGAATGGAAGAACCAAATGCTCATGGGAACCCAGCTGCATGAAAATTAAAGATAAAACCATATTATTAAGTATGATGGTGATTTTCAAAAAGATGTTAACAGTATTTCATTACCCAAAACAATCTGACTGGCTGTGAATGTGGCTTTGGAGGTGAGAGAGGCTAGCCCCATAGTTCAACAACATCCCTAATGTGGCTCAATATCTTAAATCCACAGAAGAAAATAAAAAGCTCAGATTAACTTCAAAGCTCAAAGTGGCAACAGTACCAATTTTTCACGCTAGATCATGAATAATGTCAAGTTGGCTGAAACTCTCTGATGAATGCCTCTAGGGAAATTCATGACGCATGTGCTCATCTTCAACCTCTACCCAAGAGTTTTTCTTCACAGTCATTTGCCACCTGTCACCGTCCTCCTCGATACAGGGTGAGTTTAGTCGCTACAGTTGCCGTGAGAGCAAGAGATGGTGGCAACGGGGAGTTTGAGCTGAGAGATGCTCGAAATATCCTGTAACGAGGACTTCTCAAGACGGCAGGGGTGAGGAAGTGCCATTCGATTTGCTGTCACTCTGGGAAGTTGGGAACACGTTCTCGTTTTCCCTGGGGCCTCAGGTCAAGGCAGGCGGAGGAGTGCCCCCGTAGACTGAGCTCCAACACAGCAGCTACTACTGATTATGTGCTCATCCGGGGCCTGGCATTGCATCATGGCTATTTCAAATGAATTTGAACATCTTATTTACTGTCTGACATGTGCTGCTGAGAAAGGCCATTGCTCTAAGATCACTTTGTCTATTTTATTTATGCTTCATTCAAAGGTAGAACACTTAATCTCCACACCAGCTCCAGGCAGCATGTTACAGTATGAATATCCCCATTTTACAGACGAAGAGCCAAGAATTCAAGAGATAATAAATCGCTTGGCCAGTGGCAAGTCAGGACTTGAATCATTTTATTCTACCCTGACAGTTCCTGCCTCAGCCACTGAATGAAGTGCCTGGAGTCTTCCATTAGGGACCAGCTCCTGCGGCATTATTCTGCATTAGGCCAGTTGTAATACAAAACAGGAAAAAAGATTCTACCCTAAAAGGGCTGCCTTGAGCAATGGGAAAGATATAAAACCTAAACTAATGTTTTATCTTTAACATATCGTTAAGAGGGATTCATGGGTAAAAATAAAGAAAATAAAGTCCCAACCAAGGGTCTGGGAGAAATACTGCCTTTTAATGATTTTGAATTTGAAACCAAGCCCATACAAGAGCATTTGCATTATTCACTGATTACTTCCCTCATTCATTCATTTAAATACTTATTGAACACCAACACTGGGTGTGGGGATTTCGCTAGACACAGGAGATACAGCTGTGACCATGCTGGCCATGGATAAATGGAACCGGTTGCAGTAAGTGCCTGAAAGCAAAATCATAGTCTTATATGAGCCTGTGTGGAGCAAAGGCTCCAACCTCACCTCGTACTTTCAGAGAGGCCTTCCCAGAGGTTACGTGTTGCTGAGACCAAAAGGTGCCATCCAGGTGAAAAGGGAGTGGTGGCGAGCGTTCCAAGCAGAGGACTGTTTTAGGCAGAAGGCACTTCATGAGCAAATCCAGGGGTGTGGGGATGAGGATTATTTAAGAAACTAAGAGTGGTTTGATAGAGCTCGTGCTTAGCCTGCTGGCAAGAGGCAAGAGATGAGGTTAGACTAGACGAAACTGGAGCTGTTTCGGAAGTGATGAACGTATAGGCACAAACCTGCATAACCAGAAGCATCCCTGGCTTGGAACCATCAGCAAGTGTGCAGCAGAAAGCTAGTGACACCATCCCTTACTGGCCAAGTCACCTTTACAGGAAGAGTGATTTTTTTTAAAGCCAATAAACAGGAACATTTTAATACCACACCCCCCCCCCCCCCATCCTAGTTCAGGCCTGGCTTACAAAACGTTCTTCACTCTACGTGGCACATCTCGGCGAACGGTGACAGACCCTCCTCCTTTCAATGTGAGCCAAAAATGTAAAGGGAGACGTGGGCAAATACAGCGTTTAATCTGGTCTTCCTGCAGCTCAGTAAGAAAAGAACAGCCATCACCGAATGAGATTCTCACTGGAAGGACGACAAAGAGCCTGCAGGACGTGAGGCAATGGCGTGTAATCGGCTAGTGGAGAGGGGAAATGAAGACCTTGGAAGCGTGGCTTGTTCCTAGGGACCCAAGGATGCATAAAACTCCTCTGGCTGCCAGGCAATTTGGAAAAGGAAGAGCTTCGGTTGTAATATAAAACAGGAAGAAAGATCACCACTATAAAGGGACCGCCTTGAGAACCGGGGATGGATGAAACCCTTTTATGGATGCCGTAAACAGAGCTTGCCTGGCGGACGAGTTTATCTGCTCTGTATCCCACGGTCAGTGTGAAGGTCTCAGGTCAAAGTGAGAGCAGGCTTATTCTCCAGAATGTTATTCTCTCCCTCTCCTCATTGCCCGCCTGACACCTACACATATTTCGGGTCTCAATTCAAGAAATTTCTTATCATTGTCCTGCCAAGCCTTTTTCATTCCCCCGTGAATGCGGGGCCTGCTTGTCAAATGTTCCCACAGCACAGACCTCTCTTCCTACCACTGATCAAAACTCTGATGCCAAGCAGCTTTGTAAAACGTGTCCTGTCTGCCTCGCTGCCTCACCAGCACGAGGCCTGTGCTGTCTCCGTCATCAGTGACAGCCCAACGCCCAGAACACAGCAGCTTTCCGTAATGATGCATTTGCATTTTTTAAATAGTTACTTCTTAGTTCAAGAAAATGTCACCATTCCCACTTAAAAATAAACATTTGTTCTACATCAGTGACTTGCCAGAAACCATGCCAAGAAATTTCTCTCTTTTTTTTTGTCATTTTTGATCTTTACTGCAGCCTGGTATCCACCCTCCTTTGGAAGGAGAGGAAATCGAGGCCAAGAGAGGAGGGTGACTCACCCAAGGCCACGTGGATGAGACGTGGCAAAACCTGGACTTGTGCCAGGCCTGCTGACTCACGCGGCATCCTTCCCGTCCTCACTGGGTGACAGCGGCCTGCCTACCACATGCTCTGCGGACAACATAGTAGCAAGGCATCCAAGCTTTAGGCCAGCCAGCCAGCTACATGATTTTGTATGAGCAGGCACTGCTGGCCTGAGTAGATTCATATATAATGTTATATGTGATGTCAAAAGTAAACATATTTTGAAAGAAACTTTGAATCAAATACTATAGGTAGAAGAGAACCTTAAAAATAAAATAGTAAAACGAAACAAAGCTGCTCACTGTGACTTTAGAGGAGGAAACAACAAAGTCATGCCTGCACCCAGCTGAGATTTTTCTCCTGGACCCAACTGAAAGCACTGATTCGTAACGGGCGCTGAGAACAGTATGGGGAACATTACAAGCACTACAAAAATGTTTGGGGGCGTGGGTGTCAGTTTTTGCCACTCAGTGAATATAAAAGACAAGGGAGAGAGAATGGAGAGATCGTAAGGAAATAAGAAATAAAATAAATTATAGACATTATATATAATATAGATGTATAGATTGTAACCATGTGTGCTGATAGACATAAACTAAACTTTCCGTGGTATTCATGTTGCGATATACAGGTGTATCAAATCATCAGGTGGCTCATCTAAAACAAATACAATGTTGGATGTCGGCTGGATGTCAATAAAAAATGAAAATGTGTACATCACCCTGAGATGTGGGTTATGTTCTCCCGGAGAGTATCCGAGCACAACTTTCACCCCCTCACTTTGGACATCTACTTTGAAACAAAAAATTGAGACAATATTCCAGGTAGGGAGTAATTGCAACTTAAAACAAACCCATATCCCAGATATCTTCCCAGAGGAGAATAGTGGCCTATTTCATACGACGGGAAATGGCACTTTCTTTAAGGAATTAATCTGATGGCTCTTTGGGAAGAAAGGTGAGGATCCTAAACTCTGGACAGACCTAGAAGGAGGACAGCAAAACAACAAAGGAGGGAGGGAAGGGAGTAGGGGGGAGGAGAGAGCACAGGTGACCTGAAAAAGAGGGGAGGTGTGTAGAAATGGGAAAGAAGCAGGGAAGATATTAATCCTGCTCATAGAAGCCAGTTCTCCCCCTCAGGCCTTAACCAAAGTTGTGCTAGAATCGATTTGTGTGTTGTATGTTTAAGGTCTCTTCCCCCTGTCCCTCCACTGTAGACTAAAAGCCCCATAACAACAGGGCTGGTATCTGTTTTATATTTACTGCTTTGTATCCAAGCCTCTAGCCTGGCGCCCGGGGCACAGATGCTCAGTGACATTTGTTGACTGAATAAACAAAGAAGAGAGTCAGGGCAGGAACAGGGCAGGAGCCCAGAAACTGCGAAGGCAGGACCAACAATGAGGATTCCCCATGGTGAGGGAAATCAAGGCACTGTTTGAAAAAGAGAAAAAAAAAGTGAAACAGGTTCTTAGATTTAGTGTGTTCTGTGTGCAACCATCCCCTCCATTATCCTCAAATTCTGCAAACTACTGTTAGATACAACATCCCCTTGGTTGTGGCATTTTGAGGGGTGGGTGCAGAGGTGGAACAATCGGTGCCTGTAGAAATGGCATGGATATAGTAGTTACCAGAATTCTGCCTGCTCTGGAAAAGTTAAGGGAAGTATGAAATGGCCAGGAAAACACAAGCCCTGGCCCTCACCACTTAGAAATCTAGGGAGGCAGCTGAGGGGTGGCTCAAGGCAATGTCGAAAGCTGGCAGGCTTACAGACAACACCCTGACACCCTAGGCAGCTGGCTCTTGGGGTAAATGAGAAATACAGCAAATCAGGTGGAAGGACAAGTGTAGTTCTAGCTCCCTGGCACCTGGCAGACAGAAGTGACATCGCCTGCGTAAATATCACACCCAGCACAGAGTCAAACAGAAGCAATACAGCAGGCAGCCTTATATCATCTTTAGGACAAAGCACAAGCTATAAATACCTCTTTCCCCATGGAGCCATCTGGGAAGTGGATGTCCCACTTCCAATATGTCCCAATATCAGCAAAAGCTATTGATTGGTACTTATTAAGTGCTCACATTGCTCCTGATGCTGGACAAAAGATCTAGTTCCATTTACAAATGCATTCAGTAAGAGTATCAACATTAATATAAATACCAAGTGACAGTCCCAAGGTGACCCTTAGAGACCACGACGGAGAAGAACCCTGATGCTTCAGAAAATAAGCCATTGCTGGCACTCTCCCCTCCCAACACGACAGCCAAGTGGCTCAATATCCTAGTTCACAAAGGACACTAAAAGCTAAAGTGCTAAGAAATCTGTAATAGGGTTGGTGGGGGGGACCTGATGAAGGGGGTAGTTTAATCATCACAATATTGCTCATGTAATTGTAGGTTAATGATACTAAAATAAAATAAATTGTAAAAAAAAAAAAAAAAGAAATGCACAAATGAACATAAGTGCAGGAGGGAAGTGTTGGGGATGTCATGCCCTTGGGCTTAGCCCCCAGCCAATGACTGATGGAAGTATAAATATCCTGTTTACCTGCCTTCAGGTAGCACAACTCTGCAGCGTGGCGTGTTCTATCCTGTCTGCCAGCTTGACTGAGCTAAAAAAATAAATAAATAAATAAATAAATAAATAAATAAAGTGCTAAGAAATCTATGGAATACAATTCTTAACTTCTGTACAACATGGTAACAAGCAGTAGTTTGGCTTCGGTCATACAAGGTAGGGGTTACATCTCTCCAAAGGGCACAACAGATTTACAAAACTTAAGTTCCCATTTAAAGGACTTGCAGAATGAAGAGTTCCTCCAAAAGGCAGGGATAGTTTAGCTTTTCTAAATCCATAGATGTTTGGGACAGGAAGTGAGAAAAGTAAGGGCGGGGGTGGGGCGCCACCGGGATGGGGTAAATGGAGAACCTTTGCCATCTAAGCTCAGCTGCCTTGAGGGGTTTACTACACGAGAAGGAAAACAAAAAACAAAAGCAATGCCTCCATTCAAAGACTGGCTCCTGAACTGTCAGTCATTTCTAGGAATAACTTCCCATTAATCCCAGGAAACATTTATATCTATGAAGTTCAAACAGCTCTTCCATCAATTTATTGGGGATTTATAATAAGGGAGCTGTCATTTTCCAACAGGGAGATGATATGCTCGTTGATTCCGTCTCTCTTTCTGGCACGGGAGGAAATGGTGAGTAATGCTTCTTGCCCCGTGGGGAATGTACCAATGGAGTCATAAACACACCCCAAGCCTCACAATGGAGAACCCTGGTGTTCTGCTTGTCATGCTCTTCTCCTGCGGCTGATCAATGACAATATGTAAATGTGCGTCCGAGACAGCCCGCCCAGCCTGCCAGCAATACGGTAGCCCCTCCCCCTGGGGTCCCTTTGTGTATCTGTGACAGAGCAGCTTGATGTACGGTCTCCCTGACGCGCACCATCTCATTAGAGGACAATCCTCTGCTCAGTTCTTAATGGACTTTACAAATTGGTCGTCCTCCCTCTGGTGCAAGATTATTATAATTTTATTATTCATTCCAGGAATGAGTTGCCAAAAATGACAACATGATCAGTACCCTTGACAGATATGAAGAACATCTCCCATGACATCTTAGGAAGGGGACCATCTGCAATAATGTTTGATCTTTAATTAGGAAGAACCGGTTTGCCACTTTTCAGCAGAGGTGGGAAGCTACAGCACATGTGCCCTCCACTCTGGGAAGCCTGCAGGCCCCCCAGTGCTAAAGGCAAAAACTCAGCAAACTAATACATGCTAAACAAAGCCCTCAGCAGCTGGGATATGCAAGTCAGAAGTTAGTCACTGTCAACCTGAGTTCTACACTGCGAGTCATATTTAGACCTAGGTCTTGGAACTGATGCCAAGCAGTGTGGGAAGGTCATCTATTCCCTTCTGAGGCCTGTTTCCTCATAAGTAACACTGAAGAGGTAAAGCAATGTCATCAAGGCCTTCCAGTTCCCAAACTCTACTGACGGCGGACACTGGTTATCAACACAGCGATAGTTCACCTCTCTCTTCCAGTTTATAGGCAGATTCCGTGCCCTATGATGGAGACTGAAAATGCCAGATACTCCCCCAGCCTTCCTTGCAATTAGGGTGGGGAGCTGAACACACTTCTACCAGTGAAGCCTAAGTGGACATCTGCAGGGGCGGCGCAGGATATGGGTTCAAAAAGAAACTGAGAGAGACAGAAAGAGATGGATGAGTAACGGGAACATGTTTATCTTCTCTCTCCTTCCCACTCTGGATGTTGCTGATGTGAACTTCGAGCAGCAGCAGCCATCTTTAAACCAGGAGGCACAGGGTAAGATAATTGCCGAGCAGTGACCCCAAGCCTCAGCAGGTTGGATCTGCAGGACCAACCCTGGTTCAACCCTACCTCTCAACTTCTTGTTATGAGAAGTTGATGGTCTCAACTTCTGTTCCAATTGATTAAGTTGGAACTTAAGTCCCAACTGAGTAAGCCACTTTGGGGTGCTACTAGCTTTCCTGTAGCCAAAAGCATCCCAAATGAGTTACTTTGCTAGGTCGTCTGTAACTCTGGCAGGGGAAATCCTGAGGCAAAATACCTTTGAAACCAAAATCAGTCAAAGGGAGAAATAAAGTGGGAGAAACTCGTTTATTTCTTACAAGCAGTTGTCCACTTCTGCTCCCCCGTGTCTCTCGTGATCCGGCTGCAGAAGAAGAGGCCGCCACCCAACCTCTCCAGTCCAGATAAGCCCTTGCTCCCCCTAGTAATTACCTATTGGTATGGAGATGGACTACTTCTCTCCACCCCTTGGAAAACACCTATTGTATGGAGATGCACTAAAGCCAGGCGAGAGATTCTGGAAATATTGCAATTTTACCTACATCATCTGTGCCTTTTTTTTTTTTACTTATTTCATGCTTTGTGCCATGGATGGCAGCCACCAACCCCATCCTGATGAATGTCAGACTGGCTACAACAGGATGCCTTAAGGGTCTTTCACGGACCCATCCTGAACTATGATCAGAGGGTTCTGTTTCTATGCCCTCTCGTCAGTTCCACTTCTGTGGTCTTACACAGAGTCTGCACTATAGCTTCGGAGATTCAGCTGCTGAGATTCTCCTGAAGTCTTTGCCTCTGGGTTATAGGGAAATCTTCCAGTTAAAAAAGAGAATCCTTAGGGAAATAGCTTTAGAGATGATGCTCAATCTTGATACATACAGAAGTTTCACAAAATAACATTAGCAAAATGTCTCAAAAGAGGAGAGTTTGAAGTCATCTTGAAGAAGTTTTTAGACATTATTCTTTGGACCATCTCGTAACTTTTAAGAATCTATTCCAGACCCAAGACAGGCAGAGATTGTTAGAAGGGGTTAACCATACTACTTTACTGCTAGAGCCCAGAAATCATGACTTTTACTGGCTAAGTGTTCTTTGAAATGCTGAATTGGCAAGCTTTTCCTTAAAAATGAACACTACCATTCCGAGTAACTCAAACAAAGCCCTGTTGTCACCTAATTTCAACATAATTTCTACTCGTTCTGTGACAGCAGTAGCTCCTCGTTTCTGATTAGTTTCAGAGAGCTGAGGGGACAATTAGGGCTGAATTTATGGTCACTGGTTACTATCCAAGCTCTCTGCTCTGGACCAAAGCTGTGGGGCTGGAAGCAAATGTCCCTGTAATGGCCATTCTGTGGCTAAAAAGCAAGATTTGAGGGGAGGGGAAAAAAAAAAAGCACACACCTATAACTCTGAAATATATGGTGAGTTTTATGGCTTTTTGTTTTTTTAAGGCTAAGCCCAGCCCTTGCCCCATCCCCTTCCCACCCCTAGATGTGTGTGTGAATAAACGGGACCATAATGACACCATGAATAATAAGTAACAGCGAAATAATACCACAGGCTCTCCAAATCCTCGAATTTACCTCCACAAGCAATATACACACGTGTCCTAACTAACCATCCTTCAGAGGAAATTCACTTTCTCCCTGTTACTGCCCCTCCCTATTTGAACTATGTTCTGCCAAAACTCCCACAGCAAAAGATTCAGAGTCTCAGTGCTGTTTAAAAGCAATAGGTAGAACAGGGCCTGAGTTATTTCGGTGTATGCAGATAGCCTTTGCAGGGTTAACAGCCCTGGAAGCCCCTTGCCAGTCACCTTCATTCTCCTGAAAATCCAGAGACCGTGTCACTGAAAAAGGCGTGTCGGTGCAAACCAGGGCCCTACTGCCCAGGGCTTTCTCTGTCATTCTCTTGGCCTGAGTTCCAAATGCCTAAGTCGTCAGAGAGGAGAGAGCCTTCCATAGGCTGGTGGTATGGAATAACAATGCTGGGGGTCGTTTTTGTTTGTTTTTCAGTTGCTTAGGAAGGGTTTAATGTAACCTGAGCAACCCCAAGCCTCACCAGCACAAGAGCACAAATGAAGTTACATTTATTTCTGAACCACACTGGCTCTGCAGCCCCCACTTCAAAGCTGTCGCTACTTAGGGGAGTCCTTTGCATATGCCTTTCTGCTCTGGTGTCCTGGTTGGCACCCCCTGGGTGGAGGGGCCCCTCTTACCCCCCACCACCACGGCCACTACCCCCCAAGCCCCGCCTGAGAAGGCTGTTCCTCTACCAGAGGAGCCCCTCCAGGTGCCACCGGCACTGAGCCCCCCTCAGTCCCTGCTGCTCTAAAGCCACACCGAGTTCCGTGCGCAAAAGGGAAGCATGTCCTCTCCCGAACTCGGAGTCCTTTGCTGTTAACACAGGTACAGAGTAGGCCAAGCTTGGTCCTGAATCTCCAAAGTCCCCCCCAGGCAAACTTCAGGCAGCTGCCTGAGGCCCTCTCGGTTTAAAGGTCTGGCTCTGGTTTGGAGATGGAGGTGGAAAAGAGTTCCTGTCTTCTCCCCAGCCCCATGGTGACCAGCCACGAGATGTCGTCCCCTGGGCCGTGGTCTGTAACCCTGGCAGAGTCAACACCATTGGCCTAGGGGCTCTGCCCTCTGCCATGGGAAATGGCTGCCCAAGACGAGCAGCTGCGTTCCCACTGTGGGGCATGTCCTGCAGGCTGGGAAAGCCTTGTGAACCAAGCTGGGCTTATGCATATTCTCTGTCTTTCCAGCCACCCTGTCTTTCCATTATCACCCCCACCGGTGGCTGCAGTCAGACACTCTTCTAATGTTGTCACGGAAGCTCTCTGGTTCTCTGTCCATTTCATGAGCTAGAGTTTCAGGATGTGAGCCTGTCATTCCTCTTCTGTGAGAGCAACAGTGCGCTTGAGAAACCCACCTCCTACCGCCATCCTGATCATCATCACTGCCGCCACCACCCAGCAAGGACAGAAGTCATCCGGTCCCCGAAGGCCCTTGCTTCCGGTAGGCACTTAACCACCCATCTGATTCATCACCATGCCACTGGGTGCCACACATTAGCAGCACTGCATTTTCCACTGGGAGGACCCAACACTGCACACGAGACTCAGGACTCTGAAAAATAAATCCCCAGGCCTGTCTTGGAGTATAAGTCTCCTAGAATTGCTCCTGGCAGCAACTCCTACATCACGCGAGGTCCAATCAAGAGACAGAAACCATACCAGAGTTTGGGGGACTTTTTTTTTTTTTTGGAATGGAGAGAATTGAATGAAAATTAGTGTTAACTAGGGATGAGATTATTAAGTTTAGAGCAAAAAGAAGATGCTAAGCTATCACGTGGGAGAAAGCTCCCTGTTCGAGGACTACAGGAACCAAGGGAGGAGGTTGGAATTATTAGAACTTAGAAGCTCAGAGAAGATTCTCAGCCGAGCTGAAACGCAGACTTCTGAGGAAGCGACAATGTCAGGCTGGGACCGTTACCTCTGAGCTTAGAGGAGGCACTCCCGTGGCGCTGACCCAGACCTCTGCGGAGAGGACATGGGCCAGCTACGCCTGGTGTGTGAGCAGGCGCAAGTGGCTGACCCTGCTAGCGCTGGGAAAGTGGTAGGTGAACTCCAGTGCTGCTATAGAAGGAATTGGCATTGGATCGGGTGAAGAAACATTTCCAGGGTGTCTTTACAGGAATAAAATATCTTCCAGTACCCTCTAGTCCTCCCAGCCTGGCAGAGCCTTGCAGGATGTTGGCCCAAGCAGAAATGTGGTTTGTATTTGTCCCAGCGTCAGCCTCACAAAGCAGAGGACAGAGAGGTGGGTTTGGAGCTGAGACACAAGAACCCAATTACTGATGAGGTAATTATGTTTACCCACCGAGAACAAGGGTTTTAAAAGGTGGAGGTGAGAAAGGAAGCCGTGTTGTGGCTGAGAGAATCGCATCAGCGAAACCAGAGACCCAGGGAACAGTTGTTGACTGAATGGGCCTCACATAGGGGGTTCATGGGAATGGAGGACCGAGCAGAGAGAAAGGAAGAATGGAATGGGCAAGCAGATGGCAAGTCCTGCCGCAGGGGAGGACTCGGGTGTGTGGGAGGCATGCTGGGAAGCGAGGACGTTTTCCTACGACAGCCGCTTAGAACCCAGCAAGCATTTCTAATCAGGGAAGTAAATTGATCACAGACAGGTTTTACATTGGTGGCCAAATGGAGAAAGGAGTTATGACTATTTTCATCTTAAAAAATTGCTACTGCAGAACCAAAGGGCAGATTTTAGCTGTGACCATTCTGCCCAGGTTTTCCAGGATGAGCCAGTGTTCAAATGGATACTTGTGAAACGGAGGCTGGGGTTAGGGGACGGTGTCTCCTGCCCAAAATTTCATTGCCCTCACTGGCTTGATACCAGGTTTAAAAATCACAGATTTGCTCAACAAAGGGGAAAGACAGTAACTTTACATGGGAGAAATCTGGCAAACACCACCTGACCAGCTGTGATCAAGGAAAACATCACCTGGTATAAGGCGCTGACCACCATGGACCCCTTCGTATAATTCACAGAGAAGGACACAATACTTTTGTGGATTTCATGCCCCCAAATACATAACCTCAGTCCAGGCATAAGAAACACTGGGCAATCCTAAACTGAGGTCAATTTCTAAAATAACAGACCAGAACTCTCCAAAAGTGTCAAGGTCATGAAGACAAGGAGAAATGAAGAAACTGTCCCAGATTGAAGGAGACTTAAGGAGAAAAAAACTTAAGAAGAATGCAACATGGTGGCCTGGATGGGCTCCTGGAACAGGAAAAATAGCATTAGAGGGAAAAATTGGTGAATTTCAAATAAGGTTTAGAGCTTAGTGAACAACACCCATACCGATAGCAATTTCTTATTCTTGAAAATGGCACTGTGGTTATATAAGACATTATGATTCGTGTAAGTGAAGTGAGAGACATAAGAGGGTTCTCCGTGCTATTTTTGTAACTTTTCAGTAAATCTACAATGAATGCAAAATAAAAGGTATTTTTAAAGCCATAAATTTATTACATGGGCTGGAGTCCTGCAGGATTTCCAGCCATGATTATCACAATATAGGCTAGGTAAACAGATGACTCTAAGGTACCTTTTCTGGAAAACAAAGACTGGAAGGCCTGCAGTCACAGCACCAGCAGACAGGTAGCTGTTATTTTAGGCTGAGCCCTGGGGAAGAATTAGTTCCCAGTAGGACAGATGTAAACAGAGGTGAGAGGTTATCAAAGACCAACATTGTCTGCTTCCTAATGGCGTCAGGGACCAGCCCCGTTTACAAGGTAGAATAATGAGCCTCCTTCCACCAACCCACACCTGCTCCCAGGGCCAACACCTCAGTCCTGGGGGAGGCCTCATCCCTCGCAGACACATCAATCAGTCACCGAGCTCTACTGTCTCCATATTCGCCAAGCCACCACCGCCCCCTCCGTTCAGGTCTGCCTTGAACAATTGTCAATTGCTCCCCTGTTGAAAGATGACTGAAGCCCGTCTGGCTATGAAGAGTTGTTAAGCTCTTTCAGTGACTACAGGGAACCTCCAGTGTTAGGGGATGAAAAGCCACAGGTCTCCTCAACCCTCTAGGGAGTATGTTCCCACCCAGGGAGCAAGTCTCAGGCCGAATTTCATTACGCCTACAAACGTTTATGAGCAAGCAGGTCCCCAGAGACTCAAACAGGCTGGGCCCAAGCCAAGCGAAGTCCCTGTTCTCAGGCTTCTTAGGTACTTTGTCAAGCACTTTGCATGGAAGAATCACCCTGAGGTAAACACATGGCCTTCTAAAGGCAGGCTTACCACTTGTGTAATTAATTTAGGCAACAGAATTCTCCCCTGAGCAGAGGGACTGGGACCCTTCAGAGTGCTAGACTTTTATTAACCTTACCTTAAAGCCTGATAAAAATTCTTTGCTTGACCAAACTTTGGTCAGGCTCCTGGGCCATGTCCTAGGCCCCTCTGTGTGCTTCCCTGCAAAATCCAGTTTTGAATTTTGAAAGGAACCCTGCTGAGTCAGTTTAACCAGAACCTCAACCCCTGATATCTGTTCACCCTCCATGTGTGAGGAGTTCCTCATCCCTCCATCCCTCTACATCCCCAAAGTGATGTCTGGTCACTTCCCATGTTTTCGGCAACAATCCTGTTAGATCCATTTAGCAAGAACTATCCCCCCTCCCCCTGATATTTCCTTCTAATAGTTTTCCCTCCACTGACCCCCATCCTGCTCCTTGGCTTTAAACCCTCACTTGTCCATGCCGTACAGAAATTCAACCCAAGCCCTCTCTGTCACTGCAGAATCTCACTGCAGCGGGCCCTGTCCCTGACATGATGGTCCTGAATGAAGTCTGCCTTATCATCTATAAGTGTCATAATTTTTTCTTTAACAGTCTCATTTGTGCACAGATAGATTCTAACCAACTGTAGATCATTTCACTAATAAAACTTATTTCCAATATCCCTTATTTTACTTAACAGATCACTTAGTACAGATTCATAGCAGTATTTGATGGCAGCCCTAGAGTGTGGGTCCCTGATTAGAGGAATCCAAATATGAATTACTCCTAAAGTAGAATTTCGAGTTGACTTAGACCCACATGGAAAGATAAATCAGATTGTTGGTATCTCTGTAATTTTAGTAAATTACAGAAGATATAAGAATATCTGTATTTTGGTAGGGGCTGGAGATAAATGATGAGCTGAAACAGTCATGGAGCCTGTCCACAAGGAGCCTAGAATTCAGTAAGGCAGGCAGACACCACTCATACAACTTGCCAATAAATATATCATTAGCCAGAGATGTGTGTGTGCTTCAAAGAATTAAACAGCATTCTAAGAGAACCGGTAACAAAAGAGCATGGGCTTGCATGGGAATTTTACAGAAGGCCCTTTTGAGAATTTGATATACAAATAGAGATCTTAAAGGCAATAAATACTAGGTGAAGGAGAGCGGGAGGGTGGGGCAGAGGAAACAATCTGATAAAACTCCCACAAAGAGCCGGCAGCAGGACGAAGTATGGAAGGAGACCCGAGTGGCTTGAACAGAGAGAATCCTACTGGAACTGGTCCTAACTGGTCACCCCAACTCTGTTGTCATTTCCCATCTTTCCTATTGCAGACACCAGAACATCAGTCATGCGTGTGCCACATTTCAGTCACGAAGATATTCTATTCTCCTGTGTATTTGGAATTTTTTCTTTAAGTAGACTCCCTTTTTGCCTTTACAAAACAACGTGAACAAAAATTTTGCACCCCTTCCCTCAGTATAAAACTAGTGTCATTTGGGAAGGCAAACTCCAAAAGGCACGGTCATGCAAATTAATTTCAGGCTAGAGATGGTTCCCACAGAAAGCTCTGAGTCTCAGGACTATTCTCTGAGCCAAGAAGGCAAATGAGCAAGTGGTAGAAAGGCGTTCAAGAAAAGAACTCTAAATTGAGACTATCCCTCAGTTCTTGGAAGGATCCAAAAAGAGACAAAAGAAGATCAGTATCTCCCCATGTTAGAATTATTTGATGCCTTGTCTGCAAAACACCTAAAATCATCTCAACTTATCACCAATGGTGTATGCGTTGTATATTGAGAAACAGTCCTCAAAGTTATATTACTAGAGACCAGAAATGAGGGGCAAGAGGAAGGAGGCATTATTCTCCCATATTGCAGATAAGGAAGCACTAGCTCTGCGAGCGTAATTGTCTTGCACAAGGTCACTCAAACGGGATGTGATAGAACCAGACTTGGTAGTCAGCGATTCCAACTCTAGAACCTGTGTTCTTCATAGCTATAAACTCTGGCATATTGTACTATTTGGTGGAAAAGGTGGAAGGAGACGGTGAAGAGGGAAGGGAAGAAAGGGACTTCCTAAGGTACTGGGTGGGGTCCCAGGTTTTGTCCTGAGATCACTAGAAATGCTGCCTACTAGCTTATATTTTCTAGATCTTAAGTCCAGTGTATAGAAGGCTCACAGAGAGACTCCTGGACATCCCAGATCACCATCTTAATCACACTGGTAAAGCATGCTTACTGGCTTTCTGGTAAGTGAGTCCATGAATTTTGGAACATCTTGATATTTTTTTCAAACTCAATGTCAACATCTTTACAATGACATGTCTCCTCCATGCTGTCTAGCCCATTACTCAGCTTTATTTTTAATGGACCTCACACAACCTGCAGTTACACTGTATATTTGCAGGCTTGCTTATTGTCTGTTTCCCCAAGTAGACTATCAACTCCTTGAAGACAGGCATCTTTTCCATGGCAAGGATACCGTATCCCCAGGGCAAAGAACAGAGCACAGCACATAGGCTGTCTACAGAAATACCTGAGGGACAGAGAAGGGCAAAAGAAGGACAGGAAAAGGATTTTGAAGAAAAACATGGTAATTAAGACAGTGGGCCCTCTGGGTGGCCACCAACATCTGACTCCCAGCCCCACCACTTCACATGCTGCCCAGCTTCCTCAGGCTCAGAGAATGGGAATAAGATGACTGACCTCACAAGGGTTCTGCAAGGAATAAAATGAATATAAAGACTCAAGGCCTAGTACAGAGCAAACACTCAATAAAATTTAAGTTACTATTAAGGAAGGCTTTCCAAGCTTTTTCGTTTAATCCAATTCAGGGAGAATCACGACAAGATCTCAGCACACAATGAATTTGTTCTTCCTCCTACAGACTTCTAGAATAACAATGTCTAACGAGGCCAATGCTGCTGAGGTTGGTTTACAAGCTTGGAAGGCTTCTTGTGATTCTAACACCTCCGTAAGAGAATTCTTGGGGACATGAGGTAGTATAGTAGGTGAAATCCTTTCGGATGCCTGGGAATTTTTGTTCTTGTGTCCGCTATTGAAGATGCTTGTCTTCCCAGCTGGAGAGATTTATTTTTGATCATCTTCAGCTCACATCAAGTCCCACTAAATCTTTTCATCATTTGGATGTTTATAAATCACACCTCAATTTGCTGATTAAGAATCTATTTGGTTTCATCAACTTTCCTATAATCATATACTCCCTGGCCTATAAGTAGATCACATTCCACATGTAACAGCAAATTCAAGGGCACGCCTTATACTTCAAACGCCCTTTAACAAAATTTCAATAGCAAACACAATGAACTACTCAGAAGTCCATTTCTAATTTCTAACATTATAGCAGCTGGTATCAATTATGAGCATCAGAAACAATAATAGGCACCTAAGATGAACAATGGAAAATGTGCATCGTACCTATACTACTTAGATTTATAAGAGGGAAACAAAAAAGTACTCTGATGTACGAAGTCATCGATAATAACATCTTTAAAAAAAAAAGATCTGGTATAAAATTTGATTCTAACAGCCTTCTTGGCAAAGAGATTTCCTGTTACTATTTGAATGTAAATGAGTCATGAAGGTTGTGTCAGAAATATTTAGCTCAAAAGCAGACCCAACCCAGCAAGAGAGACACAGAACAAAGCCCAACCAAGGAAGTGGAAATAAAAATGTTTGAGTTTCCAGATTTTGATAACTTTATGCATCTAGAAACAGAGGGAAGTGATAAATGGGTACAATTAAGATACTCTACATGCCATTTATTAAATACTGTGTGACATGCAACTGTATGGATTTCTAGCTTAACCAATCACAAATTTAATCAGAACATTTAACACTTTGCCTTGATGGTGCTTTGGAGAATTCAGCTATTGATTAAAACATATTTATGTGTCCTTTCATAAGAATTCATTTTAAGAGTCTTTGATTTTTTCAAAGAAGAAGAAAAAAAAAGGATGTTTAATTGCAGTCTCTATGTCCTAACGAGAAACATAAGCTTGAAATCATCTCTCTGTTCCAATCCAGTGAAGCAAACATGCAATTTAAAATTTAGAAGAATTAATCACAGCTGCAGTAATGCAGTCTACAGATTTTTACTTAACCAAATATTAATGCACTTTACTCAGCCAGTTCTACTTGTTTAAAAGGAAAATATATATGTAGACTTGCAGTTGAAGATGGACACCAGAATTTCTTCAAGAATAAAAACATCCAACAATAACAATAATAATAATAATAGCAGCAACCATTTACTGAGCACCAACTAGGTGCCAGGCGCTGTACTAAGAGGTTTGCCTCCAAGCCCTGCTCTGTGTAGGAACTATGCTCAGTTGGATTATGGTCAGTCTCTCTCTTTCCCATGTGACTTTCAATGTCTCCCACTACAGTAGACAGAATATATGCTTCTGCCTATTTGAAGTAGGCTTGGCCATGTCATGTGGTTTGGCCAATGGACTGCTAACAGGCCGGACCCCAGAAAAGACTTTCAATGGTCTTGGCGTCTTCTGCTCTCTGCCATGAGAATATGCCTCAGATAGCTGCCAGTACAAGAATAATAAAGGCAGAAGGTGTACATCCAAACCCAGCTGACCTAGAGTCTGGGTGGACTTCAGCCAACCCATGGGGCCATGGGCAAGAAAAATAAGTGTTTTCTCCTATCAGTTGCTGAGATTTGGGGATTGTTTAATACATAGTATTACTGCATATGAAACGGACTAGTTCCATGTATTAGTTTGCCAGGGCTGCTAAAACAAAAGTACCACAAATTAGGTGGCCAAACAACAGAAATTTCTTGTCTAATGCTCCCAGAATCTGCAAGTCCAAAGTCAAGGTGTTGACAGAGTTGGTTTCTTCTGAGGGCCGTGGGCAAAAGATCTGTTCCAGGTGCCTCTCCTTGACCCATAGATGGCCATCTCTCTGTATTCCGTCAAGCAGTCATCTGGCTTCCGTGGGTGTTTCTGTGTCCAATTTCCCCTTTTTACAAGGACACCAGTCATTGGACTAGGGCCCACTCTAATGACCTCAGTTTAACCTGATTACTTCTGGAAAGACCCTATCTTCATATAAAGTCAGATTCTGAAGCTATGATTTCCACAAACGAACTTTGAGAGGACACAATTCAACACGTAGAGTTTAGATACTATTTTTAATATTCCGTTTACAGATGTAGAAACTGAGCTTCAGACAAATAAACTTCCAAGATCAGCAAGCAGACAAATGATGAGCTGAGCCTGACTTGACTGCCTACCTATGACTTTGCATAAAATGCCCAAAGTGCATTTTTGAAAAACCGATGGGCTCATCGATTATTCTTATGCACTTATGTCCATGGTTTTCCATTTCATGTTATCAGAAATACAGGGACTCTCACCACAGCCTTAAAGGGTAGGAACTTCTAGAATGTAAGTCAGTTTATTCATTAAATATTTCTGGAGCACCAACAATGAGCCTGGATTCCCAGAGTGCCACAGTGAGGAAAAACATCTTGTTACCTGCCCATGTGGAGCTTGCAGTCAAATGAGGGTGACAGACTGACCGGACTGTCACTATCTTACTCTGAAATCACAGCTGTGATCAGTAATACCAAAGGAAGTCCCAGGGTTCTGGGAGAGTAAGGGTCAACAGTTATGAGCTCCTCAGAGATGCTGAGAGCAGCTAAGAAAACAAGAAGTGAGCTGAGATCTCAAGCATGAGGAGGAACCACATAGGCAAAGGCATGGGAGAAGAACATTCTGGAACAAGAGAAAATAGTGTATGCAGAGACTCAGTGGCAGAAAGGAGCCCAGAACACCCAAAGTGAAAAGAAGTCCAGGGCATCTAGAGGGTCAGTTCCAGGAGGAGGTGGTAGATGTGTCTGGCGGACTGGGTATCTAATGTGACCTGCTCAGCAATCCTAGGCAGTAGGTAATATTACCAGCTTCATTTTTAGATGGAAAAACTGGGGTCCAGAGCTTTCCCCAGGCCAACCGGCTGGCACGTGGTCAAAGAGGACCCGACCCGAGCATGTATGGCCACACGGCATTGCCTCTCAAAGCAAAAGAAAGGACCAGTATTAAGGGAAGTTACTATGATCACCACCAACACCTAGATTACTAAATACCTCTTTTTGGCCTATGTACATCTCATGACTGTTGGTCTATTTGGTGATATTTAGACTACTTTATGACTTCCTTGTGTAAAACATATTATGTTGAACCCTATGAAACTGTCATTTCTATAGGCTGAGAAATGGTCACAACTAGCAATTTCATGTTTTAAGTTAATTCATACGCCAGCATAAGTAAAAGATGTGAACTCTTGAGCAAGTAGTCATAAAATGAACAAGTATGGCACCACCATCCAGATGAAGAAACAGAAGTCCACAGTGGCCCAGAAGACCTCTGAGTTTCCTTCCCAACGATGTGTGCCCAGGGATGGGCCAAGGGCGAAAGAGATAGGAGAGGTCCACCCTAGGGGCAGACAGGAAGGAAAAGGGGCATTTCCTTTTAAAATGACCCACTTAGATACACTGGGCACACCGCTGCATGTGTCTCTCTGACACAGTGATTCTCAACTCAAGGGAAGAAAGCCAGACACAATATTCCTTTAACAATTCCAACAGTGCCTCATCCCCAGATCATCCATCACCACCAAGCCACAAGACAGTTCCGAGTCTTAATGAACTATAGGCACAGACTGCTGCCTAGTCACATTCCTTTCTCAGAGGAAACTCCAAGTTCCAGCCCCCCAGGAGAATGAATCCGTCTTAATGTCCACTGTCAGAGCCATGACAACTGAACAATGAGGTGGCCTCTTCGGTGGTCCCTTGTCTTGTGGCCATTGCACTTTCCCTGGGCCAGGCAAACCCTCAGCCATGGATCCAGCCTGACAGCCGAGGCATCTGCATATCAAACTTGGCTCTCAGCTAAGGCACTGCAGGCTGGTTTCCAACGCAGTTTAAACACAATTAACTTTTCATTTGATGCGGCCGGCCTCTCTCTGCTCCTAATGTTCCCTTTGGAGCCAGGATCCAATAAAGTCCAGCCTGTGCCTAAAAAAGCCAGGCAGAGAAACGGACCAAATATTGTTCAACGCTATGTTACCAACCTATGGGAAAGGAGTTTAATTAAAGACCACAATTCTTTGGAGAATTGTTTCTTTTAGTAACCATTCCTGCCAAACAAAGCAGCTTTAAACAAACCCTGACTGCTTGGAAATTGTGTATGCCTGAGATTTCTTTTTTCTTCTTAATCTGTTCTGCTTTTTGGTTATTTGGTCATTAGGATAATCAGAAGTGTCTTGGACCCAAGAAACCCAATTTAAGTGAGTTCATTCTGCATTTATAAGTATGAGCAGATGACATTTAAAACAAACCAACAGGGACAGTTCCAAGTGTGAAATTGTTGTTCAGCATAAAGTATTACCATAAACATGTAGAGGAGCTATTTGTGGATCAACTAACAAGTTCAGGGCATTTCAGTGAAATCTATGCACAGCCTCAGTGTGGATACAACATTTATAAATGTAGACGAAATGCAATTTTCTGATGCTCTAGTGTAATAAAACCACTACTTAGTGTCACCTTTGAATGGCACCAATGGCAAAGAGTAAAAAAAAACAGAAACCTGAGTGGAAGGACCCCATCTAAGGGAGCAATGAAATTGGATTTTAAAGTATTACTGGAAAAGAGGAAATACCATTGAGGAGCAAAGACACAAGTGTATATGAATTTTTTAAAACTCAAGGAAAGGCAGGGGATATACAATTTCAAAACTGATCCATGACTACGTGTGACCATGCAGTAAGTTGGAGGCACATGTTACAGGGAGATTCACTCTTCAAGAAGACACATGGGACAGAGACAGCCATGTGAAAATGTGTTCACTTTTCTCAAAAATGCCAAGAAAATATGCAAAGAAACAGAGTTAATATTCTGTTGACATGGGAATTAGGAAGCATGTGCTATAAAATTCTAGCAATATTTCATTACCAATAAATGGACTTGCTCCTAAATTATACCTATAATATGACCCCCTTACCTAGGTATCTGTTTTCTTGGAGATTTTCTATGCCTAATCCTAGAGGAAGTGACACACAGCAAATTTTATTTTCCAAAGACAGCTTCAACCACAGCCCTGTCGCACATGCTCTTTCTGCAATGAGAGTTTTTAACACCCCCATCAGGTGGTGAAGTCTGTTTCTATATCCCCTGAATGGAGGCAGGCTCTGGGGAGTGCTTTGACCACTGTAACACCGTGGAAGTGACGCTGTGCCAACTCTGCACGGAGCCCTTAACTGAGCTGATGGCTGCCAGCTCCTGCCTCTTGAAAGACAGTCACCATCAAAAACAGTACGATTACACTGAACCCGCAGGCTCTGGGTGGCCAAGCTACATGCAGAGGCCCAGGGAGATGCAGACAGAGAGCCCAAGGAGCACCGTTGGCACTGGACACAGGACGGCAAAAGCCATCACGGAAATGGCTCTTTCAGCTCCACAGGCCCAGCTGACGGCCTGTGGGTCAGATTCAAACAACCCCACTAAGTCCTTCCCAATTTCTTGACCCGAAAAATCGAAGGCAAAATAGAATGCTGACTTTAAGCTGCATTCTGGGTCATTTTCTATGCAACCATAAATAACTAGAACACAAACCTTCCATATCTGAACTTCACCTGGAAAATGTTTATTTTCCCCAAGTTGAATTCCAAAGTTTTTACCCTTCTCTGAAATGTTGAGTCATGCAACTTTTCAATACTTCTTCAGAAATTTCAGTGACGCCAATAGCTCTAATATTCAGTTTTCCTTTTGTTAATGAATTAGGCTAAATTACCAGTGTTCCTCCCACTGCCTTCTGAGGACCACCTTCATCTGAAGAACAGGGATTGTTTGCTAAAGATGCAGATTCCCAGGCCTCTCTAAACACTGATCTCTGAGGGCAGAACCTAGAAACATGTCATTTTACATACTCCCCTCATACTTGGCATACATAATATTCTGGTTTCATGATCCTCTTAAATTCTGAACCTGTTTATTTTCAGGGTAACTTCCCAAATCATCCTAGAGGCATGTTGGCACCTGTGGTAGTAAGACATCTGGACCCGTCTGTGCCATCATTTTGCTTACTTTGGTGTGCTAACTGCTGCAACCATACATGGATGGCATAAGATAAATCCCTTTTACTCACCTCTGCAGTTAACAACCAATTCACCTTCAAAATAGACTTGGTATATGAATACCAACAGCTCACAACAAATATACCAGCCGTTCTTTCTGGAGAAGGCAGATCAGCAGTAAAATTCAATTGGTACAGGCTTCACTGGGTTAATTGTGCTATGCAAAATGCCATCCTAGATGGTGTTGGTAATACCATAAAGAGCAGAGGGGCCCTCACCCCAGGCAACGCAATCTGGTAAGGGAAGCAGTCGGTTACCTAAACAACGGTTCCATTATGCAGACGGTAACAGCTACAAAAGAACCATTCTGCTCCACTTGGCACCTAAGACCTATAGACCTTGAGCAAGGGAAGAGGCTATATTTGCAAAGCAGATGTGAGAAGAACCTTTTATTTTCAATAAGGAGAACTTCTAACTCCAGGACAGAACTTCCATAGAGTACAGTCAACCCCTTTCATAACAGAACAGAGAGGAACAATGGGTAATTGAGACATCCAGGGCCACACATCTGGAAAGAGGTTGGTAACAAACTAATGCTGACACAGGTTAATTGTTCAGCGATTTCTGTCAACATGATGACAACCCAAACTTCTGTGTAGGCGTCATATCCCAGTGAGGCAAGACATAGTCCCGGGTCACAAAAAATAATAAGCAAGTAAGTGCTTCCAATGCCCACATTGTGATTCATGACTGTGGAGATTTTCAGGACGAGAAGAGGTGGAGAATAAGACCACTTGGAGTTTGAAGCAAGTTAAAGCAGATGGCAGAAATCAGGGCCGTTCACACTGTACCTCGTGATGCTTATCACTTGCTAAAGGCTTCCAGCATTTTCCTCTAACCCTCACCCATCTGTGAGGTTGACCAAACAAGTATTTTAGATTTAAAAAATTCGATACCAAGGGAGGTCAAATGACACAACTCTGGCAGCTTGAACCCCAAATTCTGAGATATTCTGACTCCACGTGCCCTGCTCCACCCAGAGGGCATCAGATGTCAGACAAGCGCAGAGAGTAAACATTCCAAAGTACCTTGCCTATTTGATGAAGATGTGAGGAACCTATTTGATGGTTCCGAATGATGGGCTGGTGCTTAGACATGCAGGGTTTCAACTAGCAGAAACTACGCTAACTAGATCAGCCTCTTAACAGCGTCCCTCTGTCCAAATCCTTTCACTTCTCTGGGACTTGGTCTCCTCATCTGTGACATCATCATGCTGCGGTGATGCAGAGGGATATATTTCTGAGAAGTTGATTTATATCTATTCCTTAAACTGCTTCAGAGATTTTATTTTTTATTTATAGAGAAGAGAGCGGAAGCAGGCTGATGTCAGCAACTTCTCTATGTTTTATAAAAGCCCAAGTCCATGATAGCCAGCATGCTAGATTAGCCAAGGAGGACAGTGGCTGAGAAAACAGCAGAGAAAGAACTCCCTGCACTTGGAAGGCGATAGGGGTTTTGGGTCCTAGGAATTGTCACAATGTAGACCCTGCCTCCTGACTGTGTCCTGGGACATAGCCAATCTCAGAAGAGATGGCTGTGTAGAGCATGAGGTGATGAGCGCCCACAGGCCTCAGGTCTCCTAGTTTGGCCGAAGAGGCTGCCATCTTGAAACGCGGGGAAGAAAGGAAGCCAGCGGAACCAAGGGTTTTTAGCAATGAACACTGGCGAACAGGAAGCAATCTGTGAGGACCAGTGCGGTGCCCTACCACTCCAGGTGTTCGGTGGTCAGAGTAGGTCACGTGAGAAGGGGACACAACCTAAGAATGCCCAAGGCACCATGTTGCAACTTGTATGTCTTATTAATTCCTCTGCAACCAGTTATCCCTTCAGCATGGAGCGCATCACTCTCTCTTCTGTTAAGCCCAGAAGAAATACCCCACTTGCCTCAGAGACCATGTTTGATGAAAGAAAAAAGCAACATATTAGACCCCCCAAGAGTAAAGGGGGTCCTGTGTCCTTCATCTCCTGCTCACTCTGGCATCTGCTCTTTGACTACAGCGACAAAGAGGGAGTCTCTCGATGGTGAAGACCACCCTGAAGACAACTCCATGCTATGCTGTCTCCAATTCCAAAAGACCCACTGAGTTGAGTTGCCTTGGTCTGGTTGCCTTCTGTCTCTACTCTTCAGTGTTTGCCACCGAAAATTCTAATGCAGTGTTCCAGCTCGGCTAACAAGGAAGGGGATCGGGCATACAAAGCTGTTTCATTAGGACCACCAAAGAATTTTTATTAGCAGCTCCATCACATTTAACTAGCTCCTTTCGTAACACAAAGAAAATCTATATCAGAGGTTTGTCAGCCTTTGAGGAATGTTTTCATTCTTGGAGTGTTATTATTGCTCTCCTATGTGGCCAGACTGCAACGGGGAGTTTGAGCTTAGTAGATGCCATAGCCCATCTGCCACCGTGCCCTGGGGCTAGGATATAGCCAGTCGAGTCCAACACCAATCTTGGCAAAAAATTTTGCAATTCCACTGCACAGGAAGGCCTGGCGATGGTTTCAGGGAGGTTTCCTCTACTTCTACGACTTAGCAAATCCTGACCTTTCTAGTTAGTGCTGGTCTGAAATATCAATTAGAATTGAGACTAAATCGATCTGTTCGCAATTTGGCCAGCCAGGTTATCAGTGTATCAAGCCTTGTTCTGAGTTGAACAGGCTTGATTCAGGCAGAATTGGTCATCAAAGTGGCTAGAAGATGAGGGTAAAGAAACACACTATGTATTGGCCAAGGCTTTGGTTCTAAGATCCTATACAGAGTTCTTTTTATGGTTCAGTGCATAGCAAAATCTTGGGGAAAGTATCATGTACTTATAAGGAAAATGGCATCAAGACCCTGCCTTCTTGTGGAAACCAGTCTTCCCCTACAAGAAAGTCTGGGCAGGTTCAGTTGAACATCATATGGGATGTCCTGTGGGATGCAGGAACATTCTCTAACTGGTAGGGCCGCCCATGCACTGCAGGAAGTCTAGCATTCCTTCCGCCTGCCCACCCAGGGCCAGCACTGCCCCCTCCAAACACCCTCACAAGTAGAAAGACCCCCAGAAGTATCCCTGTGGAGTGCCCCCTATCAGCACAGCTAGATCCAGAGGTTAAGCAGAAGATCACACAATTTTGTGTAAATATAATTTCCAAGTTGCTGGAGTTCCTCCCAAATCCTTGCAGGGGAACTACAAAGGAGGGTCCTGAGGCTTCAGTGGCTTTCCTGTCCATCTGCCTTGGCCTCGCAGATGACAGCACCAGCCCCGAGAGCCTCTCCCCCTGGACTATAAAACTAGGAGGCTGGAGTCTGACACTGGGCCGAGAGTCACACCTGCCGAGCAAACAAATCCATCTGCACGAATCAACTGGGGGCCCCCTATCAGGACTGGTTACACAACTGGGAGACCCAGGCTGCTGAGCGCAGCCCTGTGTGACACAAATCAAGCCAAAGAGCCCTCATACACATGCATGCTAGTCATACGTGTCTTCACATCCAGGGTCCTGCTAGGTTTCACATCCCTGCCCTTACCCTGACTTCCAAAATGAGACAAGTGAAGTCTAGAGGGTAACATCACACCTGAGGAGGAGGAGTTAGGGTTAAACTCCTGACTTCCTCCAGACCCCCCAGGTGGCACTCTGCAGCTAGGGAGGCTTCTGTCCCTTGTCCTGATTGCCAGCCTCAGAAGTAATAGGCAGGAACTTACACAGGGAGGGATAGATAGCTTGGGGCCCCAACCCCACTAGAGAGATTGCTAGCTTAAAATAAACATGAAAGTTCACAACATTCACACACTTTGATGTGGTTCTTGTTTGTTTGTTTGTTGCTAAGTACCTTGTCCTCAGACTACCTGGGTTTAGTTTCAGGACACCTCCAGCCATAAAATGGCACCAGTCATTTGCAATGAATTTTACAATGATGGCCTGGCTAGAAAGGAAAACAACTAATTCTTACCCCAAACACTTTGGATATTCCTGGGAAACGTCCGGAGGGAGGCCAGGAAAACGACTAACTGGCACAACAGTGCAGATCCCAGGTGGTCACATTCTCCTACAACAGGCAGTGCCAAACCCCAGCCCCAACTTGGCCTTCAAAGACAGAGCACAGCCACATTCAGAAGGCACCGCCAAGCAGGCAGCAGGAAAAGGGGAGAAGGAAAAGCTTTTGAGTTCTGCCTTCTCTGAATGAAAAACTGCTGAATGTGTCCCTCTGAGGATGCATGGAGCTTTCCAGAAAAGGAATTTTTATACAATGGTCAGTGTGATGATGGGGAAATTGGGCACTTCTCTATTCCTGAGAATCGAAGTCAGTTCATTTAAGCTTTTTAAATATATTACAGTCTGTACTGATCAGTGAGGTATAGTATTTGCAAAGAACACTGACAGACACCTGAAAGTTAACCCTTGCTGTAATAGCTGGGGTCACCGCAAAAAAGCAACAAAGTTGTATTTAAAGTTTCTATGCTTTAGACCTCACACGCGCGTGCACACACACACACACACACACACACACACACACACTTAAGAAGAAAACAAGGAACAAACACCTCATTCCAAGATGGAAACAAGACCATAAAATCAACAGCGCAAACCCCGTAAGTGAGGGAAGCCAGCTGATGGCCGTGGGGAGGGACCAGGCGAGGAGAGAAGTCCCCCAACTGTCAGCAAAAACACAGCATGAATTACAGCTTATGGAACAAAGAGAATGAGATGGCAGCACCAGAGATATTTCATCATAATCTACATAGACCACTGAGTTTATTTGGTAGTTAAGGAGGTAATGACTTTCTTTCAAACTCATTTTAAAAGTTCTTTTTTTAATGGTGGCAATAAATGTTTTTTAGTGCTGTGACTCTATGCATGAGAGTGGCCACACGGCCACATCCAGTCCTCGCTAAGGATGCTTAATGAGGTGGCGCTGGCTTCGCTAAAATATTCTGTGCTGTTTCCACGATCCCACAGCTAACAGACCTAACTCTCAATGTGGTATAAGGTATAAGGACAATATTGAGGAGAAAAGAAGTATTTGACCCTATATGTGAAACCTTCCAGGGTTTGTCTTCAGTATGTTGGCAACCCTTTCTGTCCCATGAGGTACGAAGTGGCAGAGAAATTTAACTGGGGCATAAAAACAAATTAACAGTAGTAATGTATGAAATAAGCTTTTGCCAGTATCCAATTATAACATCAAGTTATGCTAAAAGGGCGATTGGTGTATTTTAACACCAAATAGTGCGGAGTTTAGAGGCTCTCTGTGTTACATCCATCAACCTTACAATTTAAAACCAACCATTAAGATAAAAAGGAATTTGCATGCCATCTTTCTAGTTTGAAAGGAACACACTGCCTCTCAGGGACTGCAAAACCGGTTCAGGTTTTCTCCTACTATTAACCAATTATCTTATAAAGAAATGCCATTTTAAAAAATGCCCTTCTCATCAAATACCTACCCCACCAAATCAAGCAGTATCTTAAAATTCATTATAATTGTGTGTGAACCATCTCATGTTTTTGAGTCCCCACAGCTCCTATGAGCATTTAGAAGTTTTGAAGAAAAATAGAAATAGATATACCAGGTAAAGAAAATGCCGGAAAAAGTCTATTTAAAAAGCTGTTATTTCAATTGCAGTTGATCACATAGACATACATATGTATGTTAGGTTTTTATTTACTGAAACTAAGTCTTCACATTAATATTATTACAGTGCAATAGATTAGAAACAAAGACAATTCCTCACTAGGTGAAAAAACAAAGCCAAATAAATCTTTAAAGGCAAATTGTATCCAAAATTAAATATACCTAATATTGAAGAACTGAAAGTGCTGCAGGTTGATGAATAATTAACAGCTTAAAATCCAACCAATGTGGGAAAAGGCTGCTTTAAAAAAAAAAATACCAGAGACTTAAAGGCATAAATCATGATTTATAACCCATCCCAACTTTGACCTCATAGAAAGCAAGAAAGTTCAAAGGTTATGCTTCATTATGTATTTATTGCTTGGCCAAACCATTATTCATCAGTCTTCATTTTGAAAGATATATATGGAGAATGTACAAATTCTCATAGCACCATTGTAGAGAAATTTTTATGTGCAGAATTTATCATGAAATCTGCAGCTAATAGCACAATATGCCTAATTTGTAACTTGGCCTGTCTTTTACCCAATTTATGGCATCACAGCTTTACAGCTAAAAGATGCAAGCTGCGGTGTATCACGGGAGGATGGCTGACAGGTCAAATAAAATCAGTGCGGTTCTGCAGGGACCTCATTCTTTAATTCTCTAAAGAGGATACCACGAAACCGCCACCACCATCCGCAAACACGCAGGCACACACATGCGTACGCACGAGCTAGGAAGCTTCGTCTGGAAAGATTGTTAGGTTGTTCATTTCTAAAACGAGGTCAGGTATAAATGATTTGAGAGAGGATTGCTTTTTTAATTGAGAATGCTTCAGCTAAATTATAGAATCCTCTTTTCCATGTGTCTTTGTTGGAGAATGAGTCAATGGCATCAGGAGTTTGCCTCGAAACCTAGGGCACCATAATCCATTAACTAGACATTGAAATCAGTACGGACCCCAAATGTAGTTTTGAAATACCTAGGAGACCTCTAGTTACCTTAACCGGGGTCATAACAGGCCCCAAATACATCTAAATCCATTTTAATGTTTTCATGAGTTTACACAGCAAGGTGGTGTGCTTGTGTATTCGGGGAGAAGTCAGGGAAAGCCACACATAAAAATAGGCAATGAACTTGCAATACGGGCACAACTGAAGGAGGTCCAGAAATTCAGGACTAGCACCAAAACCGTATGGCATAGACCCCACCCGTGTAGCACGGCACACCTGACGCGCCAGGACATTTTCCCCCTCCCTCAAAACAGCCACAACCCCCAGATTGGGCATCCTTAGCCAGGAGTATCCTCTTCAGTTTAAGATTAGTTGAGAAAATGGTGGTGCAGTAAAATTTTCCTAAATCACGTTCATCAGAAGATCTGTTGTGATTGTTCGTTTCATATGTCAACTTGACTGGCCACAGGGATGCCCAGACTAGACATTATTTCTGGGTTGTGTGCAATGGGGTTTCCATATGAGATGAGCGTTTGACTTGGTGGACTCAGTGAAACCCCTTGTGCATTGGACTCAATCCGCTGAGGGCCTGAATAGAACAAAAGGTGAGAAGGAAGGTATTTACCCCTTTTTCTTCCTTCCTGATGGAGCTGGGACATCTCATCTTCTCCTGCCCTTGGACTGGAACTTACACCACGAGCTCCCCTGGTTCTCATGCCTTCAGACTTGGATTAGAATTACACCACTGGCTTTCCCGGGTCTCCAGTTTAGAATAAACACCCTACTAGTTCTCTTTCTCTGGAGAACCCTGCCTAATATAGATGTTCATGTGTGTTATCCAAGGACAACTTAAGTAAGTACATGCCAAATTAGACAAAGCTCTACCTCGTTTATTATTTGAGGGTTTTTCAGAGGCTCTAATACACCATATACCATGAGTCCCTGAAGAACTATAATCCCATTTAGCCTTTTCCAGGTGGCTGCAACCACAGACAGTTTTTTAAATTTTTCTTCCTTTTGCAGAATGCCTCACAAGACTGGAGTGCCCAGGAAAACACCCGGGGAATGAGAGAATAAAGTCTTTGGCACCACAAAGATCTTGGATACAGCTCCCAACACTATATCCTACCACGTATGCCCTTGAGCCAGTGACTCTCTCAGAGCCTGACTCTACGCAGGTGCAAAAGGGCCACCGGGAGGGTGAGCAGTTGGCACTATTAGCTTCTCCAGAAGGGGGATTCCTAGCATAGTGGTCACCATCCTCGGCCTCGGGGTCAGACACACCGGAATCAAAAGCCCACCGTGCTACTTTTCCAGGTGTGTGACCTTTGATGTTCACTACAGCATCTTGGGCTACAGTTTCCTAATCTTAAACTGATTTAAATGAAATGCTGCTGTTAGCAGAGTGCCAAAAAACAGTAGTTATGATCAGATCCTCCCCAGAGAGGGTAGAATACGAATAGCAGTCAACAGGAACTGTCATTCATTGCACGTGGTGAATATCTGTCCCACAGTGGCTGCCCAGCTTTCATACCCCCTTTCCCAACAGTGGCCCGACTCCCGCCGGGGAATCTCCTCCATTGTGGTGGTCCTGGTAGGGTGGTGATTGCTGACTCGTGCCCATTACAGAAGTCAAGCATGGAACTGCTTCCTCCCCATTCCCACGTGACCTGGGAGCACATGACCTAAGCCTAGCCAATAGCATTCTCTCCTGCAGGGCCCTGAGTTGTGGGGGTCACCAGGATGGAAGGTCAGGTTACAGGTCAGCCGTGGCATTGGCAGCAGGAACTTTGACCAGAGAAGTGCTGGGGCTTCCTATCTAATCTCAACCCTAGGGCTCCAGCATTCAGTAAATTTACTGAGCCCCCAAGCCCCTCCAGACAATTACTCTTAAAAATATGAAACCAATATTCCTTCCCAGTGGTGCACAGATCAGCATGGATGCCTGGTCTTGTCAGAATTCAAGGTGGAAGACACGAAGGACAAGGAAATCTTGTCTCATACATGGTTTTCATTGGACCATTTCTAAAAACAGAAGTATTCAAATTATATCCTGCATGATCCCACGAGACAAGTGGAAACTTCTCTGTATTTGAAGCAGAGGGAATTCAAGTAGGGAGTGGGTTACCAAGGGAGGAAAGAGCTGAGAAGCCCACAAGGGACAGTGAGGCAGTCCCAGACATGAGAAGAGCAGGAAAGTCTTACCACCCTGAAGGGGTGGCCCCAGCCCAGCCCAGGGGAGGCAGGCCACCAGCAGAAGCTGAATCGCTGCATGCCTGCGGCCACAGAGGAATCACAGCTACTGAGGGAGACACTGTTGAAGGCAGAAAGGTAGAGATGGGAGAAAAAACTGGTTTATCCCTGTCTCCTCCCTCATCCTCACTCTCAAGCCCTGGCCCAGCCCAGCCGCTGATAGAGGAACCTGAGGAACGTAGCCTGCCGGGGCCATCCGTCCTCCCCAAGACTGAACCCCAGACGAACAGGCCCAGGACAAGCACAGCCCTCACACGTCAAGTGGGAGATGCCCAACAGGCTACAGCTCAGACTCATGGCTCCTTGAGAAATTTCTGGCCTAATCACATTTCATCTTTCATATGAGACAAAACGCTGTCAGGCTCCTACCTCCTACCACCAAGTTCCTTGTGTTTCCCCCCCTCCCAAGATATCTGCAAAAACATTTTCTTTGCCTCTCCTCCAGATGTTCTATGGACTTAACTATTCCCAGAGGCTCCCAGAGCCCCTCATTTCAATAAGTATTTTATCTCACACTGCAAACCAAATGGAATACACTTGCTGTTTTTATCATTTTTACAGTAAGAATGCAATCTCTAAGGAGCAAGTACTAGCCAGATAAGGACGAAATGGTAGGTCTTCCTTGCCCCATCAGGAGAGGGATGTGTTTGAGAGAGGCTATATTGTATGGAATTAGGATTCCCTCCACCAAATTTAATACTGATTTTTTTCTCCAGGGGAATTTCTGATGAGATTGCACTGCAAGGGGACCATCTCCTAATGGGATTAGCAGATCACGATTACATTGTGCTGTTAAGCAGCCAATTTAGAAGGAAAATGCAACTCGGGAAGGGACAGAAACACAGCTGGTGAACACTGCAGCGGCTGGTGTAGCCGGAGAGCTTGGTTGGTACAATTTCTGCTTCTGGTCAGAAAGGAGAGGGCTGGCATGTTTGAGGACCCTCCTAAAGGGATCCAATCCTCTCCATCCCAGGAAGACAGGGCATCCCGCTGCGGTAATACACCTGGCCAGCAGTCTCCCTGGGGACTGGGAGTGCGCATGCCAGGAACTGGGGAAAACTCACTCCCCCACTGAGCTCCAGCGAGCTCCTATTTGCACAGTGGTGGGCAGTGGGCTCCTGTGTTCAGGCTGGGGACTCCTCCTTCAGGCTCCATTTGAAAGAACCCTGACCTCGGCCCAGATTGTCCTCCAGAACACTTCATTTGAGAAAAATGGGGGAAAAAGAGAACCATGAAATAGACAAGCAATAGCTCAAAACCCCTGAAGCCAAAGCAATCCTTCAAGCAGGGATATGCCCAGAGCCAGAGGGTGGTTGGGGATGGGGGTGGGGGGTGATGACTGTCCCCAAGTATGGGAAGTAAGGAGATACACTGACTATAGAGAATTTTAAAACAACAGTAGAACTGCCTAGTCATCCATCTTTATTATCACCATGAGCTGGCAACTGTGAAGAATGCCAGTGAGAAAACAGTCCTTTCTTTCAAAAAAAAACTTTCATTGGTCTGTTCTGAACAATTGCTGTGGTTACTCAGTTCTGTTTTAGTAATAAGTAAGTATGTTTCAAATGAACATGATTTCCCTATTTATGCTTTAAGTAAACATGGTATTCTGTATGAAAGTAAATTTGAGAATTGATTACACAGTCAATCCCAACACACAGGAAGGACTCGCCTGCTCGTATTAGTCTCAGAATAAGCTCCTAATGGCTTGAGCTTGTCTGGGCCTCAGTTCCTGTTTCCAGCCTCTGTGGTGCAACACATTTCTGTGTGCAAACAGGAGCTTCAAAGAAAAGACAACCCAGTGGTTGCAAAGACCAAGAAATAGAATCTGAGTTACTTTAACTGTGTGATCCCCTGTGAGCACTTAAGCATTTGTGCTTAAATTTTTTCAAATGCAAAGATATTCACAAAACCTCTAGGATCCATTCTGAATAAACAAAGAAATGGGCAGTTGTGGATAAAATTGCAGTATTTCAGAACCTCTTGCCTGGCTTTAGTGCATCTCCATATCAAGAGGCATTCCTAAGGGATAGAGAGAATTAGTTGATCTCCATACCAGTGGGTAATTACCTGGGCTACTGAGGGTTTATCTGAACCTGAGAGGTTGTGGGGGCGGGGAGTTAGGGGTGGGGGGGGGATTCCCTTGCTTCTGCTGGAGCAGGAGAGAAATAGCCTCCGGACCGCTGTTGGTAAGCAATAAATGGGTTTTAAACTTTATTTCTCCCTTTGACTGATTTCGGTTTCAGCTAGGTATTTTGCCCCAAGATTTCCTCTCCCCAGAGTCACAACTGGCAGCAGTCAGCAGGACCTCTGAACCTTAAATCGTTCTAAATGGGTGCAACCATTGGGTGGGCTGCCCCAAGAGATGATGGGGAGATACCCAGAACCCCCCTGTGGATAGTGGGGAGGCCCCAGCCACAGAGGGTGCAGCTTTACCTGTGAATGTCCCCCGATCTGTGAGGCTTCCAGTTTGGGAGCCCCTAGTGGGGAATTGGTCTAGAGTAAAGCGCCTCCTTGGGGTGGGGCCTTCCCCAGAACTGGGGAAGGATGGAGACACGGGAAGCTGCAGAATTAGCCCTCCGTGAGACAGAAGACTGCTTAGAGGCCCTGAGTGGCCGTGTAGCAGCTGGCATTGTAGGGTCTCTTTTCCTCGAGATAGTGGAAAATGTTGTCTAGGAGAGAGACAGGATTATTGAGAGGGTTAGCAAGGAGAGAGAGGGACTTAGGCAGGAGAGAGACACACTTCAGCATTGCTTGGAGGAGCTGGGTGATAACCTATGAGATGTCCTTAAGGAAAAGAGACAGTTATTGAACAGACAGGTCACGCTCCTGGAAGATTCCTTAGCAGTGGCGAGTGGGGAGGTGGCAGGAAAAGCCATGTTGCAGGAGGCCATGGGGCGGTGGGGGGAGGGGGGTGGAGGCCATGGGCCGATCTGCTGCTGAGGTCCTCTCCTGTATTAAAGGCCCACTGGCTGTAAGTAAGAAAATAATAATGAACAACTGCAGGCTACTCAGGGGGAAGAGCTGCCCCCTCCCCAGGTTGTGGAGCACTCCATGCTCCATCCCTACACCCAGGATGAGCATACAGTATAGACAGAAGCCATCTGAATCTCTCCCTACATGGCTTTTACGTCTCGGGGATATGGGGGTGGAAAACATTGTTGTGTCAGGTACTGAAATGAGTAGACTGGCTTCCCGGACAACTCACCCTTCCCTCCGGCAGCAGTTGCAAAGTGCCTGTCACACCTCAGGGAATCAGACACTTCTGGAATGGCTGACAGCTACCATCAGGACAGTTTGGCCTAATCAGGGTGATTTACCAAATTTACCCACTAGTTGGAAAACGTATGCAGAGCTCCAACAGGTATTGTGGGAATTGGGTATGAAAAATATCATCTATAATATGGACCCCCAGGGCCCTGATGAGGAGGTGTTCACCACAGGAATGAGAAACCCGGTGCTGCACACAGCTCCCCCATCACTCTTTGGGTCCCTAGTGACCACTCTTGCCCCCCACCTAGGGCAGCCCGTAAGTGAGGCTACTTGTACTTTAGCAGATCTGGGGGAGGTTGAAACAATAAGGGCACAGAGGGAAGTACAGGCTATGACTGAAAGGAGAGGTGCAAAAGGGCCCCGTTAAGGTCTTGAGGACCCAGATGTGGGTTGATTTGATAAAGGCCGGGGTAGTGAAAGAAAAACTCGATGGGCAGCCCAATAGAATCTTGTTAGAACTGTGGCACCAATTAAAGCCAGAGCAGCAGGTCCAGCTGCTGAGGTCCACGACACAGAAACCAGAATCAAGGCCTCATGCCCAGCCTGTGTCCCCGCAAAACTTCCTAGGAGACAGTACTCTGCATTTGCCTGGCTTTCACCCCCACGGCAGGTTGATTGGGCATTATGGTTTGACTGAGTGGGGGGTCAAGGTCCCCACCTCGGGGGACATGGTGGGGACTGGAGGCCACATGTAGAATTAGCAATTCATTGGTCCCCTGTGAATGTACAATGTGTCCTAGTGATAGACGGCTATGTGTATAAGGCAATTAGAGTGAAGAAAGCCCAAATCCCACTGGGGATAGGGCATTTACCCCCAAAGGAGTATACCGTGTACATTTCTCCTACTCCTGAATATATTTTGGGGATAGATATCCTGTAGGGCCTGGGTGTTACAGACCACTGCAGGTGAGTTCAGACTGAGGGTACGTGTGGTAAAGGCAGTTCTGAGGGGACATGCTAAGCACCCTCCTGTAGCTCTGCTTGTACCTCGGCGGGTGACAAATACTAAGCAGTATAAATTGCCTGGGGGGGCACAAGGAGATTGGAGAAACTCTACAGGAGTTGGAGAAGGTGGGGATCACAAAGCCCACTCCTAGTCCTTTTAATTCCCCAGTGTGGCCAGTGAAAAAGCCAGACGGCTCCTGGCATATGACCGTGGACTACAGGGAATTGAATAAAGTCACACCCCCTTTGCATGCTGCTGTCCCCTCTATAGCAGCCATTCTTGACACACTCAGCCATGAGCTGGGAACATATCACTATGTAGTAGACCTTGCTAATGCTTTCTTCTCTATTGACATAGCACAAGAAAGCCAGGAACAGTTTGCCTTCACATGGGAAGGCCAGCAGGGGACATTCACTGTCGTTCCACAGGGACACCTCCACAGTCCCACCATCTGTCACGAACTTGTAGCCCAGGACTTGGCTACATGGAAGAAACCACAAATGGTATGGTTCTATCACTACATTGATGATATTATGCTCACATCTTATTCTCTTTCAGATTTAGAAGGGGCAGTTCTATTGCAACATCTACAGGAAAAAGGATGGGCTGTGAACAGCACCAAGGTTCAGGGACCTGGTTTGTCTGTAAAATTCTTGGGGGTTGTCTGGTCAGGTAAAACTATAGTTGTTCCTGAAGCAGTCATAGACAAGGTCCAGGCTTTCCCAACCCCTACCAGTGTTGCAGTATTACAAGAGTTTTTAGGTCTTTTGGGCTCCTGGAGAGTGTTTATCCTGCACTTGGCACAAATTCTGAAGCCCTTATACTGGTTGGTACAGAAGGACATCAGGTGGGACTGAGATGAGACGTGAATGAAGCTGCTTTTACTGCTGCCAAGCGGGTAGTCAAGGCCATAGAGGCCTTGAATGTAATGGACTCATCAAGGCCCTGTGAACTAGATATTCATGTAACCAAAGATGGTTATGGATGGGGTCTTTGGCAGTGGCTTGAACAGACACGCCAACCTATTGGATTCTGGTCACAACTAAGGAAAGGAGCAGAGATCTGGTACACCTTGATAGAGAAGCAACTGGCTGCTGTGTACCATGCCTTGCTGGCTACAGAGCCCATCACCAGAACAGCTCCGACCAAGGTAATAATCACCTATTACCAGACCCAAAGGCCACACACCTACACTGGCCAAATGGGGTGCATATTTACAGCAGTGTAGCACCCCGTCTACTAGCCCCTTAGGTGGAGAACTCCAACACTTATTGGGGCCAGTGACATATACCAGTGGAAAGCAGAAAGAACTTGCTTTTGAAACGTTGGTAGCCGAGAGTCCTTATCAAGAGGGAAAAGCCCCTATACCTGAAGATGCTTGGTATACAGACAGCTCCAGTCGTGGGCAGCCCCCAAAGTGGAGGGCTGTGGCTTTCCATCCTAAGACTGAGACAATATGGATGGAGGATGGAGAGGGGAAGAGCAGTCAATGGGCTGAGTTATAGGCAGTATGGCTTGTGATCACCCAGGAGCCTTCCCCCATAGTTGTCTGCACTGACAGCTGGGCTGTTTATCAGAGCTTGATCCTGTGGCTATCGACATGGTACCATGCCAACTGAATGGTTGGTCACCAGCCCCTTTGGGGGCAAGAGTTGTGGCAAGATCTATGGGCCTCTGGTCAGACTAAGACAGTTACCATATATTATGTGACTGGCCATTTGCCTTTGGCATCCCCAAGTAATGATGAAGCGGACACATTGGCTCAGGTGCCCTGGCTAGAAGGAAAGCCTTCCTCTGATGTAGACCAATGGTTACATCAGCGTTTGTTGCACGCAGGGCAAAAGACAATGTGGGCTGTAGCTGGACGGTGGGGCTTACCACTGATCTTTGAAGAAGTCAGCAGAGCCTGGAAGTGGTGCCTTGCATGCTCTAAGAGGTACTTGCACTGCTTCCCACAGCAACATGGGACAATAGTAAGGGGGCCAAACCCATTGTCAGGTGGCAGATAGACTTTTTTGGGCCTCTGCCCATATCAGAAGGATATCAGTTTGCTATAACTTGTGTGGACATGGCTACTGGACTATTGGTTGCTTTTTCTGCATGTCGTGCAGATCAGTAAATCACCAAGAGAGGCCTAAAGCGTCTCTTTGAAGCCTATGGCCGGCCGCAGGTGATTGAGAGTGATCATGGCACCCACTTTACTGGACCTGGGTTACAAGGATGGGTGCAGCAATTAGGAATAAAGGAGAAGTTTCACGTACCATATAATCCTACCAGGACTGGCATGATAAAGAGGTACAATGGTTTGTTGAAATCTTGGCCTGAAGTTGGACACTAATAGTCTATGGAGCTGGTCAGTTCACTTATGGACAGTGCTACGGCATTTGAATGAGAAGCCCCAAAAAGGAGCCTTGAGCCCTGTGGATATGCTAACACACAGTGCTGCCTCTCCTGTACCACTGTATGTGCAAACCAAAGAAGAGTTATTGAAGCCAGGATATGGCCAGCAGAACAACATGCTGCTGCCAGCCCCTGCTGCATTAAACCCTGGAGACACTGTTGAGTGGACCTGGCCCTGGACATTTTGACACATGGACCAGTGATGGCTGGCCCTTCTGGCAGTTGGGGAAAAGGCCTGGAAGCTGGCCTCTTGCGTATTCCTGGAGTAAGAGCAGAGTGGCTCCCAAAGACCACGGTAGTTTACCCAAAACATCTGGGAGGTAAGAGCACCTTATGGGGAAGTTTTGTTTTATCTTTATGGCCAGTGCATGTACCGCCTGTAGCCCTATATATTGACCCATCTGTAACTCCCACAGGGAGGGGGGTGAAAGTCTGGTATGCTAGACCAGGAGGAGATCCCATTCCTGCCACTGTCCTATCACAGGACCACTCTCTTGCATGTGTCCTACCTGATGCGCAAGATTTGCCTCATGCTGGTGTCATTAAAACATGTATCTTATCACCCTTAAGGTTATTTTCTTCTACAGTCCTTCTGGCCTGGATAAGCCCCCTGGCTGCAGCTGCCGCATGATGATTGCTCTGAACTCCCTACCTCTTCAGCTGTGCCTGCCTGTGGAATGGGCAAGAGCTATGGACTTAATCTGCATAGGACTTTGAACCTAGCTGAATCCTCTGGTTTGAGGATTATCATGATTTTATTGCTGTTGCTATTGTATGTCATTAGTCTGGTCACAATGCTCCAGTTTTCTCATCCAGGGACCATTGTGGAAGAGGAGGAATGAGTAGATTATAAGGTGAAATTTCTGGAGGTGTGGGCTGTGGGTAAAATTGCAATATTTCTAGAATCTCTCACCTGACTTTAGTGCATCTCCATATCAACAGGCGTTCCTAAGGGATGGAGAGGATTCATTCATCTCCATATCAGTGGATAACCAAGGGCTTGTCTGAACCTGAGAGGCTGGGGGAGGGGATTCGCTTGCTTCTGCTGGAGCAGGAGAGAGACAGCTGCAGGATCACTGTTTGTAAGCAATAAATGGGTTTTAAACTTTATTTCTCCCTTTAACTGATTTTGGTTTCAGCTAGGTATTTTGCCCCGAGATTTCCTCTCCCTGGAGCTACAGCAGTGTCGTGGTTTCTGGAATTTGTGGTGAAATAAGATTTTATGGATCCTTGTCAAATTTAGCCTTATGTTTAAGATTTTTCCCAACTTGTATCTGTCTGCTTCATAGAAAATGTTTTTAAAATTAATTTTAAAAATACTTTGATCAACCATGAGCATAGATGTTGCCAAAACTGGCCATACCACCTGTTGAACCTGAGTATGTGAAGATCAACTTCACTGAAGTAATCGAGATATTCACAGAAGCAGCGACAAGAAATACCATTTATTACTGCAGAAGAATATAAGGATTCTTGCCCTTTGGCAAAAAACACATTAGTATAAAGTTTTAATCCATTACTGTTTTCTTTTTTGGTGCAGTAATATTTCTTTTAATATTTTAATAGCATGATTATATTTTAAGTCAATAAAAGAAAGCCTGGACCATCTGCATTTCATTTCTGTCCATAATCATTACTTGTTTCATTTCACTGTTATTACTGAAGAAAGTTTTGTTGTTTGGAGAAGGGAGGAACCATATACAGTGGGTGACTACCGCAGGTAAGTCTTTATTTGAGAAAACTGTTTTGTTTATTCCCCTCTGCCATCAGCCTCCAAACAATCTGAACAAGAGCTTGAATCCTTGCTTTCTTCTTTGCAAGAAACTATCTCCTAAATTTGACTGAAAGCACAAACTCAGATCCAACAGCGTTTAAGTGTTGCCTAATGGGGCTTATGAAGTGCCCTTGAATCCCTATCTTCCTTTCCAGGATGGACTTCCCAGATGCCAACCTAGATTTCCACCTTTCTGAGACAGAGACCATGGGCTTAGACAGAGTAGGGTGAGGGCCTTTGGAAAAAGCAAGGCAGGATATTTACAGCCAAAGCAATGAAACAATGTAAAGTCCCTATGGAAACTGTGTGTTCAGCATTATGCAAAGTCAAGGTCACATTAGTTCTCTAGGGTAAAGATACCAGACTAGGAATATAGACATCTTCAGTGAGATCAGTTAAAGGTCAAAAGGCCAGGAGCAACTTGGCCTGGAATGTTTGAGTGTTCCGCAAGGGTGTCTCAGCATAACCTGTGACTTCACTGTAAACAGCCCTAGCAAACAGACAACAACGCAGCCCACCTTGAAGGCAGGGCAGGTGGTATAAGTCCACACCCTAAGCCCTCAATTTCCAAAAACATCCTCAACTGCCTATAAATCCCCTAGACAACGCACCACCCTGGGCTCTCTTGTCCCCTCCTGGCACGAGCCAGGAGCTCTGTCTGTCCTCTCACTGTATTTCTAAATAAAAGTCTCCCTGGCTCTCCTACCTTGACTGTTTGCTAAGTTCATTCTTCGACTCCACAAACAAGAACCCCGGCATCATTCCCTTTGCCCAAAGTCTTACCCTCTTCCCATGTGAGAGAGAGACCAGATCTCATGTGACCAGCTTTCAGTCCATGGCCAGCCTCCCTCCAAGCAAAAGTGTGTTTTCATGACCTAGTCTGCTTGTCTGCTTCCTGGCTAACTCAGACGAGCTCCTGGTAAGATTTCCTACAGATGGAACAAGACACCCTTCACTGAGTCCTCCAAGGGCTTTCCTCAAGATGCCAGTTAGAGCCATAGGCATCATCAAACACCAACAGAGCCTCAGGAGAGAACCCGAAGTCTGAAATACCCTGGCCATGCGAGACACAGGACCTGGCGAATAACTCCGTTAGAACTTGGACCTTGGGAGAGTCCATGGGGTTCTTTTCATCTTGCTGAACCTCCTGGCAGAATGAATCTGTTCTCATCAATGAGGTCACTCATCTCACAGCCATGTCAACGCCATTTTATAAAGTTCCTTCAATTTGGGGGAGCACATCCTATTAATTCATTAGCTTTAACATCCAAGAAACCGGGGCTGGAGTCCCAGCTCTGCTGTGTATCAGCTCTGCCATATGGAGACAAATTCCTCAATGCTCTGTGCCTCATGCCAAGTCATGATGCCACCATTGACATCAAAGACGGGGCTCAAGATTCCATGACTTAATATATTTCAAGCACTCACCCCAGCACTTGGCCCACTGTAAATGCTCAATAACCAACGGACACATGCTACTGTTATTATCTGAACAAAGAGTGTCTCAGAAAAGACTGAAAGAAGATAAATGGGCTGCAGAGGATCAAGATTACTCATGTGACAAAAGATGTCAAATAAATGTCATTTAACTAAAAGAAAACATGTGGTGGCTATTGGCATGGCAAATATCAAATTACAGCAGTCACAACAGGGAGAAAAATCTCTATCTTTAGTGCATCCCATCGGTATCAACTAAGAAGATCCCCATGGGAAGGTTTGTGTTTTCACCCAGACGAGGGCCTCTAAGGAAAGAGGGGGGTGGGTGGTGGAGGAGAGAAATTTCTTTCACTCAGCCCCAAATTGGACCTCAACACTTCCAAGAGGAGTATTAGAAGAGAGACCCAGTTTGGAAAAGAACCACAACAGAATTGTTGCAAAGCCTATGAGGCATCTCCAAGAATCTCACGGTGTTATACCCTCTTAGGAGGTGCTCCAAAAGAGAAGACAAAATGTGGTCATACAGATTAGATGTTGTTGATGACTTTCCAATAAGGAGCACTGTGACATTTAAGCTCTTGTAACAAAACCTAGATGTCAAAGTTGACAAGCCGTTGTGCCAAAATATTAGCATTATGTCAGGATAGTAGAATTGACAATTGCCATTTTCCTCTTTGTAGTTTTTCCATCTTTTAAGAATGGAAAATGTATTACTTTTTTAATCAAACTGGAAGCCTCAGTTTTTGAACTGATAAATAAAATGTAAGATTGGTCCTCTTGGGTTAGATATGGTGTGCCCATTTTTTCAATGGGAAACATGGGGCAGTTCCACAGATCTTGGAATTGAAGTAAAAGAGAACATTTTGGCTTTGTAACCACTTAATTAGAAAATAGGATGATATTATGGAATACTGAGAATTTAGAAATGGGGGTTAGGGGTTCAAAGGGGAACAAAGTGTAGGAAAAGGAAATGCTTTATGCTATTGGAAATAAATGCCAAATCCTGGTTAAAGTGATAAATCCTTCATCAAACATCATGGTAGAAACAGATCCAACCAAAATCTTATTATAAGAAGCATATAAAATATTTTTGGAGCTGGGGACACTATCTTTCTTCAGATCTAGACTCTGGATTCTCTAGGCCTTCACCTTAATTCAACCAGAGCCATAGGGAAAAGGAGTGATACAGTTATGCATTCAATTTATGAGCCACTTTTTGCAAATAGTTGCTATTTCTAGAATGAGCTCTACGCTGCTATAACCCTAAACACATTGAATAGCCAAGAAGAGGGAAAATATATACCTTCTGTATATTAGCATTCTTTAAGATTTTAACTTCAAATTCAGGTCCATTTGATTAGGGACTGAATAAAATTTAGCACTTTCATGTAGTGGGGGAAAAAAGTTGAAAGAAAAGGAACAATTTCAAGGGGCATGTTTAACCTACCAAAAGGAAACCAGTGTTTTCAAAACATGGGCCATATTTGTGGGTCCTTATCAATAAAAAAATCTCTGGACTTCACCCAAACCTGCTGATTTTGGAATAGAGCCCCCAATTTCTCCTTTTACCTAGTTTTCCATGCAGTTCTCAGTCACACTCTGATTTGAAAACTTCTGATTAGGAAATTATTAAAAAGGGACATAATTAAGTAGTGCATTTAAGATCTACTAAAGAGCTTATCTTATTTAAAGTACTAAAACTACTCCCTCTCTGAGATTATTTCCCAATTGGCCATTTGCTAACCAAGCAAAGACCAGTCTACATTAGCAATAAGTGAGGCCTCAAAACCAAGTGAATTTCTTAAAGCCACACGCACATCATAACCTACAATTCTCCTCCTCCTAGTACACTGCAGCTACTTGCCTAGAGTCATACATTCCTCTCTGGGTGCCTTCCTAAATTCAAGGGCCTTTTGTGATGGGGAATTCAATGTCTCCAGCATACAGAGAGAAATTAATTAGCGCCCGCCAAATGAACAACTATTTCATTCCCTGCATGAATTTATATTTTGCTTTTGTCACAGCCCAAAAGTCACAGAGAAAATCTCTGTAGAAATTAGTTATGCTCTACGGTTTCTGGTAGAGCTGCAGAGACTACCCCTTGGGCTGTTATTTGCAGTATTTACACTTTTTTTTTTTTTTTTTTACGGAATTATCAAGTGAAAATTCAATTGCTCCTAATGGCGCTCACTCTGTGTGTTTCCCATTCTCGTATATGAGAAAGGGTTTATTATCCATTTGTAGTAATTAAGACACTGATGTTATATAGGCCCATAAAAATCCTTCATTAAGCCAGTAAAGAGCTTTTCATCAAAATCACTGTAGCTAAATATTTATTTAAAAATAAAATCAAAATGAAAATGAAGAACTCCCCTGGCCCCCAAAATTGCAGCGAGACAGTTTTGCACATGGTAGTGGGCACCCATAACAGTTTCCAAGCATGTAACTATACTTTCTTACAGAGTAGAAACAACCCTAACTAGTAATCTGTCATGGCTAGCTATAAAGAAATGAAGTAATTAACCATAAGGAAATAATTCAGCAAGATGCTCACAGTTTAATAACATTTAAGTATTTGCATTCAAGCATTGTTTTTAAATGGTTTCATAATTGTTTTAGATTGGCAAAAGGTGCTAACACGTGAACAAAATAAAAAGCAACACAAGATTCTGTGATTGATGCTGTCAGCCGGATGTGTTATTAGATACAGAAATAAGGTTTGGGTTGTCTGGATGGAATTTAGAATACAAGCCCTTTGCAAAGCGGAGCTGTACATTGCAAACTGGACAAGCCTCAGAACTGTGCACACTTCCCCAGTCAGGGGAGGAAGGAAGAAATCAAACAAATCTTTTTCATGAAGAGAAAAACCTCATGTTGCTCTCCTGAGTCACAGGGGAGGTCTGTTTGGAAAGCCAGAGCTGAGAAAGCAACGCGTGTTGATTGGATATGTGAGAACTTCCCACTGGGCCACACAGGGATAAAGATTTTATTAGAAAGGCTTTTCTTTACCTTTGAGACATTACAGAAAGACCCAAGAAGCAAGCTGTGTTTGTCCATTAGCCAGACGTTCCCCCCAAGGTGGAAGCTTCCTGCATTCCCAGCATCAATCACAACCAAGGGCTGCAGCCTCTTTCCATCAAGTACCAGAACAGCATCTTTCGCAGAGGGCCCCAAGAATACGCTCTCAGGGTCCCATGCATTCTCTATAAATATCTGAATGTCTGGCTTTCATTCCTATGAAGTCTTTAAAAGTAGCTGAAGGCCCAAGTATTGCTCCCAGGCTCTCCTTTGCGATGTTTATGAACATCGTGGCAACAATTAGCATAGCATTGATAGACGCAGGTTAATGAGAGAAATGATAAGACTTTAGATGAAAATTACACTGGTGCCAAATAAAAGCCAGCAAAGCCCCTCTGTGTGCCCTAGGAGCAAAGTTGTTTTTAGTAGTTTGAATAGACAAACGTGCTGAGAGAATAGTCATCCCAGCTTAGGGGTGTAGATGCTGAACTCACACACGACCAGCCCCCAAGCAGACAGGACCACACTTATTTTAGATTCAGCATAACAAATGCATGCTTGACTTTCAATTAACATGGGAAATTTAAATCTCATTGGCTTTAGAGGTTTTTTTTCATATGTAGTTTGTAAAGTTGTATTGATTTGGTAGTTGTGTAGCAGACATGAGAGTTAGCGTCTAGAGAAGGGTTCCTCAGCCTCAGCACGACAGACACTTAGGCGTGGATAATTCTGTGTTGGGAGGCTGTCTCGGGGATTGTAGGATGTTAGCAGCTCCCTTGCCCTTTACCCAGTAGATGCCACCAGAACCCTCCTCCCCCAGGTATGTCCCCAGCTAAGAACCGCTGGCCTATTGCATGGGTCAGGGTCCAGGCGGGAGAGACAGGACACACCCAGAGCGAATAACGTAAGGACAGTTTAATGTGGAAATTATTTACAAAGAAATGGAGAGGGGCGAGGAAAAGTCTATTAGCAGAGGCCTTCAGGGGCAAAATCAGCGTGCAGCGCATTGGAACTGAGAGGGGAGAGAGGCCACAGCGCTATAGGGAGGGTGTCCTGTCAGAAGCAGAGAGCTGCAGATAAAAAGGCAGTCAGCAACTAATACCCTGACTCCACTGCCGGGGCCCCCACGGACTGAACCCAAACAGACGCCAAAAGGCAAGAGAGCCGACGATGCGGTTCACAGAGGTCAGCTCCCAGCCCAGGACGGAGTATAGAGAAGGAATGCAGGGCAAGTTCCGAGGGGAAATATAAAGAGCCCACCACACCTACTTCCCTGATTCCAAGAACGTAAGAAATATGATAAAAACGTTAAATCAGCTCTAGAAGTTCATAGGTTGGCTCTCACTTACAAGGGGCTTCCCATGTTGCAAACAATAGGGATGAACCTAGAAGACATCATGGCTAAGTGCAATACGCCAGGGACAGAGAGAGAAAGAACCTGCATGATCTCACTCAGAGGTGGGGTCTACAAACACGGAACACACAGAAGCGGAGACTAGAATGCTGGTTAACAGTTGCTGAGGGGTGGGAGACATGGGGAGATGTCGGCAAAAGGGCACAATGCGGGAGTTATGTCGGGTAACTAAGTCTAGAGATGGAGCATAGCACATGGTGACTACAGGTAATAATAACGCTGTACTGAGTACTAGACATTTGCCAGGAGAGATTTCAGGGGCTCTCATCAAACACCAAAACATGATTTAACTAGGGGGAGAACATATGTTAATTAGCTTGACTGTAATGATCACATGGATATCAAATCGTGTTGTATACCTTATTTATAACTTTATAAATAAATAAAATAATGAATTTCAAAAATATATATATATATAAGGAGCTTGCCAATCTGTACACTATTTGAGTTTGAAAAGGATGCCCTGGAACCCTCCTGATGTTCATGCCAGACCTACCCCCAGTCTGTCCTAGCCACTTCTGGCTGAGCTCATTAACCCGACCGTCACTGTGGTCGGAGCACTGAACTGGTATAAAGTGGCTGAAGCAAGGGTAGTTCGTAAGAAATACAAGACATGAGCCTCATGTCTACTTAGACAACAAATGCATGCGGATAAAATAGGGCTCTCCCCAGCTGTCACCAGCTTGAGGACCATGTCACAGCGATAACCCTGGTGTCAGTGGCTCATGTCCACACTGCGCATGCAGGACCCCATCAAGGTCTCTGCAGCTGTGTCTAGGATGAGCATGATGGTTCTCAAATACCTTGGTTGCGGTATCCCTTTCTCCACCTGCCTATGTCCAAAGGAGATATCTCCATCATTCCCTGAAAAGACACAGCAGCAGAGTGAATTCCTTCAGCCCACTCTAGCTCCTGGCCTTGGAATAAGGAGTAGCAGATGTGATTGGTGGGGTGGGGCCAGCTGACGTCCACTGGGCCCCCTTTGTCAGGGGCAGGGCCACTGCACCAAACAAGGACAGCAAGAGCCGTTCGTTCTTGCAAAGCATGATGGCTGTCTGTGCCTCTTGCCTCTTCCAGTAAACAGATGAAGCAGGGTCAGCGGCTGGCCAGGTTTGCAATTTCTCAGCTCTTCAGCCTGCACCTAAATATGCAACTCAAAGTCATGAGAATCCTAAGGTCTAGGTTCAGAGAGGGAGAGAAAAGTGCCTGGTACAAACTGACCTAAGCCTACTGGGCCACTCGGATATTTGACAGATTTGACCAAGCCAGGGTCAGTCACAGCCAACAGTTAGAGGTGGGTGGGAGAATGTGGCTCTTCTGCTATGGTTCACTGTTACCTGGCATGTCGTAACAAAAGCAAATCTTGGACCATATTTTTCAATTCATGCTATCAATTCTTAAAGCAGGCAGGCTCAAAATAAACACACAACCTATCCTGTGAGCTCAGAGATGTCGGGCTCCCAAACTACAAGAAACTTAGAAGACTTGTAAGCAGCCACCTTCAGATCAGATCAAGCACAGGTGCCTCTCTTAAGTAGAGGACATGGGACTAAATGACTTTCTAGACCTAGAGCATGTGCTGTAGTCCTGGGCTGACCAGGTTCTTAAATATCCTTGGCTCAAGGGTTATGATGTGTGCAGAGTCTTTCTCACCCACCAGCTATCTTCAACACCATGCGTTCAAACGATAAGAAATCATGACTTCTACATGTCTCTTATGCTCAAGAAAAAAGCCCTCCATTGGACATTTTTAGATCATGATATTTGAAGCCATTGAATAGCCACTTTTGGAGGGTAACTTACACACGAGGGTCTTTCAAATCCCAACTGACCAACCCCAGGCTGCAGATTTCGGATGAGAAATGTGATGAATTAGAAATGGCTGAAAAATGCTTAGATGTTCCACCCATTAGGAGTCTCAGTAACCTCATTCTTTCTGCTATGGCTGGGCAACCCAAAATCTTCAGGGAGGCCAGAGCTGATGTTGTAGCTCAAGTCTCAAGGCCATCTGCTGGCAGAATTCCCTCTTTTCCAAGGGAGGTCAGTATTTTCCTAGCAAGGCCTTCAGCTGATTACATAAAGCCCACCCATATTAGGGAGAGCAATCTGCTTTACTCAAGAGTCTACTGATTTAAATGTTGATGTAGTCTTTAAAAAACACCTTCATAGAAACATCTAAAATAATATTTGACCAAATATCTGGTTACTGTGGCCCAGACAAGTTGACACATAATACTACCCATCACAGCCAGCACTGGTGACAGGAGAAACAATGTAGCGTGACTTCCAAGACTAAGTGGTAAGAACCCTGCACCTGCCCCATGGGTCTCTTGCAGTGCTCTCGTGGAAGCCTGGCTACCCTGAGATCACCAGGCTGTGAGGAAGCCCAAAACTAGCACATGGAGAGACCATATGGAGAAAGAGATCCCAGTAGCCCCCAGCTGTTCCAGCCATTCCAGCCCAGAAGCCACCAACATGAGAAAACCATCTCAGCGTGCAGCCCAGAGGAGGTTTCAAATGCCTCCGTCCCCTGATGCCATCAGGCTACAGCCACACCAAGACACAAAGTGATGATTACCTAGCTGAGCCAGTCCAACCACAGAACCATCAACTATATTAATACACTGCTTTCTAACCCACTGAATTTGGGGGTGGGTTATCCAGCAACTGGCAACCAGACTAAGAATAGTTGAAATGTTAACCAACAGCTCACAGGGTATATATTCATTTTAACATACACATGTACACATACCAATACCCACGCTGGAATATTTTAAGAAAATTAGAGGCACCACCCTGCCACAGCCTCAATTTCCAAATTTGAACCCATTGGGCTCCTTGTGCCTGTTCACACCAAGTTAAGGACCTGGCAGGGTGTGAGCATGATTAGTTAGGACCAACTAACTATCCACGGGAGCCCACGCATCTCACACAGAGCACTGAAGCGTCCACCAGGCCCTGCCATAAAATACAGGTATGATCAGAGTGTCAAAGTACCTGCGGGGAAGTATTGGAGAAGATCTCTTAATCCCCTGTATGTTCAACTCCGTTAGAGGGATACCCAAGAGTTTGCAGAGAAACACTGTTTCCTTTTTGACTTGTTGCTCTGCTGTCTCAGGCTGCAGAGAACCACCAGTGGAGGCTGGATGCAGAGAGAAATCACAATGTGAGGCTTTGAGCCATCATCTGACAGCTGAGCTTCCTCTCCCAGGGTCAGATTCTCACACCTGGCCCCTCGTTTCATCCGATCCACCGTCCCCCAGGAGGGTCCTCAGCCTTTATGCAAATTGGCTCCCCAGCACCCACTCCAGCAGCACAGACATGGCCAGCCTTTCTGAAGTCCTCTTAGATTCCATCTAGAAACTCTGCTTCAGATAAATGAAATAGTGGGGAATACTGACAATCTAACAGATTAATCAGTGTAACACAGTGACCCTGGAGCCAGAATTTAAATTTGTTTTTTAACAAGAAGCTGACAGCTACTTCTCTGCTGAGCAGGGTGAGCAACCCAGATGGCTCAGGCAGGGCTGATATTCCAAATATTTAACAGCTGGGACCACCTGGGCACTGGTGGGCTCAGAGCAGAACCCCCCAGCCCTGCCCACAGGGACCAGGGAGGCGAGGGAAAGGAGTGTGGACGTGGGGGCTGTGGGAAAGAAAAGCTCCTCCCCTGTGAGCAGGGGAGCCGCTATCAGCTCCAGAGGATGGCAGACGTGGGAATGTAAGTCTAGTGTTTTCAGATACAGATTTTTCCCAGAGTGGCTGCAATGGGACTTTGTGAAATTTCCTGATTTGAATGTTGGCAACTACTTTTAAATTCACAAATATATACATACATTTTTTTTTCAGGCCAAACCAAATAAAGACAGAAATGCATATGACCTTTATGCTTCAATTCTTCACTGCTGTTCCAAAGGCAGACCCAGAACGTCCCCTGGGACAAACTGCCGCTGTTCCCTGTAGGGTCACCTAGGTAGCCTCTTCATATGCAGCCAAGGCGGCTGCACTTTCACGCTCTTTAGGATGAGTCTTTGATCCTTTAAGTTAGCAAAGTTGTCTCACTCCCTGGCTCTGTAGACCTTTGGAATGAGAAAAGCCAAATTTACACCCAGATCTAGGAACTTCCTGGATGAAAAGATCAGGAACTTCTACTCCCCAAAAGTTGTAGAAACCCATCAGGGTGGACTGGGATGGGCTAGGTGAGTTCTGCTAACTAAGTCCTCAAAAGGAGCCTCCAAAGGGCGGGAGAACTCTGGGCTGGCACTCCACCCTCCACCAGGAGCCAGCTACCCTCCTACGATGTTTGTGCTTTGGACGTGGGTGACCAATCATGTGATGGGTGCTCTAAGAGCAACCTGGCAGCCTGGGCGGGGCCTGGACCAGCAAGGCCATCCAACAGCAGTGGACAAGCAGTATCCCTGTACCGTTTTGCCTCCAGTTATGACAGCATGGGCCACCAGAGCCACACTGGGCTCATCAGATCCTCCCTCTCTTTCCCAGCCTGATGTTTCAGAGGTACTCTTAAAGACTGAGTACATCTGTAAGCAAAGCCATCTCTGTGGGCATGTGACACATGCGGTCACAGAGGGTTCCATATGCTTGGTTTAATGCTCATTTGAAATTCTTACATTTGAACCAAGAGGTCCTGCATTTTCCTTTTGCACTAAGCCCCACAAATTATGTAGCTGGTCCTGCCCTGGGGCTCCTGAATAATTACAGAGGAACCTTATTTAAAAGGGGGCCTCAAGAAGCAGATGCAGTCAATTCTCATTATTTGTGGTGGTGATTTTCTATATAAAGTTGCCACGAACACTGAATTGGTGAATACTGAAACATTGCTCCTAGGAGAAATACAGAGTTAGGTCCCTGCAAGCTTCTGGTCACATTTTTGTCAACCAATCAATGTTTTATGTGTGTTTCTGTTTAAAGACATCTTGTTTAAAATATAATTCGGAATCATTAACATTGAACTTATGACAGTATTGCACCATAACTCAGGTCTGAATGAAGTTTATCTCACACACATATTTTCTCCAATAAGACACATCTTTTACTTTGGAATGCTAGCCAGCACCCCACCACTATGCCTGGGGGCTATTTTAAAAAGTAAAATCACCAACCAAAAAAAAAAAAAAAAAAAAACCCTGAAAAAAGTGCAAAAATACAAAGGCATGGCTCTCAACAGACCTGAGAAGGGGGCTTGCTCCCTGTGTGAGCTGAAAGGAGAAAGCAGAGCATCATTTTGTTCCCTCAGCTGGGAACATACGCTTGGGGCAACTCGAATTTTTCACCAGTCTGCACAGGCCCACACATGACAAAGCACTGGGAGCGCTGATTTGGGGGGCACAGAAATGTACAAGTAAATGTTAGCCAGTAAGCAAGTTTGCAAACACACAATCCATGAGTAATAAGGATGGGCTACATCATTCTCTCTTTGTGGGGCGCTACATGAGAGCCCAGATAATTAGTGGGAAAAATAAAGCACATGGCCATGTTAGGAGCCACACAGGAAACACAGGGCAAAGCACTTACAATATGTTACTAATAATAATCTCTTTGTCAAAAAGAAGAGGTCGCACATTGATTTATTTTTCCATGCATGCGTGATTATTAAAATGGAGGAATTGGGTGAGCAGAAATCTCACGGAAGTTGCTATGAACAAAAGCAGATCTTGACTCCCAGAGGAAGTCCATCTTTGCTTAGCCACCATAAGATCAACTACCATTACAGTCTTAGGGCCTGTGGCACACTTAATAAAAGGCACTGGTTCATAGAGCTGCCTGAATGCTCTTGTTTCTTATAATCAAGGTAAAGCTAGAAAAAGCAATGTGAAAAATGTACCTTTTGTGTTTGCCATTTTATTGATTTTAAGCCCGCTACTCATAACTTAATTTCAATTTACACTTTTTCTTTATTTCTATAAAACCACATTCTTCAAATATTTGAATTTGTATTAAAACTGTTCAGGCACATGATTTTTTTTAAAAAGTCATCATGCAGAAGGGCATATAATAAAAGGGATACTTTTATGTCATATCTCCTTTATTTCCTAAGGCAAAAATTTTAAACCATTTTATATCTAGTTCTACTAATGATTATTTACCATATCATTTGCAAATTTTTCTTTATTCCCTATATATAGCCATTCTTCTCTCATCTTGAGGCATCAGAAGAAATTCACACATTAAAATAGAATATGGCCTTATATATTTTTTAAATACAGTTTTCTGGATAAAATTCCCTCATTCCTTAAAATTTAAAGGCACATGCAAATGATTTCCCTCATTTGTGGAGTATAACAACGAAGCAAAACTGAAGGAACAAAATAGCAGCCGACTCAGAGACTCCAAGAAGGAACTAGTGGTTTCCAAAGGGGAGGGGTGTGGGAGGGCGGGTGGGGAGGGTGGGAGAAGGGGATTGAGGGGTATTATGTTTAGTACACATGGTGTGGGGGATCACAGGGAAAACAGTGTAGCACAGAGAAGGCAAACAGTGAATCTGTGTCATCTTACTACACTGATGGACAGTGACTGCATTGGGGTATGAGTGGGAACTTGATAATATGGGTAAGTGTAGTAACCACATTGTTTTTTCATGTGAAACCTTCATAAGAGTGTATATCAATAATACCTTAATAAAAAGTAAAAAATTAAAAATTAAAAAAAAATTTAAAGGCACACAGGAAAATGACTTTTGTTATTATTTCTTTGGACTTTTAAAGTAAAATATTTAAAAGGCAGCATTTAGGCACTTGAAATGTAATATTTTTCTATGTTCCCTGTGCCAGACTAGCTAACTATCCCATATCCATTCTCTCCTCCTTCAAAAGTTTTAGCTCAGTATATGGCCACCTGCCCCAAAACTGCATTTCCCAGCCTCTCTCACACTTGTACATCATCATGACTTTCTGATCAATAGAACATGAAATTGTGTGTGCCATCTCAAGAATATTTCTAAAATACATGAATGAAAATTTCATAGTCATTTCTTTCTTCCTGCTGGTTAGAGTGCTAATGTGATGGCAGGTGCAAGAGCAGCCATGTTTAATCAGAGATGCAAAAGTACAGTAAGGACAATGGAGCCTCCCTGCCTGCACTGACACCCACATACTACCACTTGAGATACAAACTTTATCATGCTTAGGTCTCTTTGATATAATAACTTGGACATATCCTAGCACACATTCTCCAATTAAAATGCAAATAAAAGAGCTCAAATCCTCTTTGTTCATTTAGTATGTATCTGGGTGCCTATTATGTGTTGAGCCTTGTTCTGGGAAGTTAGGATGAGAGAGAGAGAATGAGAGAATACGAGAAAGACTGGGGCTGGGAGAGGAAGGAGAGGAGGGGGAGGAGACAGGAATCCTTGCATAGGAGATAGTCTGCAGGGTGGGGTGGGTATGAGCCAGCTAGGACCGCCATACCCAATATCACAGACCGGGTGACAAACAACAGAAATGTATTTTGCCATTGTTCTGAAGGCTGGAGATCCAACATCAGAGTGTTGGCAGGGTTGATTTCTTCTGAGGCCTCTCTCCTTGGCTTGCAGATTGCTGCCCTCTCACCACCGCGTCCTCACACTCCCTGGGTCTGTGCTGTGTCCTAATCTTGTCCTCTTGTAAGGAACCCAATCATACTGGATGAAGGACCCACCCTAACGATCTCCTTTTACCTTCATTACCTCGTTAAAGGTCGTGTCGTCCAAACACCATCGCGTTGCATGGTATGAGATGTTAGGGCTGCACCTTAGGAATTTGGGGGGAACTCAGTTCAGCCCATAACAGGCAATAAGGGGGAGAAGCAGTTGGACAAATGGACGATGCCAATTTATGAGAGAGGAAAAGCGTACTCGGATAAATATACTAAAATTGCCCATGGAAAATGGATAGGCATCAGTATGGTAAAAAATACACATACATATCTATAAAAAAGCAAGAACTACAATGAAAAGGCAAAAACCAACTCTCAGAGAAAGGCTTGCAAGCTCTGCTACCCACAAGGTGTTCATTCTCTAATGTGCACAGTCTTTTCAGTCAATAAAAGGGCCAAACAACCTTGTGGGACACGCTGAAAGGTATGAACAGGCAAATCCAGAAGAATACAAAAGACAAATGTAACAAGGTGTCATCACTCATTATCAAAGAAAAACAAAGTCACACAAAATGATTCACTTACCAGACTGCATGTACTAAAAAGACTAATCTGTTATGATGGGGCAGTGGGCCCTGGGCGGAAAACGCAGAGACAGTCACGTAAATTGGCACAAACAGATAAATAAGCACCACCCATTGTGTGTAATCTGTAAACCAGAATTCCTCTGTCAGCGTATTTGTAAATTATTGTGGAATTGCTTATAGAAGCCCCAAACTTGAAACAACTCAAATAGCTATTATGATGGACTGAAATGTTTCCCCCCAAAATTCGCATGTTAAACTAAAGCCCAACCACCGATGTGACTGTATTTGGAGATAAGGCCTATTTAAGGGTAGTTTGTTTATATTGGTTTAATCCTTGTCAAATGTAGTATACAAAGGAAAAGGACAAGTACCTTTACACAGAATATACAGCCACAGCGTCACACCAGAGGACCCATGGGAGGGCAGAGGAGACAACACTCTTCTCCTGGACAGGAGCTCGGGAATGGCTCTCAGCAGAAGGCTGGGCAGCCGGGAGCCCCAGTCTCAGCTGCGTTCCCACTTCCTGGGCCTCCCCCTTCCCCCAGCTCCTTATAAGGAGTCCCAGGAGCTATGATAAGGAGATGATCATGGCCCTCGGGGGTGTCCCATGTGTGGGAGAAGATATATGCACCCCTGAACACTGAGCACATGGGAGGGGAAGGGACAGCATGAGAGTGGGAGAGAGGCAGGCACCCCAAGAGGTGGAGGAGCTGAACCCCCAGCCAGCCCTGAGGAGGCACTGATTCTGGATGGTCTTAAAGAAAAGGAAAGATGATACAACCTACAGGGAGTGGATGGGATGGAGGGCAGTAGTTGTCCCATTTACACACAAGAAGGTAATAAAGGTTACATGAGGTCATAGCATGGGACCTCAATCCCATAGGGCTGGCTTCCTTATAAGAAGAGGATGAGACCCCAGAGAACCTCGCCAAAAGGGAACCTGCCAGCACCCTGATCTTGGACTTTGGTCCTCCAGAATGCTGACAAAGCCAATGTGTGTTTTTTTAAGCCACCCAGTCTGTAGGATTTGGTTATAGCAGCCTAAGCAGGCAGATGCCTGGTTAATCAAAAATACCAATCCAAACTTAGTCCCATAAATCACAGCATAGTCATACAACAGGAGTGCACAGAGCCTTTAAGAAGAAACAGCAGATTTCCATGCAACCCCATGGAAAGATGTCCCACCTTTGCTGTATGATCAAAGCAAGTTGTCCATACGCAGGATCCCACTGCAAAACAAAGTGCTATATTGGCACAAGTCTGGAGGTATCTTGGTTACAAGGAAGAAAAAAGAGATAAGAAAAGATGCTTGGGGAAATTTAATTTTTTTTAAGTCATACTTCTTTGTGATTCTTACATTTAAAAAGAAAGCAAAGCATTTTATATATAGTTAATTTATAAATATGTACATTAAAAAAAAAAGGAAAACAACAAACTCCAGTTGACTGAGAATTTCCCAAACTCCAGAGGTGATTAACACCCCCTGAGTTTGCCTGTCAATCAGGACTCCTGCAGCGCTCAGTGACTTCATTCTTGGAGCTTGGGTTTCATTGGAATAAGAATCCAACAAGATGGTATCCTACCCTTTTTCCCGCCCAATATTTTATTACACAAATTTTCATACATACCAAAAAATGTTGAATTTTACAGTGAATCTCTGTATGCCCACCCTATAGATTCTATGATTAATATACTCTTCATGCTTTATCATATATCTATCCACTGCTCCATTCACCCATCAATCCATGGTTTTCTTCTAAGGTATTTCAAAGTCGTGGATGTGAATAAATACTATTCCCCCTAACTAGTTCCCTATGTGTAGCATGAAACTACTGTTAAATACATAAATAGTGAAAAAATTGCACCCAGCAGAAGAGGCCACACACGCTTCATGTTACACTATCAAAGGGAAGAGCTTGGAAAGACAGCATGGGGTTGGGGGAGACAGTAAAAGGACTAATTAGATTTTGTTTGCCACCTCCGTCCAGTCTTCACTGAGAAAGAGCAAAGAAATACCCACACCTCATAAGCCAAACATAAATATGTTTGTCATTAGTCAAAACTGCAGTTTTAAAAAAAAATCAAAGGGAAAATAAGGATCCAGACATATTTGTTGCTGTAAGCATTTTCTAAGGGGAGCTGGTGTCTCAGACTGGGAGGTTCAGCCTCGATTGGCTCTAAGCCTTTAGCTTCTGGGAAGACACCAGCCAAGCATCCTTTCAAGTCCTTGAAGATATGGTCTGTTGCTGTTTTCCTACAAACATTTGCATGTTGATATCATTGAATGTTTTCAATGTTTTCCAGTATTGTTTTAACTACAGAAACATCTCACCCCAACAGCCCACAAAGACTTTGATGTGACAAACGGTGTATCAACTTTTCCAACCTGACCTAAGAGGTTTATTTATTCAATTTCAAGGTAGTCCCAGGTCTTTTAATTTCTAATTAGTAAGCAACCTAATAGGATTAAAAAGCCTTGCAAACCACCTTCCCTTTGATAGATGGGCCTGCCAGCCAGCCTGGCTTATGGAAAAGCAAAGCATTGCAAACCAGTTTTTTTTTTCCAAAACCAGAGGTAACATTTGCTCTTGTTTGACGAAGGTGGCTGTAATGATACTCAGAAACACAACTGTACTCATGCATAACATAGCTCAGATTCTTTACTATGATGGTGCCGCCCCATGGCTCCACCAGATGGGGAACGGCTGAATGCCCCAGTCCCCACTCAAGAATGTGACACTTGCCCGCAGCTCCAGGGAACTCTTTTCCCACCAAACAGGGTGCCTCCAGTCCTAATGGAAATGTCTAAAATTCCAAAGCTTAAGAGTGCCCCAAAAATCCAGAAATAAAAGTACTATTTCACAGGATAGAAACACCATTAGAACATCTGCCACAAAGATTTCAAAAACATTAGATTTAATTTTTTTCACTATTTGGTCAGGATGCCTCCCCGCCTCCACCCTCAGCTGCAAACGATAGATGGTTACAGGGAAGTGCAGTAAAGCGTGATGCTTGGATGCATACATGGTTCGCCTGGTTAAGAAAGATGAGAATCAAAGGGGGGGGGAAAGCAGCCCATATATCTTTTTAAACAGATCTGTTCTAACTGATGCTCTCATGTTTTTTTTTCCCCCATTTAAAATTCAAGAATAAATTAAAATCTAAATCCACTAAGACTTTAAATGGCCTTCATGGAGAGGAGTAAATGACATTACATTTATCTGTTGAGAACATCAACAGAAAACTAATTTGAGGAAGAAAAGACTAATTAATAAGAGCAGAAATGACTACTTAACTTGCTTTGATCTTAGGAATTATTAAATAGCAAAACAACCCCTCTGTTTTAAGGCATGATAAAACAGAGAAGGCAGAAGAAGAGGAAGCAAATAAGTGCTGATCTGGAAAGAACAGGGGCAAGTTCAATGCCACGGGAGCTCCAACCCACTTGGGTTTCTAAGTACGACTCAGAGCCCTTTGTGTGGATTACTGATTTGGGGGCAGCCCCATTCCAGTTTCCTACCTCAACAGCAGGGATGGAAGTCATGAGCTCTGAGAATCCCTGCTGCCCCCATGAACAGTCCAGATTTGGAGAGACTGCGTGTAAAAGCCTGGCCTAAGAACTATGAGCAAATCCTAGAAGTAACCATAGTTCCTGGTCTTCAATTCCTTACTATCTTTACTATTAGAAAGACTAAATAAACTCCACACAAAACCAAAGAGGTACTCCTGAAAAACCAGAATGAAGGACAGAGAGAAGCAACGAGAACAGAAGTTTCAGAACTCTTGGCAAGAGGGAATAAGTTTCTGGGCTGTCAAAAGGCTGAGAAATTAAGAATCTCGGTCAAACTTAAAGCTCCAAGGAACAGACAGTCAATATCTAAATTGCACATCCATTGTCCCCACTAATTTGGAATCCATTTACCTATACTAATATAAATGACATGGAACAATATAATCGCAGCATCGGAATCTCCAGATTTCTATCCCCAAACAACATGCTATTTGCATATCAAATAACTGCTTTGTAAACAGAAAGACATGCATACAATTGCTCTAAATTCTGTAACAGCCCAGTTCTGTCTTGGCCAATTTTCTTTTTTCCCAGGACTTAGCAAAATGCCTGGTACACAGCAGGTGCCAAAGTAAGAGAGGTAAATGAATTGTCATTAAGAGGGTGAAAGCAAACACTCTGTCATTGAACTTAAAATCACATAAAAGAATTAACAATTTCATGTTTTATCTAGGTATATTTTTACAGTTACTTGATTGTGTCCATTTCTAAAAGAAAACAAAACTACAAAAGAGATACTTTATTGAACTGAAATTGCTTTGTATAGGAACCTTAGAGAAGGTTTCTGTACACTACTAGGCCCTTAAGAGAATTAGCTAGGTGGAGGTTCATTAGTTCAAAGTAACAAGAAGAGGAACAGCAGGAATCAGGCACTTTATTATCATCTCCATTTTACAGACAGGGAGATGTAAGCTAAAAAAACTTAGAGATTGTTACAGAACTTTTGCGGTCAACAGCCAATCCATTTCTAAGCCCACACTCCTAACTCTCACACTAGATTGCTTTACTCAAAACATACCCTCATCTATAACTTGTAGTACAGCAAAGCTGGCTTTAAAAAGGTCCTTTCTAAGTATTATAATTCCCTTGTTTCTATATTAAAATTTGGTTTAGGTGAGATATCAAATCCAAAATAACAGTGGGTTAACTCACTTAAAAGCACTCAAGAGGTAGGCAGTGCAGGACTGGTAGGACGGCTTTAGGATAGTAATCAGGATCCCTCTATCTTGATGTACTACCATCCTCACGGCCCAAGTTGGCTGCTGAACTCCAGTCATCACATCCATAGTTCCTCAGAGGGAAGTAGGAAGACAGTATGACAGTTTCTGAACTACATGTGCCTCTATTTACATCTGTCATATGACCATGAGGGAGGTTAGGAAATAATAGCCTTTGTTCTAGGTGGCCACATGTCCATGTAAAAACTGCAGACTCTATTACTAAGGGACAAGAGAAGAAAGATTTCAGAGGAATATCTAGCAGTCTAGGTCACGGGCAAATGATTAACTTGGTGCATTTGAGGACAATGTGGCTACAAAACTGAGCCCCCGTTGGAATAAATATGCATGATTATCATTTTATTCTTGGTAGCTTGCTCTGCTGGTGAGAGCAGAAAATTCTTTGTGAATGAAATCAATTAATTCTTTTTATGTTTCACCTTCCTTTACCTTTGGAGCAATGCCCATTAAATTACACACAGAGTATTTGTTTGCCCAGAGCACACATATCCATTCATGTATTGAGTACTCATAATGTACCAGGCACACACCTGACCCTGGATGCTAATGGGACCCACAACAGACCCAGGCTCACCCCTCCTGGTCACATTACACAGCCGCGAACACGCTGCCAAGGACAGTCCAGGGGCCCTGAGGGCAACGGCCGGTGGCCCAGACTCACTCCTCAGAGCAATCTGAGAGCAGGTTCCCCAGGCAGCATGTTCATGCCAGGCCCTAGGTGACGAGGAGGCTTCAGCAGGAGCAGAGTCACCAACCAGGTTCATCGCAGTCTCTTCATGCTGGGCTTGGAATCGACAAAGTGAACACATGCACACATTTTCCCTCCTCTGACGGTTTTCACATCTCTAAGAACTTTCAAGTTCATTTCCCTCAAACAGGACTCTGCGAAAACTGATGTGGCCTCCTTTTCCCAGGCTGAGCTGATGAAGGAGAGGAGATCCGTTATCAGCCCCATGCGCACAACCCATGAGGCTCATCCTGGCTTTGCACGGACAGCGCCCAGCATCACATTAAGCTTAATACTCGGAGAGGTTGAAGTATTTGCATGAAGCCACTGAGAAAGAGAACCAATGTGAGAACTGACAGCTTCATAGCGGGCGGCTTGATTCATAGACTGTTTGGTGACATAAATTTAAAAGCTAGGGCCCCCAAGCAACGTTTTAGGTTGGGCTCTTTTCCCCTTAATTGCAAAATAAAGCATAGAAGGACTCCACTCCTCCCTGAAAAGTGGGGAGCTGGCTATTTCCAACTCAATACTAACTCCACTGCACCCACTACACAAATCAATAGGCCCTTTGGCTTATGATATAATTGGCTGCCTTCCTCCGCCCAGGTGTAGGCAGGGACAGAGCCGGGCCTCCCTCCTCCGGGGCCTCAGGCTTCCTTCACCTATGAAAGAAATAGAACCAGAAGAATTCAGAGTTGGTGCTAGGACACTCAGCCTCAGGCAGACCTCTGCATGTGACAGGCCTTAGCTCTGCTGACACCGTCAGCCAGGAAGGAGAGCTCCCTAGTGAGAGGCAGAAATCTGCCTGCCTTGCAGAGCTACTCAAAGTGTGGCCCCAGAGAGGCAGGGTCAGCATCACACACAAGCCTGTTGGAAATGCACAGTCTCAGGCCTCGCCACGACACTACTGCGTCAAAATCTGCATTTTTAACAAGATCCCCAGGGAATTCACAAGCATAGGAAGTTTGAGGACTATTGTGCCAGAAGATGGACTCCCCCCCCCCAAAAAAAGTTTCCACGACAAGTTCCATAGTTAGAAATGACACTTGATCAGATTTGTGAGGAGCTCTCAATTTAAATACTAAGAAAGCTAAGCTTCCAAGTAGCCTCCATTCACTTTTCACAGTTAAGCAGGAGCAGACATGTGTAGGCCATCTGTGAAACAGTGTTCGCGTTGCAATGGATACCTAGGGGAACATGTTAAAATTCCGATTCCATGGCCCTACCACTAAGAACACGGATTCAATGGGCTGTGGTAAGACACGGAAACCTACATGTTTTAACAAACTCACCAGATGATCCTAATGCAGATGGTCCCAAAACACGCTATCATAAACACTGTGCAGTTTAGCTATTACACTGGGAAATGGGAGAAAATAACGTGGACATGGGGAGTACTGCTGTCAGTTGGAAGAGCAGGCAGGACTATCACAATGAAGCTGGACAGGAAGGGAACCTTGTTTCCTCCTACGTACATCTCACACACACACACACACACACACCCCTATGTATGTAAGTTGTACAGGTAGGTGTAGGGAATGTGAGGTTCCCAGGTAGTTGGAGGGACTGGGGGTGGATTAATATGTGGCTTGTTTGGAATAGACCGGCTCCTAATGAGAACAGGAGGGGCGTCCACACCGCAGCTGGTGCAGTTAATTGGTGGGAAAGTTTTGGGCTCTGGGGTTCATGGTTTCGGGAGTTGTGTTTAGTCTAGGATAGATGACAGCACTTCCTCTTGTAGATTCAGCCCGAGGGTGGTAGTCAAAACTACATTAACTCTTAGTGGTCCAGGACAGACAGCTTCTAAGAGACACCGATGAAACGATTTCAGAGCAGAATTTAGCCTGCCTGCCTGCCTGCCTCAGAACACACCTTTCCTAGACCCCACACCAGCATGACTGGAATTCGTGTTTAGAAGCTCCCAGGCGGTTTCCGGGATCATTAGCTTTGAGGACTACACAAATGTCATCTTCTAGATGAGAAAAGCAAAGTGACAGGCCACGGTCCCCAGCCCCGACTCCCCGAGAAGTGCTCTCCTGAGGGAGGTGTTGGCTGCCCAGAAAGCCACCTCTGGCCCTGAGGCCATCCTGGGCACCAGGATTGCAAAAGCACCGGTTTGAGGGGACTTGGTGCCTATCGTTGAGTGCAAGCTCCCTTCTTATTTTTATTCTTTACCATCTCCCACTGAGTCTGATGAATTCTTAAAATGCAGCATGTTCTGCAGCAGGGCTCTAACCCACCACGGCCCGCCCTCAGGAAAAGAGCTGCTCTTGGACCCGCTGTACATCTGCTGGGATTATGCACAGGGTCTAGCAGGAGAGAAGGAGCAATAAAATTTACACAGGAATTATCACGTTCCCTTTCTTCAATTCTGCTTCAAAAAAGAACACAAGGGTAGATTTAAAGACTTAAAAAAAACAGTTAAGTTTCACACACTACCAATTGGGTTACAATAAAAAGGAAGATAATTACATATATATATATCTGCTTTTATTTGCATTAAATTTCCCCTAAATTTCACCACAAACTGGAGGGTTGCAATGGGAGAGGGTGTTTCATCGTATAGACAGTGTTACACTTTTAAAGTTGGGAGCCATGGAATTGTACTGCAAATCTAATCATTCAGTTCACTTATAAGGAAAAATTTTGTTTTTAAGAAAAGATGACATTAAATGTTGCAAAGTTGGCAGTTAATCTACAGCAAAAGCTGTTTTCCTAGTCCTGGGGGACCCTGGTACTCAGCGGGACCAGCTTGACCCTCTCATGTGTCTCCTTGGCTGGCACCAGGAAAGAGCTGGCTGGGCTCATGGATGTGGTCTCCCCACTGCTTGCAATGCACAGGATTTAGTTTTCCTAAATAATTTCAAAATTATGGCCACATAAGTAACCTGCATAGTAAAAAAAAAAAGGGGGGGGAGACTAAGCGGAGCACAGCAACCGGCATGCCTAGCACCACTTACCTGACATCTGTTGCATCCAGACGCCAGCCAGAAGCCACCAAATAATCACAAAAACCCTCAGCACCCAGCCAGAGTAAACCCTTTAGGGCCATGAGAAGGCCTCACAGGGGAACCATATGAAATGCAGGTACTTCTCTGCTTGCTTCTTCTGCCAGGCAAACTGCTCACCTACCCCCATATAAAATATATACTGTAGCAGAAGTTCTTAATTTGAGACCATAAAATCCAGACATTTTCAGGAAAAAAATTATGTATATATATGCATATATATATTGTTCTGAAAAGACTCTCAAGGATTTCTGATCCCAAAAGATTTAAGCATCATTGCTCTGAAGCATGTATCTCAAGGCGTGGTCCTAAATGTTCCCATATTAAAAATACATTCTGACATATTACAGTAAGAACAATAGTGAAACATTTATTCATTTACTCAATAAATACTTGTTTTACCTACAAAAATAATAAATACACAAATAAATGTTCCCATATCAGGCCTCCTGGAACACTTCTTTAAAACATACATTCCCATAGCCTGTTGACCTCTAGCATCAGACTAGCTTGACGCAGTGCCTAGGAACCTGTCAAACCTGTGTCTCCAGCCTGCTCACATTTGAGAGTCACTGAGGTAAGCATTCAGACTGTTTGCATGACTTAGCTATGAAGAGTGCTGCAACCAACATGGCAGAGAAACAACCTAAGGGTCTGTCACCAGATAACTGGATAAACAAAACATGGTAAACACATCAATGGAATATTATTTGATCCTAAAAAAGGAAATGCTACCACTTGACAAAACAGGGATGAACCTTGACGACAGTATGCTAAGTGAAAGAAGCCAGTCACAGAATGATGAATACTGTATGATTTATTTAATGTGGAACCTAAAAAAACATCCAATTCATAGAAGCAGAGCATAGAATGGTGGCTGCCCAGGGTCAGGGATGAAGGAAACGGAAAGACGATGGTCAAAGAACACACAGCCTCAGCTATGCAAGAAGAGTAAATTCTGGAGCTCTGATGTACAGCATGATAGTGCAGTTAACAATACTGCATTGTGTGCTGGAAATGTGCTGAGAGTAGATCTTAAGGGTTATCAACACACACACAAAATAACTATGTGAAGTGATGGATATGCTGATTAGCTTGAGTGTAGGTAGTACTATGTATATGGCTATCAAATCACGTTTAAGCCTTAAATATATACAATTTTTATTCGGCAAGTATATCTCAATAATGCTGGAAAAAACAAAATTGAAGGAAAAAGAAAAGAAGCCACAGCATTTCATTTCCTGAGGGTAAAGATTTATATTTTCTTTAGAAAATTCTTCAGGATGGAGCAGGGGTGGAGGATGAAACAAAAATTTCCCAAGGAAGGAAAATTAGCTATTTGTCTGCATCTTTTTTCCCTTAAAAAAATCAGGGTGTGAAGAGTCAAATTCAGAAGATACCACAATGGCAATAGCTTTTTAAATGCTGTATTGAAAAGGGCGAGTCTCTAACTTTACAAAGCCTTCTCCCAAAAACATGCCTGACTTACATTTAAAGATTACAAGGGACTCTGACTTGTTTATTGATCATTCGCTTAATTACCAGATATAACGGTTTGCCTTCTCAATGCATGATTTATTAAGGAGGTAAACCTAATATTAATTCCTGCCCAATCTGATACAATGATAGATAGCCTAATACATGGAACTCCAAACATGTGACACTGTTTTTACAGCCATCTAAGGTTTAATTCCATCATATCTTTTGATTGAAAACCTCCTCATCTGATCCAGAGGGTTTTTCCCCCAAGTTTTCTTCTTAAGAGTCAAGATCTGTCCATGTAAAATTCCTTTTATGTTGGTATCTTAATTGAACACTAAAAAATAATAGTTCATGGAATGCAAGATTTAGTGTAGCACATAAAAAAATAAAATGACAACACTAAAAAAATATCTATCTCACTCACATAAATTAAGGCAAAGCCCTAAAAATTCAACCTATGAATATCATATATTCTGCAGTTGATTTTCCATTTTCACCTCCAAAATGCAATAAATTACAAAGTATTAGCATGCAGCCGTGCAACTGGGGTGCTGATCAGACACATAATTCTCCCTTAAAACATCTCGGCCATTTCTTATCATATTTGTCTTTCCAAATCTTTATTAACTCCACCAAAAGAGCTTATTGAAGGCGTACCTTCATTTTGACCTCAGGGGCTTTCAGCCAGTAAAAACAAAACAAATTAGAACTCTGATATTCACATACATACAGAGGAAAATCAATAGTTTTAATTTTCACATTGAGGCCCACAATTTTCAACTGACGGCCTCAGCAGGTTTTAATGGACACAAACAATTTACTTTTACTGTTTTAATTGTTTTTAGTCAATCACTTTTTATTGCCCCTCTACATCTGACTAAACAAATTAATCGAGCTATATTCATAAATGATGACTTGGTAAAACGGCCGGTTATGTATATTTTACTATTTGAGTCTCAATTACAGGCAGCATTAGGAAATAGCTGGCCCAAAAGGTAGCCTTGGTCATTAAAGCAAAAAACGAAAAAAAGTCAGGAGGAAAACTACAGAAGAGTGATCCTCTGTGGGTCAGGGCACCAGAGGGCAGGGGCTGGTGGCTCCCTTCTACTATCTGAATGCAAAGCGACCATCCAGTTATACCCTGGGGAGGAGAAGTGGCGGAGTTTCGGGTTACTGGGATGGCAAAGGCCTTCAGAGCCTGCCAGGCAGGTGAGAGCTGTTTGTGCTGAGCTAATCAGGAGGCTCCGCTACAGCTCAGGTAAGCCTATGGTCGGGTATGTAGACTGCTGTGTGCACAACCCAGTTTCTTTGCAATCAGATAAACCCTCTCTGCTCTCAGAAAAGTCCATGATATCCTGCAGCTGCAAACTCTCTCCTCTAAACAGTGAATGTGGGACATTTTTATGTCTACCAAGCAACCATGAGCCAAGACCACTTCTCACTGAAAAGGCTGGACCACAACATTTTCTAGCTTAAAAATAATGTTCCTAAAAGCTGATCTCTGAGAGTCTTACCAAAGACAAACGTTTGCTGCAAATCCAGTGTTAAGTATTAACTCCTGCATCTGCTTTGATCACATGGTCCAGCCCTTGGCTTGATTTGAATCATTAATGAAAGTTGATCAATTCCAGTGGCCATCATGGTGTATGGGATGGAATTTTCCAGAACTGCCACCAAAGTGCTTTCTGACTTTACAAAGTCACAGCTTCTTAGTATCTCACTAGAATACAGCTGTATCTTAGTGGGTATGACTTTTGCAAGTTCAATTACATGCTCTGGCCAAAAAAAAAAGAAAGAAAAATATTTGAAACAGTGCAGATGACATCACCCTCCATCCACCTGAGGAACACATGTCCTACAGACAACTGAGACTAGAAATGTGAGTCAGCTGTCCCAACAGTTGCTCTAAGCCTGAACGAACCCTAAACCACATCTGTCACTCAACTGAAGAAATCATAGTGGGTTCCAAAGTTACAGAGAGGCTAAACTATGTTGGAGCTACGTTCCATCTCGCAGGGAGATGGAACCTGGGTTTCCAAATGGGGCCTTCCTAAAGGATTTTCAAGGATATCAATGTGCTCCTGATCCACTGCCTTTAAAACCTACCCTCTGGGCATCTCCAGGCACCCCATGGGGAAGTTCAGCCATGCCAAACCGAAATCCAGGAAGTCTCTTCTGTAGCTTGATTTACTTACTCGTTACAGCAGTCAAACCCTAGAAATCTCTGTCTTGACCCAAAGGGCAAATAATTATTCATTTTAATTGTGAGAAATCACTCTGCAATAGGCAAATATTTGATTCTGAATTAATTTCCCCAGCACTCCCACAGGGACAGTGAAGCTGCTCCACGACTCCTTCCACTGTCCCGTCAGGACTGAGTGCAAATCTGATGGCAGGGACAGGTGGCTCACAGTGACTTACAGGAGACAGGCTGTGCTCTGAGAGTCTGTGATAAGAGCAACAGTTATGAGGAAATTAATGCTCTGAATTGGCATTTGGATACACCAGGTAAGCCAGAGCCATACATGGCAAAACTACAGAGAATACAAGATGCTGAATGTAGGATCCATGTGTTCGTGGTGTCACAAAGAAGCAATCGCTTCTCTGAAAATTCAGTTGCCTTGCATATACTCTTCTCCAATGCCTGGGGTTGTTTGGAGTAGCAGGGAGCTGGGAGCACATTTTTCAGGCTCCACTCCTCACTAGCTAGGAGACATATTCAAGTTACATAAATTTGCAGTGACTCTATTTCCTCACCTGTAAACTGGGGATAGTCATAATACCTACTTCTTAGGGTAGTTATAAGAACCTGGAAAGTTTATATGAATATTTTTGCATGAATAAATAAATGTTAGTTGCTAATATTACTACTCATATCAATATCTTCATTACTGTGAGAGTTTAAAATGCAGAAAATGAAACAATAACAAAAGAAATTAACACACAGTACTTCTATGTGCCTGACCCAACAATACAGGAAGATGTCCATCAACTATGTTCCCTCTCCACAGGCACAACCCTTTTCAGGAGGATCACTGTGTGGTGGGAGGCTGTATCACAGTTCCACTCCATCTTCTTTCTATGCAGCTGCCTGGAGAACTGTAAAAATCCAAACCTAGAGTATAGGGGAGATCAAATAAGTAAAGTCTCAAATATTCTTTGGTCTCAGTCCAAACAACCTAAGAACAATAGAGAACTCCACTGCACCAGCCCAGCTTCTCAGGCTCAGAAGTTCTTCCCAGGCTTCACAGCCCTGAAGTTTTGGGGTATGTGGTAGCCGTCTTAATAGAAAGCTCAAGGGTTACTTGCAACTCAACCTATTACATAGTGAAAATGAAAATATAAATCTGGATCACAATTAGTGCCTGGTCACTGAAATAGGTCTGCACGGACTATCTGGCTCCAAGTTTGGGCTCAGAGACCCCCAGCAAGAGACCTACAGTGAAGACGACCAGCCTATGTGAAGAGGACATCACATAATGAGAAAGCAACCAAGTCGCAAAGAAGTCTAAGCAGGTTGGTCACAGGGACAGCAGAACAGCATGGAGACTACAGTTACTGATTCTGTAACATCTTACTACAATGATAGACAGTAACCACGCCAGAGGGGTTGAGGATTTAATAATATGGGTAACTGTTGAACCACTGTGTTGTATATTTGAAACCAACATAAGATTTTATATGAATGATACTTTAAAATAAGAGAGAACTCATAGCAATCCTAAATGTGTATGTACCAAACAACAGAGCTTCAAAACACGCAAAACAAAAAATGATAAAGACAAAAGGACAAATAGACAAGTTTTCAGTTATCACAGAGGACTTCAACATTCCACGCTCAGCAACTGATACAGCTACTAAATAGAAAATAGGTAAAAATGTATAAGAACTCAACAATCCCATCAACAAACAAGAACTAATTAACATTTATAAAACACTCAACAGAATACATGTTCTTTTCAAGTTCCCATGGAACATTCATGGGTCAGAGGGGAAGCCTCAAGGAAAAATCTTAAGTACGAAAAACTGAATAAAATGAAAGTATAACATTTAAAAGTCTGTGGGCTGCAGCTAAACCAATGGTGAGACAGAAGTTTATTAATGCTGCTGGATAACTTAGAAGAAATGGACAACTTTCTAGAAAAATACAACCTTCCAAGGTTGACCGAGGAAGAAACAGAAAATCTGAATAGACAATATCCAGAATCATAAAACAAACCCCCAACAAATTTAAAAGAATTAAAATCATAGTTTGCTTTCCAACCAAAAAGAAATCAAATTAGAAATCAGTAACAGAAAGACAAAAGGAAAATCTTCAAACACTTGGAAATTAAAGGATACACTTGTGAATAAACAATTCATGGGTCAGAGGGGAAGCCTCAAAGGAAATTTTTTAACTACGTAGAACTGAATAAAAATGAAAGTATTACATTTAAAAGTCTGTGGGCTGCAGCTAAACCAATTTGAGACAGAAATTTATTAACACTGCTGGATAACCTAGAAGAAACGAACACCTTTCTAGAAAAATACAACCTTCCAAGGCTGACCCAGGAAGAAACAGAAAATCTGAATAGACCAATTACCAGTAATGAAATTGAACTGGTAATCAAAAACCTACCTAAGAACAAAACGCCTGGACCAGATGGCCTCACCACTGAATTTTATCAAACATTTAGTGAAGACCTAATACCCATCCTCCTTAAAGTTTTCCAAAAAGTAGAAACGGAGGGAATATTCCCAAACTCATTCTATGAGGCCAGCATCACTCTAATACCAAAACCAGGCAAAGACACCACAAAAAAAGAAAATTACAGACCAATATCCCTGATGGATATAGAGGCAAAAATACTCAACAAAATATTAGCAAACCGAATTCAAAAATACATCAAATAGATCATACACCATGATCAAGTGGGATTCATCCCAGGGATGCAAGGATGGTACAACATTCGAAAATCCATCAACATCATCCACCACATCAACAAAAAGAAGGACAAAAATCACATGGTCATATCCATAGATGCTGAAAAAGCATTCAACAAAATTCAACATCCATTCATGATAAAAATTCTCAACAAAATGGGTATAGAGGACAAGTACCTCAACATAAAAAGGCCATATATGACAAACCCAAAGCCAATATCATACTTAACAGCAAGAAGCTGAAAGCTTTTCCTTTAAGATCAGGAACAATACAAGGATGCCCACTCTCCTCACTTTTATTCAACATAATACTGGAGGTCCTAGCCACAGCAATCAGACAACACAAAGAAATAAAAGGCATTCAGATTGGCAAGGAAGAAGTTAAACCATCCCTGTTTGCAGATGACATGATATTGTACATTAAAAACCCTAAAGAATACACTCGCAAACTACTAGATCTAATATCTGAATTCAGCAAAGTTGCAGGATAAAAAATTAATAGGCAGAAATCTGTGGCATTCCTATACACTAACAATGAACTAGCAGAAAGAGAAATCAGGAAAACAATTCCATTGCATCAAAAAGTTGCATCAAAAAGAATAAAATACCTAGGAATAAACCTAACAAAGGAAGTGAAAGACCTATACTCTGAAAACCGCAAGACACTCATGAGAGAAATTAAAGAAGATACCAATAAATGGAAACACATCCCATGTTCATGGATAGGAAGATTTAATATTGTCAAAATGGTCATCCTGCCTAAAGCAATCTACAGACTCAATACAATCCCTTTCAAAATACCAATGGCATTCTTCAACGAACTAGAGCAAATAGATCTAAAATTCATCTGGAACCACAAACAACCCCAAATAGCCAAAGCAATCCTGAGAAGGAAGAATAAAGCAGGGGTGGGGATTATGGTCCCCAACTTCAAGCTCTACTACAAAGCCACAGTAATCAAGACAATTTGGTACCGGCACAAGAACAGACCCATAGACCAATGGAACAGATTAGAGAGCCCTGATATAAACCCAACCATATATGGTCAATTAATATATGATAAAGGAGCCATGGATATACAATGGGGAAATGACAGTCTCTTCAATAGCTGGTGTTGGCAAAACTGGACAGCTACATGCAAGACAATGAAACTGGATTATTGTTTAACCCCACACACAAAAGTAAACTCGAAATGGATCAAGGACCTGAATATAAGTCATGAAATAAAACTCTTAGAAAACAACATAGGCAAAAATCTCCTGAATATAAGCATGAGCAACTTCTTCCTGAACGCATCTCCTTGAGTAAGGGAAACAAAAGCAAAAATGAACTCATGGGACTACATCAAACTAAAAAGTTTCTGTACAGCAAAGGATACCATCAACAGAACAAAAAGGCATCCTACAGTATGGGAGAATGTATTTGTAAATGACATATCTGACAAGGGGTTAACATCCAAAATATATAAAGAACTTACCTCAACACCCAAAAAGCAAATAACCTGATTAAAAAATGGGCAGAGGATAAGAAGAGACATTCTCCAAAGAAATTCAGATGGCCAACAGACACATGAAAAGATGCTCCGCATCGCTAATCATCAGAGAAATGCAGATTAAAACCACAATGACATATCACCTCACACCAGTGAGGATGGCCAACATCCAAAACACAAACAACAACAAATGTTGGCGAGGATGTGGAGAAAAGGGAACCCTCCTACACTGCTGGTGGGAATGTAAGCTAGTTCTACCATTGTGGAAAGCAGTATGGAGGTTCCTCAAAAAACTCAAAATAGAAATACCATTTGACCTGGGAATCCCACTCCTTGGAATTTACCCAAAGAATACAACTTCTCTGAATCAAAAAGACATATACGCCCCTATGTTTATCACAGCACTATTTACAATAGCCAAGATATGGAAGCAACCTAAGTGTCCATCAGTAGATGAATGGATAAAGAAGATGTGGTACATATACACAATGGAATACTATTCAGGCATAAGAAAGAAAGAAATCCTACCATTTGCAACAACATGCATGGAGCTAGATGGTATTATGCTCAGTGAAATAAGTCAGGCAGAGAAAGACAAATACCAAATGATTTCCCTCATTTGTGGTGTATAACAATGAAGCAAAACTGAAGGAACAAAATAGCAGCAGACTCACAGACCTCAAGAAGGGACTAGTGGTTACCAAAGGGGAAGGGTCAGGGAGGGCACATGGGGAGGGAGGGAGAAGGGGATTGTGGGGTATCATGATTGGTGCACATGGTGTGTGTGAGGTCACAGGGAATACAGTGTAGCTCAGAGAAGACAAATAGAGCCTCTGTGACATCTTACTACACTGATGGACAGTGACTGCAATGGGGTGTGTGGGGGACTCGATAATAAGGGTGAATGTAATAACCACAATATTTTTGTAAAACCTTCATAAGAGTGTATATCAATGATACCTTAATTAAAAAAAAAGAAATTTATTAACACTGCTTACATTAGAAAAAGATCTCAAATCAGTAATCTAAATTACAACAAAAAACTAGAAAAAGACAATAAAAATAAAAGCAAAACAGAAAGAAGTAAATTATAAAGTAGTAATTGTAGCAATAATAAGCACAGAAATCAATTAAATTGAAAATGGAGAAAAATCAATGAAGCCAAAACTAGTTATTTAGGTGAAAAGAAATCAATAAAATTAATAAACCTCTAGCAAGACTAACAAAAAATAAAAAGAACACACAAATCAGCAATATCAGGAATGAAAGAAGAGATAACACTACAGATGCTGACAGCATAAAAAGATAAGGGAATACTAAATACAACTTTATACTAATAAATCCAACAACTTAAAAAGAAATGGACCAATTTCTTACCAACCACAAACTCCAAAACTAACAAAGATAAAATGAATAACCTGAATACTAGAACCATTAAGAGAACTGAATATGTAATTTAAAACCTACCTATAAAAGAAATTCTCTGGACTAGACAACTTCCATAGAGAATTTTATCAAAATTTAAAGAAGATTTAACATGAACTTCACAAAATCTCTTCTTCCAGAAAATAGAGGGAATGCTTCTTCATTCATCTCGTGAGGCCAGTACTACTTTACTACCAAAACCAAGAAAGACAGTACTAAAAAAAGAAAATTATAGACTAGTATCTCTCATGCTACCTAGACGTAAAAATATTTAACAAAATATTACAAATAGAAGCCCACAATGTATAAAAACAATTATACACTATAACCAAATGGGATTTATTCCAGGTATACAAGTTCATATTTGGTTCAACATTTCAAAATCATTCAATATAACCCATCAGATCAACCAGCTAAAGGAGAAAAATCATGTGATCATATAATTGATGTAATAAAAATCACTTAACAAAAGCCAACACTTATTTATGATAAAAATGCTAAGCAAGATAGAAATAAAGGGGAACTACCTCAACTTGATAAAGAGCATCTAGAAAACCTACAGTTAATATATTTAATGGTGAAAGGTTGAACACATACACCTAACACTAGAAATAAGGCAAGATATCCTCTTAGTTCTTATTTAACAAATCACTGAAGGTTATATCCAGTGTAATAATGAAAAAGAAATGAGATACACAGATTGTAAAGGAAGGAATAAAATTGTTCCTTTTTGAAGACAACATAGCTGTCTACATAGACTATCTCAAGGTATGTACAAAATAAAAAAATAATAAAATTAAAATTAAAAAAACTCCTAGAAGTAATATGTAAGTTCAGCAAGGTATCAGGAAACAGAATCAACACACAAAAATTAAAAATCAATCACATTTCTATATATTAAAAATAAACATTTGCTAACAAATTAAAAATGCAGTAATATTTACAATTGAACCAAAAAAAAATGATATGCTTAGGTAAAAATGTAATGGAATAGGTATAGAATCTGTATGCTGAAAATCACAAAATTCTGATCCGAGAAATCAAAGACTTAAATAAATGGAGAGGCATACTGTGTCCAAAGATTGTCAACAACATATTAAAGATGTCAGTTCTCCCCAAATTGAGCTATAGTTTTCACATCATTCCTATCAAAATCCCAACAAGGTTTTTTGTAGACACAGATCAGCTTATTCTGGAATTTACATAAAAAGGCATAAACCCTAATATAGCTAAAATAATCCTGAAAATGAAGAATGAAGTGGGAGGATTCACATTACCTGATATTAAGGCTTACCTAGAGGGATCAAGGAAATGTGGAATTGGTGGAGGGAGAGACAAACTGATCAATAGAAGAGAATAAAGAATCCAGAAACAGACCCACACAAATATGCCCAACTGATTTTTTTCACAAAGGTGTTAAAGCATTTCAGTGGAGGAAGGATGGCCTTTCTGATAAATGGTAGTGGAACAAATGGACATCCATACACTAAAAATGAACCATGACCAAAACCTTAAACAGTACACAAAAATCAACTCAAAATGGGTCATGGACATAAGTGTAAAACATAATTATATTTAGAACAAACAAAAGGAAAAAAGTGTTTGGGAGATAGGGCCAGGTCAAGAGTTGTGAGACACAACACCAAAGATCCACACAAGGAAAAAATGGATAAATTGGATGCCAATAAAATTTAAAACTTCTGCTCTTCAGAGGCCCCTGTTAAGAGTATGAAGACAAACTACCAACTAGGAGACAATATATTCAACAAAAGATACACAGAATATTTAAAAATCCAATAGCAAAAAAAAAAAAAAAAAGTCAGAAATAGGCAAAAGGTATGAGCAGACATTTCATCAAAGATAACATACAGATGGAAAATAAGGACATGAAAAGGTTTGCACTTTCATTTGCCTTAAGAAAAATGCAAATTAAGACTATGAGATATTACTGCATACCTCTCAGAACTGCTAAAATAAAAAATAGTGACAACAAAATGCTGGCGAGGATGCAGAGAAACCAGCTCTCTCATACCTTGCTGGTAGGAATGTGAAATAGCAAAACCACTCTAAGTCTGGAAGATTCTCACACAATTAAACATACAGCTACCATATGCCCCAGCAATTGTACTCTTAGGTATCTATCTCTACGAAACAGCAATTTATATTCACACAAAAGCCTATACCAAACAAAAGGCAGCCTTTATTAGTAAATGCAAAAACTGGAAACCACTCAGATAATTTCCAATCAGGGAATCAGTTTGACTGATTAAACAAACCGGTACAAACATACTTCAGGATATTACTCAGCAATAAAAACAAGCTATTGATATGCTCAACAACTGGGATGAATGGCCAGAGAATTATAGTATGAAAAAGCCAATCTCCAAAGGTTTCATACTGTTTGAATCCATTTATATAACCTTTTTGAAGTGGCAAAATTACAGAACTGGAGAAAATACTTGGGGCTTACAGGAGTTAAGGACCAGAGGTGGCGAGCAAGGGATAGAGAAATGTGAGTATGGTTATAAAGAATGATCTTTGTGGGGAAGATGGCGGCGTGAGCAGGGCGGCAGAAATCTCCCAAAACCATATGTATTTATGAAAATACAACAAATACAACTATTCCTGAAAAAGAGACCAGAAGATACAGGACAGCACACAGCCTGCAGCTACACCTGAGAGGACTCGGCACCCCGCGAGGCAGTCTTAAAGAGCCCAGCTGACATACGTGGCACCTACCAACGACCACTTCTATCGCCATGAAAAGACAGAGGAATATTGTACAAACCAAACTCACCCAGACCCAGAAACACCAGAGAGGGAACCTGAAGGGATGGAAATGCACAATCTTCCTGAAAAAGAATTCAGAAGAAAAGTCATAACCATGCTGATGGATCTACAGAGAAATGTGCAAGAACTGAGGGAGGAAGTGAGGGAAGTCAGGAAAGACGAAGGAGAAATGAGACAACCCATAGACGGGCTTAGCAGCAGACTGGACGAGATGCAAGAGACTGTTAATGGAATAGAAATCAGAACAGGAATACAGAGCAGCTGAGGTAGAGAAAGATAAAAGGATCTCTAGGAATGAAAGAATATTAAGAGAACTGTGTGACCAATCCAAACAGAACAATGTTTGCATTATAGGAGTACCAGAGGAAGAAGGGAGAGAAAAAGGGATAGAAAGTGTCTTTGAAGAAATAATTGCTGAAAACTTTCCCACACTGAGGAAGGAAATAGTCTCGCAGTCCACAGAAGCCCACAGATCTCCCAACACAAGGGACCCAAGGAAGACAACACCAAGACACGTAAGAACTACAATGGCAAAGATCAAAGATAACGACAGCGTATTAAAGGCAGCTAGAGAGAGAAAAAAGATCACCTACAAAGGAAAACCCATCAGACTATTATCAGACTTCTCAACAGAAACCTTACAGGCCAGAAGAGAATGGCATGATATATTTAACGTAATGAAACAGAAGGGCCTCGAACCAAGAATATTCTATCTAGCACGATTATCATTTAAATATGACAGAGGGATTAAACAATTTCCAGACAAGTGAAAGTTGAGAGAGTTTGCCTCTCATAAACCACCTCTACAGGATATCTTAAATGGACTGCTCTAGAGGGAAGTATTCCTAAGGCTAAAAAGATGTCACCAGAGAAAATAAAATCACAGCAAAGAAAGCAGACCATCGAAATACTAACTAAAGTCAAAGAATAAAACACCTAGTATATAAAGAATGGAGGAGAAAGAATAAGAAGGGAGAGAAATAAAGAAACATCAGGCGGTGTTTACAATAACTTAACATGAAAGTTAAGTTAGATTTTTAGATAGTAAAGAAGGAACCCTTGAACCTTTGGTAACCATGAATCTAAAGCCAGCAATGGCAATAAGTACATATCTATCAATAATCACCCTATATGTAAATGGACTGAATGCACCAATCAAAAGACACAGAGTAACAGAATGGATAAAAAAGCAAGACCCATCTATATGCTGCTTACAAGAGACTCACCTCAAACCCAAAGATATACACAGACTAAAAGTGAAGGGATGGAAAAAGATATTTCATGCAAACAACAAGGAGAAAAAAGCAGGTGTTGCAGTACTTGTATCAGACAAAATAGACTTCAAAATGAAGAAAGTAGCAAGAGATAAAGAAGGAAGTTACATAATGATAGAGGGGTCAGTCCAACAAGGAGATATAACCATTATAAATATATATGCACCCAGTATGGGAGCACTGGCATATGTGAAACAAATACTAACAGAATTAAAGGAGAAATAGACAGCAATGCATTCATTTTAGGTGACTTCAACACACCACTCACTCCAAAGGACAGATCAACCAGGCAGAAAATAAGTAAAGACACAGAGGCACTGAACAACACACTAGAACAGATGGACCTAACAGACATCTACAGAAATCTACACCCAAAAGCAACAGGATACACATTCTTCTCAAGTGCAAATGGAACATTTTCCAGAATAGACCACATACTAGGCCACAAAAAGAACCTCAGGGGGACTTCCGGGAATATGGCGACGTGAACGGACCAGCAGAAAAATTCCTCCCAACATTATATTTATTCACGAAAATACAGCAAATACAACTATCCCTAAAAGAGAGACCAGAATACACAGGAAAGTGCACAGCGCACAGCTACACCTGTGAGAACTTGGCAGCCGGTGAGGCAGAAGGGATACGGAGCAGTGATCGGGTGGGACCAGACACTCCGGACAGAGGACTCAGCACCCGGCGAGCCGGGACGGAAACGCGATCCAGCGAGACCAGAGCGCCCCTCCACCCCAGCACTCCAGCGCGAGTCCCGGCAAGGCGGGTAAGGTACGGAGCCACGAACGGACTGAACGCTCCTCTCCCCCAGCACTCCAGCAGGAGGAGAGGATTCAGAGCCGGGAGGGAGTGGAAGTCTGCGCCGGGAGCGCCGACACACAGCCTGCAGTGTAGCGGAGATAGGAGAGACAGAGGGCACAGGGTCCCAGCCCGGAACGTGCAAGTTGCCCATGGCAGGCTCTGGGAAGGAAAAAGAAGGGAGAAAAAAGGGAAGAAAAGCGCGCGCTCTACCTCAGCGGTCTTAAAGAGACAGGAGCTCAGTAGAGGGGCCAGATAGCCCCGCAAACTGAGCCCAGCACGCTGGGAGTCCTGGGGAGCTTTGGACCCCTTGGCTGGCGACTGGGAAAGGGTGCCTGCCATTGAGACCCCCACGGAGATCAACAGCTTCCCATTGTTCCCAAGCCAGCCAGAACTATAGAGTGGCGCTGGAATAGTGGAGCAACAGCGCCACCTACAGCACTCGCGCAGAACCCACTCTCAGTGGCTTTTTTTTGTTGTTGTTATTGTTTTTTCTCCCCTTTCTTTTCCTTTTTTTATTTCCCTCTCTTTCAACAGCCTCCCATTCATTCTCACCCCGGCCACAGCTTTAAAGGGCCGTGTGGAGCGACGTGGCCATGGCTCTGGAATAGTGGAGCAATAGCGCCACCTACAGCATTCACACAGAAACCGCCCCCGGTGGGCGTTTTGGTGTTTTTTTTGTTGTTGTTGTTGTTTTTTGTTGTTGTTGTTGCTGTTTTCTTTTACGTGTTGCTGCTTTTTCTTTTTGTTTCTTTTCTTTTCCTTTCTCTCTCCTTTTACTTTTTTATTATTAGTAGAAATTTCTTTTTTTTTTCTTTTCTCTCCTTTATCTCTCCTTGCTACCAACAACCAATTCTATAGTCATGAGAAGACAGAAGAATATGATACAGACAAAGTTTCAGACAAACACCACCCCAGAGAAAGAAGCTGAAGGAATGGACATGCACAGTCTTCCTGAAAAAGAATTCAGAATAAAAGTCATAGCCATGCTGACGGATCTACAGAAAAATGTGCAAGAGCTGAGGAGGAAGTGAGGAAAGACAATGCAGAAATGAGACAAGCCATCGATGGGCTTAACAACAGATTGAATCAGGTTCAAGACACGATCAAGGAATTACAAGACAGGGAACAGGAATACAAAGAAGCTGAGGCAGAGAGAGATAAAAGGATCT
>JAQQAC010002837.1:92929255-92987480 GCA_029783875.1 Phataginus tricuspis
ACGGGGGGGACTGTACAGCTCAGAGAAGACAAGTAGTGATTCTCATCTCACTACACTGATGGACAGTGACTGTAATAGGGTTGGTGGGGGGGACCTGATGAAGGGGGTAGTTTAATCATCACAATATTGCTCATGTAATTGTAGGTTAATGATACTAAAATAAAATAAATTGTAAAAAAAAAAAAATACATACTGTATTGTTTTCATGATAAAAAAAAAGAACCTCAGTAAAGTCAAAAATATTGAAATTCTAACAACCAACTTCTTAGATCACAAAGGCATAAAACTAGAAATAAATTTTAGAAAGAACTCAAAAAGGCTCACAAATACATGGAGACTTAACAACATTCTCCTAATTAATCAATGGGTTAATGACCAAATGAAAACAGAAATCAAAGAATATATGGAGACAAATGACAACAGCAACACAAAGCCACAACTTCTGTGGGACGCAGCAAAAGCAGTCCTAAGAGGAAAGTATATTGCAATCCAGTCCTATTTAAAGAAGGAAGAACATTCCCAAATGAATAGTCTAAAGACACAATTACTGAAATTCGAAAAAAGAATGATCTTTGTGTGCTTATGGAACTGAATTATCTTGATCATAATGGTAGATACACAAATCTACCCTGGTGATAAAATTACACGGAACTAAATATATACACAACTGATACTAATAAACTGGGAAAATCTGAATAAGGTCAGTAGATTGTATCAATGTCAATATCCTGATTGTGATACTGGAATGTTGCAAGATACCATCGAGGGAAATTGCATAAAGGTTACACAGGATCTTGATGTATGTCTTACAGCTTCATGTGAATCTACAATCTCAAAATAGCTTTTTCTTAAAAGGGTAAAAGGTGGATTCCACTTTTAAAAAAAATAAGTTTGTGTATTTCAGCTTTTTCTCTTGTACCTTTGCTACTGACGTGAAAACATGGCAGTATTAGCCTGTTGGAAGATAAGAAACATGTAGGGCAGAGCAACTTGCCCCAGGAAGGCCATATTTGACCTGCCAACAGCCAGCCATTCCCAATCATGTGAGCAACCTGGGCACATCAGAGCCAAATGCCAGCTGACACCAGACAGATATTCAACTAATGCCACTGAAGGTTTGGGGCTATTTGTCATGCAGCATTATCATGGCACTAGATAACTGACACACCAGGCAGGTCTCAGAAAAGACACAACCAAGGTAACTCCAGAGAATCAAGCAGCCCTGGTACATCGGGGTTCCCATATAGGAATACAGCTGCTCCCACCATTTTTTGTGCTTTAGTCCTCTGGCTCAAGTACAAAAGACTCAAATTCTCAAGGGAGTGTTTGCTTGGCTGAGCTGGGATCTTGTGCTCACCCCTTTGCAGGAAACAGCAGGACCCCTTGACTGCATGCACTGAGAGCTGGGACCACAAAGGAAACCAGAGGACAGTAAAAAGAAGGCAGAGTAGACACTAGCCAGGCAAAAAGGACAGATGTCCTCTGCCAAGACAAACAGGTTGTACTTAGTTACACCAGGGTGATGATCCACTTCTTAAAAGATGTAGCATCCACAAATCCCATTTTTATCAGCTTAGGGAAAAATTGCTTTGGGAAAGTAAGCCACATTGGACCTTGGAACCAGATTGTGTGGGTCTGAATTCAGGTCTTCTGCAAAAGTACAAATGTCCTACTTTTGGGCAATTAATTAATTTGAAGAATGCCATATCCTTTTTCTAGATATTAAAGATGTCTAATGCTTATTGCCATAGTAATCAATAGTTCTGAAAGTCCTGGAGCACAGAAACTTGTTTAAGTGGGATTACCCCATCAGATCACTCAGAGTCAGCATAGCAAAGGGCAGGCTCAGTTTGTAGCCTAGCTCTAGTAGCTGTGTGACCTTGGGTAAATCAGCTAACATCTCTGTGCCCCAGGGGCCTCATTTGTAAAATGGGGATAACAACAGCCCTTATCCCATAAGGCTGTTGTGCAGAATTAGTGAATATATCTGTACAACATTTAGAACAGTATCTATTCTAAATAGCAGTGTTATTTAGAGTATAACAACTTACCAATAAACACTATTATTAATTATTTAGTTCCTTACTTGAATAAGGAAGCCCTTTACTTTATCCTTCCTCCTGGTGGAAGAAGACATTTATAACATTTGACCTGTGAGTTTTAACAACAGCAGAGGCCATATGTCAAATTTCATCCCTCAACAATTGGGGGAAATAACTAAACAGCCATCATAAATCCCTAAATCTTTATTTTAATGGCTACAGTGACTGATCCTTTGATACTCAACATCCCATTTCACTATTGTAAATGTCCCATTCTTGTCCAGGTTTCAGAGGGATGCTTTATGGCCATTCCTTCATTGCTCACATGGCTTATTGACATGCCACAGCTGAGCCAACTGAGTCCTTTCAGCAGCATGCAGCATCTCTGCCCCTGTGTGTAGGCACTTTAATTAATCGTCAAGGGCTGCAGTGGCTATATGGCCAGCTCGCATCAGGCCACCCTGGAATTAGATTAAGAGAAGGCTCCTCATGTAGTGGGTTAAAAAAGTAATATTTCATCTCTCAGGACCTGGGTCCAAACCTCACTGTAGCCATAAGAGAAAACAAGATTTGTGGCCTTGGTCCATCCCACAATTTGTCAACATCCAGCAGGAGTAAAATCCTTTTTAAAGGCCATTAATCAAAGGAAGTGGAGTCATCATAGCCAAGGATTGATGGGATGTGGGGCTGCAGTTGACATAGTCAGCCTAGTTAGAAATGGTTCCTTTCCCTTAAGAACTTCCCCAGGACTAGGGTCAGAGGCGGATAAAGGTACAGAGCATCAGTCCCCAGACCCTCCATCCCCAGCCCGTCGACCCACCATGTCCATTCTATTCCTAGGGATTTGTCTGTTCTGGAATAAATGGAACCATTCAATGTGTGGTCTTTTGTATCTGGCTTCTTTCACTTAACATAATATTTTTAAGATGCATCTATGTTGCAGTGTGTATCAGTGCTCCGTTCCTTTTTATGACTAAAAATATTCCATTGTATAGATAGACCACCTCTTATTTACCTCATTATCAACTGATGGCCATTTGGGTTGTTTCTATGTTTTGGCTTCTATAATCCTACAATATAAATTCACATACAAGCACTTATGCACACGTATGCTGCCAATGTCCTTGGGCAGTTATCTAGGAGTGGAATTTCAGGGTCATGGGGTAACTGTGTGTTTAACTTTCGAGGCAATGTGTCTGCACCATGTTACGTCCCCACCAGCAGAGTGAGAGTTCCGATTTCTCCACATCCTCACCAACTCTTGTCATTGCTTGCCTTTTTTATTATAGTCATCCTAGTAAGTGTGAAGGGATCATTAGTATGGCTTTGATTTGTTAATAGTCTTTCATGTATTTATTAGCCATTTATGTCTTTTAGAGAAATGTCGACTCAAATTCTTTGCTCATTTGTTGAGTTGCCTTTTTATTGTTGAATCCTAAGAGGTCTTGATATAGTCTGGATATTAGCTCCTTCTCGACATACAAATACTTGCAAATATTTTCTCCCATTCTGTGAATTGTCCTTTCACTTTCTGGGGGGTATCCTCTGAAGCACAGTTTGTTTTTTAGTTTTGATGATGGTCAATGTATCTAGTTTTTCTTTTGTTGCTTGTGCTTTTGGTTACTGACCGCATTTAAGTAGCAAAGCAGGAAAGAAGATACAGAAAGAAAGGCCTTTTGGATCACTTACAGATCCTACAGAGGTTGCCTACTTGCTTTTATCACAGATAAACAAAACTTTCCAACCCAGAAAACCAACAGTGTGAAGTGAGCATATCTTGCAGTTGGCCCACAGAGTGATTCTGTCTTCATGGAGCCAACATTTAAAAATCTGGATTTCCAGCATCCCCAGAAATATTTGAAAGATTGGCTATACAAGGTCACTGTTCCCAGACCCGCAGGAACCGAGCAGTGGCTGCTGCTTTAGCTGTGGCCTGGACTGTCCTGTTCACCATGCTCCTCTGTCCCTGTCCCCATGGGGCAGATTTTTTGTCCCATTTACACATTTGAGGGCCACCCCTGCCATGTCAAAGATCTCAAGTCACTATTAGCCCCACTGAACAGATGAGACCCCTTACTTAGTTCAGAGAGGCAGTAACAAGCCCCAATTGGCATTGTGATAACTTGGTGGAAAAGTAATTAAGCCCAGTTCCGCCTCATTTCAAGAGCATGCTCTTAACCACCATGCCACACTGACTGTATGTCACCTGTCCAAGCTATGCCATACTCCCCTTCTGCCCTCCACAATACCAAATATTCAACGGAGTCACAAATACATACAGAGCACAATTTTAGATGCTGAGGATACAGCAGGAAAAAAATCAAGTCCCTGCCCTGTGGAGCTGATATTCCAGGGAGAGGTAGATACTTGACGACAGGTGCTGTGAAGAAAACAAAAGCCAGGCGAGGGGACAGAGAAGGATAGCAGATGGTATTTGGGATAGGAGGTCAGGGGAGATATGTAACACCAAACTGAGGTGGTACAGGTCCTAACACCAAACCGAGGTGCTAAAGGTCCTAACAGCAAACCAAGGTGCCAAAGGTCCTAGAAGAGAGACAGACCCAGTGCTTTGGAAACTGGAATGCGATGTTCAGGAGTCAGCGAAACAAACCACCCCCTGTAAGCTGCAGCTCGGGGATCAGGCGATGTCTCAGTAGAGGTGGAATCTGAGCTAAATCACGTAGGAAAATGTGCCGAAATCTTCAGTGATCATCTATCACATTCACACACCTTCCTAAATGAAGCCCCCCACCCACAGCCCCTGGAGCCCAGGTAGCCTTGCTGTGTCCCCTGTGGCCTGCAACCATCCCCACCGCTGTTGGACCAGGCTGACCAGAAGCAGCAGGTCAGGGGCAGGTGCGGCCTTCGGGACTGCGCAGAAGCAGCAGGTCAGGACCGACCCCCTGGCTCAGCCCTGCCTCAACAATCACATTCAATCAGGGTGTCTCATTTTTAAAACATAAATAAATAAAAGACAAAGGATTAGCTACTCTTTTCATCAGCATTCCCCTGATTGCAAACGACAAAAAATTTGACCCAAACCTGCTCAGGCAAGGGGGAAATGTTTTGGCTCACATTCCCAAACCATGGGGCAGCAGAGGGTGGCTAAAGCCACAAACGGGGGCTCTCTCAGGCTTCTCACCTGCTCATCTTTGCATCTCTCTGCACATCTGTTTAGCCTCTCTTCTCACAGACCTGCCTGTGTCACAGGTCACAGGGACATGAACATAACAGCTTCCAGACTCACATCCTTGGTCTGAGAAAACAGGGGCTTTTTTTCCCCTCGCTCCAATTTGAGAAAGCTCAGGGAAGCATTCTGATTGGCCCAACTTTGGTGACATGTTCATTCACGGACCAATCATAGCAGCCAGAGAACGGGATGTTGTGATTGGCCCACTTGGGTCAGGGACCCATTCTTCCTCCAGTGGCTGGTCAGATGTGATTCTGTCCTGCAGACCAAACGGCTCCAGGGGGCAGGAGGAGAGGTGGAGACCAGCATGAACTGGCCGCTGTGAGCTGTGCAGCCGCCACTGTGATGCATTTTAACCTGATCTAAGAAATGTAATTAGGGATTAAAAACAAGAAGATGGAAAAGAAATCAGGAAATGACGCGACCTAGCACACTGTTCTAAATTGTGTCCCGTTCACTGTTTAACATCTCTGGTGTACTTGTGGGGTGTTCTTTCCTTACTTTACAAATAAGGAAAGTCCAAGATAAATTTGTAAACTTATCCAAGGTTCCCAAATTAACAAGTGACTTCACTTCCAATCTAAGTACCTCAAAAGTCCTTGCTTGTCTCACCATTCCACACTTTGGTTTTACTTTTTTGGGTTTTCCTTCAGATAACAAAGATTTGGAAACAGCAGGAGAATCCATCAAGGGCATCGCTAAGCCCCACCACTCAGATGCCCAGCTCCTCACGTAGAGCAGGTCCCTATAAACTTGGGATGACAGCCAGATTTCATTTGGCCGATCAGCTCAGACTGATCTGGACTGGCCTGAAACAATACTGAAAGAAGTTTTGTGACGCTGCCTCAGGTTCAAGGGGAAAAGGATGTTGTGCTCAATTCGCAATGTCTGCCATGGGCAAAGGACAGGAAATTTATTATAAGACCCATGTGTTTGTTAATCTTACCCCAAAATTCCTCAGCAAAAGAGCATCAACCCTGATTCTTTTGACTTCCAGCCTATTTTTTATTTTATTTTTTTAAATCTCTGTCCAATTTTCATTTCATTGTATTTTGGAATAACATTGTTTTCTTCCCTACCATCCTTCTTCCTATACCTCCCAATTTCTGGGACTCAGTTGAAACAGCATTTATTAACATCCCTGTTACTCTACATTGGTCTTTAGTATCAGGGTCTCCTGACCACTCTGTTTCTCTTATGCAAGCAGAGGTCTTACATTATTCTTTGCACATCTAGCACCTGCATGGCTCAAAGCATGAATCTGCAGCTTACTTCCTTACTTATCAAGGCTTTCTAGGAAGAACAGATTGGGTATTCACTGTCTTCACCAGCATGGCTTTCTCAGAGCCCATGAGAAATGAATATGAATCATCACTTGTAAGTAATTCATACACAAAGAGATCCCATTGCCACTGAATACATGCACAGCTATAACGGTCCTGCATAGAGGTGTCTATATGCGTGTACACGCACATGACCTTATTTTTCTCTTCCTTAACTCTAGAAAGAAGTGCTATAAACTCTAGTTGTATGTGTGTATAGCGAGAAATTGAAAGTTTCCAACTGTATATATATATTCTGCTCCACTCAGGGATGAGTGGATGAAAAAAATGGTGAGATAGCCATATAAGAGGGTACCACACAGCCACAGCCATTAAACAAAGAAAGCAATGAAGCAGTAGATCTGTAAGTCCCACTATGGAAAAATCTCCATGACAGATTATTAAGCACACAAAGCAGATCAGCACGTCGAAATTTGTCAAAACCTAACAAGGGTATTTGAAGATATTGGGCAACCACAAACATCCGCCAACAGTGAGCAAAGTAAAAATGTATGAATAGTTCCATTTCTATCAAAACACCAATTTATGCTAGTTTGTGCACTAAAAATAAATTTGGACGAATACACACCTAACTGTGCTAAGCCTTAGGAGATGGGCTCAAAAGAAACATTGAGAGATATGCTTCTATAATGATTAACTTTTTCTTAACAGGGTGAATGAAGACATTTTAAAATCTACTTCAGACATTTTAGCTGTCATTTAGATTTAAGAATTCCACTGAGGACTCCTCTCAGAAAGGGAGAAAAGAAGAGAAAGGGGTGGGCAGAGAGACAGAGAAACTAAGCCCCTTAGTTATTACAGAATCTTAACTACTTTGAGCCCTAGAAGGATATTTTCAACTGCCTGCATAAGCTAGAAGAAATGAAACAGCGATGCCCCAAAATATGACCAGCCCTAAAGCCGGAAGTAGCCTCTCTCCTAGGACATTGGATTTCTGGAAGAGCCTTTCGTGTGTACATCTTGAAGGCTCCCACACATGTCAGCATCCACTTTTCAGGACCACCGTCCAGTCGCGCCCCAAGCAGAGCTCCTATCTCTTTGGGACTTCAATCCCCAAGGACGCCTGCCAAGTCTCTCCTTAGGACGCCGGCCCTTCCGGCTGCTCAGTTGTCAACAGGGCGCGCAACATTTGGCACCAACATTATCGCTCCCAAGGACCTGCACTTCCTCACATCTCCTCTCTCCAAACTATTTCTCCTGTAATTGCTCTGTGTGCCTTTGGATGCCATCAGCCCTTTGAGGACGGCTGGGCCTCACCTTGAACTGCGACGGGAGGCGTCCCACTGCAATCTCCTCATAGCCATTTGTCACGTTTTTCGACAGGGCAGGAAGTCGTTATTTCATCGCAGACTATTCCTTTCCCTCCACAAATGAGCTCCTGCTCCATCCATCCAGGTTCCCGCTGTGTTATTGCTGTGACACGCTCCCAGCCTTCCAGGTGACGTGGGGCTTCCCGGCTTTCCTAGAAACCTTGGTTTGCTACAATTTATGCCTTGATTAAAAATGTGCTGTCGGGTGAAACATGCCATTCAGGGGAGGGTTTTTTTGTTAATTAGTAAAACAAATCAGGTCAAATGTTTCTCATAAAGATTTTGCATGTCTGCAGTTCTGAAATGGCTTAACTTTGGTGTCTTAAGTGATTTTGTTTTATTAAAAACTGGAGGTGAGAGGAAATCTACATTTTTTAAGGCAAGTTCTGGAAGTAGCAGCAGGAGAGACATTATTTTTCTCTGTATTAATTTTTTTATAAAGTCACGTATCACAAAAATGTTTTTAAACAAGAACAATTTTGATAGCAGTCTCTTTTGTTTGCATCTAAAATAGCAGCTACCCCTATGCAAGAAGCTATTTAACCCATCGTGTTCTTTGGGAAAGCTTTTCTTTTGGGCCATCTATCCAGTATTCCATAAAACTTAGGCCCTTCCTGGACAGGCGGCCTTCAAGCACAGCATCGACTCCCTGTATATCGCCCCTCTTTATGTCCTCCTATAAGTGTAGGGCAATTTCTTGCTCTGTCTCATCGCCTCTCAGTGAGAACAGGAGCTTACCTGACTTCACTCACTGCAGAGCCCGGGAGATAGCAGGGCTCCTAAATAGGTGTTGCATTCCTGAACTGACCTCAGGTTATTTCAGGGGCTCTTTGTCTTCACTGGCCTTCTGTCAGGCAATGGTTCTCACTGGTCTTGAAGAACCTGAGGGGGCTGACTAGATCTCACTCACCTTTTCATTCTTAGAATCCGATCCCATAGCCCTTCACACTTTTTATATTTTTTCAGCCTCCAATTATATGCTACGCATTGTGGAAGATACAAAGATAAATATGATTGCTGCCTGCAATGACCTTGCCATTTGTTAATAAAAGTGAGTAACAGCAACACTCGGATATTCAATATGGAACCATGTTAACATGTTACAGATACTGCCTCATCTCATTCTCCCAACAAGCCTCTCCTGCAGAGTTTTGATTTCCATTTTACAAACAAAGAAACGGAAGGGTTCAGGAATCCACACCTGGTTATAACTTGCTCATAACTAGGAAGGGGCAGAGCAAGGATGCTAGCCCAGGATAGTTGGAAATACTGGGCAAGACAAGGCAGGGTATGGTTTCATGCTAGGGACCACGAGAGGACAGAGAGGCAGACTGGGCACCAGAGTAGCAGAGTCAGCAACTGCTCGAACAAACTCCTGTAGTTCCAAGTGACAGAAAAAGAAATCCAACTCCATGTGGCTTTAAAAAGAGAACAAGGAGATTCCCTGGCTTTTAAAGGGAAAGTCCAGGGGTTTGAACATGGCTGGATCCCAGTAGCTCACATGGTGTTAGCAAGGCTCATCTCTAAGTGAGCGTTCCGCTCTCCTCTGGGTTCACTGCCAGGCAGGCTTCTGCACTGACAACAGCCCAGATGCCACCAGCTCCAGGCAGCCATCCATCAGCTTTGCATCCCCTGCAAAAAGATAGGGCATCATGCCCAGGAACCCTGGCAAAGTCCTGAGCCCAAGGCTTATCCCTAAACTAATCACTGCATGTCAGCCAACGTCACCTCCGACCACCGTATTTATTTATCTGCTCTCTGAGCACCATGCTGTGAAATACTAAAATATAAGATAAAAATTAAACTGAATACATTAAATTAGATCAGTAAAGATAATTACAATACAAATGAAGCACAATTAATAAATTCTTTACATTTAAAATAAGGAAAGAAATAATGCAAATTTAAATGAATTTTTACAAAGTAAACTTAAAACCATGAGCAGCTCTATAGTAGGGTGGGTCTGAAATGTAGATTAAAAAGGGAAAGAAAGTGATTTGTAAAATATTTCTTTTTCCACGTCACTGAGGTGAGAAGCAGGACATAGATGCCCTGACATCTGATCTGAAGGCTGGTAGCTGGTGAGTTAATCAAGGCTGCAGAAGTGAGGAAATAAGTAAATAATAAGTAAATAAATCATACACAGCATTTTTAAAAATCAACTTTTTCTTTTGGAATGATTTTAGATTTACAGAAAAAAAATTCCAACAATAGGACAGAGTTCCCATCACCCAGTTTCCCCATTAATATCTTATATTATCCTGATACATGTCAAAATTTAACTCACACTGGCATAGCACCATGAATTAAGCTCCAGGCTGGATCTGGATTTCACCAGCTTTTCCACTAATGTCCTCTTTCTGTCCCAGATCCAGTCTAGGGCACCACACTGCATGTAGTGTCATACCTTCCCAGTTTCCTCTGGTCTGTGGCAGTTTCTCACAGTTTTCTTATTTTCATGACAACACCAGTTTTGAGGAGCACTGGTTGAGTGTCCTATAGAATGTCTCCCATTGAGGATTTGACTATTGTGCTCCTTGGAATAAGGGTACATACATATTAACTTAAAATATATAGATGTACCATTATTAGCCAACATTCTGATAAATGATCAATGCCTTTGAGGATGGGTCCCCTGACTGGAGCAGAACACCATTTTTCTTGCATAAACCATACCCATAATGTACCATCTATGAATTTAGATATCATGTTTGTTAAAGAGGCTATATCAATTAGGAATGCTTTGGGCTACAACTAACAATGGCTTAAGTAATGCAGACAATCATCTAATACATCAAATTGTCCAAAGACAGATATTCCTGTATTGATGTTGTGGCTTCAGGATGTGTTAAGAAACTTAAGCTTCTTCTCTCTTTCCATTCTACTAGCCTTAGGTGCTGCTTTTAGCCTTATAATCACAAAATGGTTGCTGCACCTCCAGATATTACATCTTCATTCAATGCAGGAAGATGAAACAGTATGACTAACATCTGTTCCTTGCATGAGGAAAGCAATTTTTTGCAGAACCACCTCCCTTCTTAGCACACTTTCATCTGTTCTTTAATCAAAACTGGGCCGCTGATACACCCAGCCCTAAAGCAAACTGGAAATTCATGTATTCATCTTTCCAGCCTCTATAATAGAGACAGACCAAAAAGAAAGGAGTTAGAAAAAGGTGTTGAGCTACCCAGTCAACACTGCCTGCCAAAGGAAAGAGAACCTAAGAGTATTTCAAAACCATCTGAATGCAGAATTTTTCTCAGTTCTAACCAAACTTTTACAATATTTTATAATTACCTTGCCCATATCTAATTCAACAGCATTTTTTTTCACCAAATTATCTTTCTAGAGCATCTGTCTTTGGTTTCATAGAAATGATCATTTTTGCACTTTTATCTCATTGATATCTCATGATATTCAACTGAATATGTGTATCTATTCTTTAATACACTGAACTGATTTATTCTAAGTTACAACATGGCCAACAAGAACAGGTTTGGGGGCAGGCTCAGTCTTCTGGGAAAGCATGCAGCCCAGCAGGCAGAGAAGTGCCCAAGTGGCCATGCCAACAGCCTCATTTAGAGGGCTTCACTGAGGGGGTGATGTCATCCACTGATGGGGACGTCGGAGAAGTGGGGGGCAGTGGGGCGAGCTTCTACTGAACAGGCACCATCAGGCTATGTGGGAAATTCAGAAAAAGTGAGTTTTGATCCTCCTAACAGCACTATCCATTTATCTTGTGAGGGAGCTCGAACAAATATAAGTAGGCTTGAATCACAGAAGTGCGAGGTGCTACCACAAAAACTGACCTGCCTGGGCAGAAGGGTACCATGGATGCTGCTAGTCAAGCTCACATCCTCTCAGCCTCTTTCCCCTCCACGCATGCAAGTGGGACCTTCCGCAGGCAGCACCTGCATCCATCTACCTCAGGCTTTCTCGGACTACCACGCTTTTCTCTGGCCCAGAGTGTTGGAGAATTCACACTGCATCAACCTTCCACGGATGGCTGGCAGGAGCTGGTGCCTAAATCCCCCAGCGCCCTGCCCCCTGGTTGGATAACTCTAGGGTGTAAGCTCTACACCATACCGAGTTTCCAGCAGATTTTAGCTCCAGATGCCCACAATGGTTGCTGGCTTGGCAACACACCCTGGATTGGCCACTTCCCCCTGCCCTGTCTCAACTTGCCAACTCCCCTAAGGATGGTCCTTAGGATTTCCTCCCAAGTAAGTTTCTTGGACTCCGATCCTTATCACAGGATCTACTTCTGAGAACTACTAAATTAAGATGAGGAGTATTAATAATAACTTCCATTTATTGAGACTGTCAGTATGTGCCTGGCATTGTGCCAGGCAGCTTACATGCATTATCTCACTTGTCTTCTCAATTACACAAAGTAGAAACTATTGTCATTAGGATCAGAGAAAAAGCTGAGGCTCAGAGAAGTTAAGCAACTCATTCAACAATGCACAGCTTAAAAGTGGCAAGCATCAACAGATAAATAAACAAACAGCATACAGACACAAAGGAGTATTACTCAGCCATGAAAAGGAGTGAGGTACTGATACATGCTACAACATGGATGAACCTCAAAAACACCATGCTCAATGAAAAAAGTCAAACACAAAAGATCACAAGTAATGCGATTCCATTTATATGAAATACCAGAACAAATGAATCCATAGAGACAGAACTCGGGTAGTCCTGGGGACCAGGGCAAGGGAGGGAATGGAGAGAACCTTCTGAACAGGTGTGAGGGTTTACCATATAATGATGGAAATGCTTTGAAACATTATGGCTGCAAAACATTATGAACATTATGAATAAACTACATGCCATTCAGTTGTTCACTTTAAAGCAGTTAATTTTATGATATGCAAGTTTCCCCTCAATTTTCTTTTTAATGGCAGAGCTTAGAGTTTAGACCCAGCAGCTCTGGCCAGGCTCGTCCATCAGCAATTCTCCAAGTGTGGTCCTGGACCAGCAGCGCCATCATCGCCCGGCAGCTGGATAGAAATGCACATTCTCAGGTGCCACCCAGACCTCCTGAATCAGAAGCTCTGGAGGAAGGCTCAGCAATCTGGGCTGTGACCAGCCCTCCAGGCAATCTGATGTGATACACTTTGAGAACCACTACGTTATGCCCAGAAGCCAAAGTAAGGCTTGTTCTTAGCAATGCTCAGCCAGTCTCAGTCTAAACATTTCCCACGAAAATGAACTATTGGCTGGATTCTCTGAAATGAGGACTTTGAGGGCTTGTGTGGGTGTGGGTGTGTGTGTATTTTAGGTGTCACATGCCTCTACCATTTACCAGCCAGGCTGGGGGAGGGGTGTCCCTTCTTTCAGTGAGGCTGGGTGCTCCCCAAAGTGCAGGGAGGCAGTCTCAGCTGGCCCGGCCCATCCGCGTCCATCTGAACATCAGTCAGAGGGCCCAGGGCAGACTGGGCCTTGTGCTCACCCAGCCAGCGGACACCAAGCTGGCAAATGCTTGCCCACGATAACACAGGAGGAGATTCCTGGCCTTGGCGGAACTAATAGCCATAAACATCCTCAGGCTCCCATGAGTTCCAAATCTGCTCTTTTTCGGTACCAGGAAAGCAAGCTCCATGAATTTATTAACAAAAGCACTTAGGGATAGAATCAAAATTATGTTCATCTTTATACTAGGTTGAGCATCTTAGTTCAATTCTGGCTGGAACACTTCACCTACGTGCCCATTCTTCCTGTTTTCCATAACAGATTCCCTCTGGAATAGTCCACAAAAGCACAGGTAGAAGCAAAAGATGGGAAATTAAGAAGGGAGGCTCTCAGTGCAGATTTTTAAATTTAATCCATTAAGCCAAAGAGACAGGTGATCTTTGAAGTCTGCCCACAGCCAGTGTGACTGGATGAGCTCCCAAAGATCTGGCCAAAGTCAAGTCTGGCTCATTGGCCTGAGCAGCAGGAGAACAGACTAAGCAGAAAGGCTCCAGTCTAAGGAGGCCCCGTCTCAGGGGGCCAGAGGGAACCCCATCGTTTCAGGTCACCAGCCTGCAGTGAGTCATACTCTCTTAACACTGGGAGCTACTGCCCATCACACCATGAGGCCAAAATTTCGATTTCTACTCACCAGTCTTTACCTCAGAAGACTGTTGCTTAAAATAAACAGAGAAAAAGAAACCACTGGGGTTTTCCCAAATTCTACAGCCTAAGAGTACTAAGTAATGCTGACAAGCATCTCATGAAACTCATTAACTTCTTTGTATTTATTCAAGACATAGTTATTGAACCTTTAATACATGTTAGGTGCCATCCTAGGACTGACATTATGGCAGGGAACAAAACAGTGTTCCTCTATTCCTGAAGTTTCCAAGTGATCTACTGTGGGCTCTGTGTTAGCCAGGGGGAGCTCGGTGGGTGGCTGGGTGAATGTTCATTATTGAACGCCTACTATGTGCTGGCCCTGTGCTATGCTCTTGCCATGCATTACCGTAGTCTTCGCAACAACGCTAGGCAAGCATTATTACTTTCTCCATGTGACTTGAGACTCAGACAGGTATAGCCACTTGCCCAAAGTCACACAGCTGATCAAGGCTGGTGCTGAGCTGGGATGGATTTTCCAGCTTCCAAGGAAGGAATAGAAATGGAAATGTCTTACCTTTGCTTTCCTTTTTGTCCCCCAAATGAGAATACCTTTGATGTCCTGAACCCAAAGACGATACAGTAGAGGTCACTGAACATGCTATGAATCATTTTACATTCTTGTTATGATCACGTCTTGTCAGGAAATTTTTTTTTACCATTTTTCTCTCAAAGGAAGGATAAATGCTAGCTATAAAATGCAGATAGTACAGGAAGGTATTTGCATCATTCTATCAACAGAGCTATGAGCAGCTGCCGCATGAGACACACAGCAGAGACACGATACCACACCCACCTTCTTTGAGTTGATATTCAGGATATAGGTGCAGGGGAGGGCAGCCTGGCCAGGGGGCAGGGTTCTGTAAGGAGGGGAAGACAGAGCTGATGGTGGAAGGAGAAGCAGCAAAGGTAAAGTGGGTGGGGTAGGCCACCAGGGAAGAAGAAAGGAAAAGGCTAGTGCAAAGGCCCTAAGGCAGGCAGGCACAAAGCTGGTTGGAGGAAAGGAGAGATGGCCCATAGGCTGTGAGAGATCACGTTGTCCAGGTGGGGAGAGGTCAGACAGCACAAGGCCTGGTGAGCAATGTCATGCGAGGCCTGGAAAGGTCCGTCCTTAGAACAGGGACCACCCCTAAAGTGCTTAAAACGACAGAATGAAAGTATAAAATTACCTGAATCTCACCATCCAGAAATAGCGATGGTTAATATTTTGCTATAGACCCTTTAAAACATTTTTCTAGGCATCTGTGCTCACATACAAAGAGCTACAACCTTTCAAATGCAGAACAAGAATACCCAATCTCTTTTCTTGTCTTCTTTTTTCTCTTAACGGTGTATGGTGACCATTTTAGGTCCATGCATGTGGCTACAGCTCATTTTAATGGCTGCTTGGTATATCATTATATTAAGAGATCACAAGAGATTTTGTTAGCCAGCTTCTGGTGACGGTCAGCGAAGTTGTATCCATTTCCCTCCATTTGAGGGCGAACCGCAATGACACCTTGGCATGCACCGCCCTGCATTTTCCCCTCCAACTCAATGCAGCTGAGTTTTCTTTTCCACCCTTTTTGGTTGCCTCAGGTTGACCACCCTGGCTTGCCCTTGATCTGAGGTTTGGTGTCTGAGTGCTAGTTAGGCTAAAAAAGATGTATGGCTTGATTTGGCATGGGGTGAAGGTGGCAGTTTCTGCCCTGATCCAAAGCAGATGGAGGAACCTAGAGAGATACTAGAATAAAGGGGAAATTGGCAGCTGGGTCTTCCCTTGGGAATCAGGGAAGCCAGTAAGGATGAATTAAATGCTTAAGAGAGGGGGGAAAAAAGGGGGGGGTGATGAAATGAGCTGGAACCCAGCCACGGGCTTGTCTTGCATCTGACAGCAGCACATATGTCTAGGAGCTGGACTATAAGGGGGGGACTTTCCAGGGGAGCCGCAGAATCATGGCGAGGAGCACAGACCCAGCCTGTCGCGCCCACCCTGCCCCTGTTTCTGTGGCCCTTGCTTGCTGTGCTCCAGTCTCACTGGCCTCCTGTTCTTTCCCCCCCCTGCTGAGCCATCCCATCTCAGGGCTCTGGACTGGCTGGGCCCTCCTCCGGGAATGCCCCTCCCCGATCTCTCCCTGGGTGGGAAGTTCTCATCACCCAGGTCTCACACCTCCATGCCCTTTTCATGAAGCCTAAACCAAACATCCTATTCAAAGCCACCCTCTTTCCTTAGTAAAGGTCCCTCTTTATTGTCTTTAGAGTGCACACCAAAACTATCTCGAGCTTTTTGTTGGCTTGGAGTCTGCCATTTTTTAGAATTTAAGCTCTGTGAGGACAGGGAACTTGTGTCCCTTAGTCCTTACCTGATAACCTAGCACCCTGCCTGGAACAAAGAGCAAACCACATACGTCTGATGCATGAATGAATGGAGTCATACAGACTTGACTTCCAATTCCAGCTCTGCCACTATGTGACCCCAGGTAAATATTTAACTATTATTATCCAGTTCTTTACTTTAAAAATGGATGTGATAAAAGCCCCCACCTAGCCAGGCTTTTGTCAAAATTAACCAAGATGATACCCAGGAAGCCCAGAGCCCAGGGCCCACCCTGGCAAGCACCCAGTGCAGGGTAAGTGGAGAACAGAATTCTTTCTAGAGGAAACCCTGCTATGTCAGGCACCATTACCATCTTCAAATTTTCCCTGGGCTTCCAAAACCATAATTTTACCCAGAACAGGTACAGTACAGGTCTCTTTATGACTGCAGGAGACTATTTAAGATAATTATCAAGCAGGATCTAGGGACCAAAATGTTATTGTCACTTATTCACAACTGTGCTTAAGGTCAGTTTTTAACATAACAGGGCCTCCGAGGCAGGTTCTGACTTACTCATTAAGGCCAGAAACAAGCCCCTGCGCACTGCCCGCTTAGAGCTGTAAATGCCAACCGTTACAGCCAACCTGGTCCACACCCAGGCACTGCTGACCAGGAGTATTAGTTGTTGGAGAGAACTTTTGTATTTGCGTTATGGGACGTGTCTCTCCTTGAATTCTCAAATTCCCAGCAAGAAACCTCTTACTTTATCTCATTAGCTGCTTCTTGTGTGGCAGGAAAATGAAAACTCGAATATTATACAGGACTGGTAGCAAGGAGGCCCCCTTTTTCCAGAAAGGAGGAGGAACCTGTAGTTTTCATGCACAGTGCTCCCTCTGGTGGTCATTATTCAAACAGCAACACCAATATCTAGACCACCCACTTCCCCGGCGCCTGCTCCACGAAACAATGGCAATTGCCCTTGGGGAGACCCAGACGACCGTTTACTCCAGAAGAATAAAGGATAATCCTCTCTGAGATGTAGCTTTCGTTAAGTTATACTGGGAGGGGAAGGATAATGGGCACATACCCCTAAAATATTGGAAATTAAGTCTTTTGCCAAAATGAGGCCACACCTTGAATCCTTCCCTGTGGATTTCAAAGCAAACCTGAACCTTGAGGGGAAGGGGATGTGGAGGTGGGAGGAGAGTGTGTTTATGCTGAGCCAGAAAGGGCTTCCTGTTACCAAGAAGACCGGATCCGAAGCACTCAGGGCCTCCTTGGACTGCCAACATTTCTTACAAAATGCCCTTTGATGACTGATGCAAATTTGTGGAAATATGAGGAGGTGATTTCCCTGGAAATCCACCCAGGCAGAGCATGAAGGGAAAGAGAGGCTCGGGGCAGAGAGTGGGAGCTGGGTCCTGCCAAGCATGAGACAGACTGCCCCTGTGGGATGTTAGCCTGAGCCCCAAGGTCACATTCCTGATCATCTGAATATCGGGGCGTGGTGAGAAAAGGGTACCAGCACTGCTGGAAATCAGACTGATGGAGAAACTCCAGCAAGTTCCCTCCGCTCAACAACTTTAACTTATTAGCATTTCCCAACCCAAAACCAGCATCTTCCCCCACTTTCCTGATAAAAGTGTTTTCTGCTGAAGTTGAAAGATGCCCAGCTTTCCATTTTACCCTGTTCTGTGAAATAGCTAGACTCCCTCCAAACTCCCATCATCTCTATCAAAATTAACTCTTGTTCATCATAAGTGGCCAACAATTTGATACTACGCTCAACTCCATCAACAAGAGAACAGCTGAATAAACGATTTAGTTCACACTACAGAATATTATACACAACTAGAATGAGCATATACCATGTCCACTGACCCGGAAGGATGGCCCTGTAAACAGTTGCATGGGAAAAGCTGTAGAGTTCTGTGCAAGATGTCCTGTTGGTGGGCACCTGTTTGTAATATATTTGTATGAATAGGAGATACACTCCAAGGTGTTGACACCTGCTATCTTGAGGGGGCAGGATGAGAGAAAGAGAGGCGTGTTTTTCTTCCCTGGGTATCAGTCTGTTAAGAAGAGGATCCAATCCTGTGGGTACCTTCCCCATGTCAGATGGATCCCAAAGTCCCTGCCACAAAGCCTTTCCCTATCTCTCCATAAGTAGGCACCTTCTCTCCCACTTCTATTCCCCCCCCCCCGTGGAGCTGGGTTGCCAGCGTTCTTTGGTGCATGGCTCATGGAGCTTTTAGCACCCACATATGGGGCTTATCTGCCTCTAGATTTTTAGAGTTTGTAAGACAGCAAAGGAGCATTGTCTTTTAAGCCTCTATACCTAGGCCAGCCTGGCATGCAGGCTGCTTTCAAATACTTTCAAAGCTTGGGAATGAGAAGAATCACTTAATAAATAATTAGGGATAAATTCCCAACCACTGAGGGAAATGAATAGTCTAGAAACATGCCACAAAAGAAATCCCAGGTACATTAAAGGACTCCTTGAAAGAACCAGTCTACTGCAGTGGTTCTCAAACTTCAAACTCCAGGGCCACCAGCACCACCTGCAGGGCTTGTTAAAACATGGATGGGGCGGGTTTCTGATTGGGTGGGTATGCACGGAAGCTTCAGTATTTGCAAGTCTAACGAATTCCCAGGTGACGCTGCTCGGGCAGACGCCACATAGCCGCAGATTGAAAACAGCTGGTCTATGACCTGAGGGTAAATCACACCATTTTAAGCAAAGGGAGAAATTACAAACAGAAAAGTGGTATTGGACGAATGGTTCCCAGACTCGGTTGCCCATCAGAATTATGCTCCCACCCTATTCAGCTTATTGAAGTGCTTAGTCTCAGACCTGTCACCATCTGAAGCTGAAGGTAGAAACCAAGGGTGTGCGTTTTTGAAACAAATGCCCCCAAGTAAGTCTAAAGCACAGCCAAGTTTGGGAACTACTGTATTTACCTATATGATATTTCAGAGCTTTACAGGATGAAAAATAGCCATAGAACGATAAAGGCAAAGGCAGTCGGCGCAGTAGGATGGGATTTGCATGGATGTGGCAGAAGGCTGAGTGACTGCTTGCAAGGACCTTGTTCAAAGGCTCATGAGAACTTCAAATCCCCAGAGGTTAAATAGGAACAGACTAGTGGTAGCCACCAGAGCGCCCACCCATCAGGCCTCTGTGGAAGTCTCTTAGGTGACTTCTCGGGCAGACCACCCCAAGGCCCCTCTCCTTCGGGCCGCACGCCCCCGGACGGCAGGTTCAGGCAGGGCGGCCCGTCCCCAGCTGCCTTCCACATGCCGGCCTCGGCACTAGCCTGAAGCAAGGGCAGGGCCGCCCGAGGAGGGATGTTCATAAGCACGGCCCCGAGCAGCACTGGCCGCCTGGGAGGGGGCCCTTTGTGCTCTAGGAGGGGAAACGGGGGCTCAGAAAGGTTTGCCAAGAGCAAGGGAGGCGGAAGGGCGCGTGAGGCCTCCGGGCGGCCCACCGCCGTGCAGAAGGCCGCTCCCCAGTCTCGGAGAAGCGCCGCCCAAGGGCACCGGAACCCTCTCGCCACCGCTCGCCTCACCCGGCAGGGCCCGTGCGACGGGACCCTCGGCCCCTTCCCAGACGAGCAAACCCCGGCGACTTACCTGAGGCCACACCGGATCAGGCTGGTGGGTTTTCCGTTCGAAGATGCCGGGCCGCGCTGCCCCTTGTTTTCCGGAATAAAGCGGCATTCCTGACGCGGGTGGATCTGGCTGCACTTCGGTGAGCCCTGCCCGAGCCACCACGCCGCGGGGGTCCTGAGCGCGAGGAGGAGCGGCCGCGGCCGGGCTGAGAGGCCGGGAGATTGAACGGGCGCGCGGTCCTGGCGGGGCGCCTGCGGCGGGCCAGCCCCTCGGGCTCCTGGGAAGGCCGCTTCTACCCGCCGCGCAGGTGCATCTCCTTGAGGGCCGGGAAACGGCGCAGGCTAGGCGCAGTCAGGAGGGCCCGGGGCACACCCACGCGCCGCACACCCAGAGGGAGCTCGGGCCACCCCCGGGCTTTCCTCTCACACTGTGCAGTGTCCTGCTAGGTGGCCACATTAAAAGCACACACACACATACATGTGCAGGATGCCTAGTTCAGTTCGAACTTCAGATACACAGCAAATGTTTTTTAGCATAAGTATATCCCAAGTAGTGCGTGGAACATGCTTGTACTAAAGTTACTCGTATGCATCTTAAATTCAAATTAAACTGGACATCCTGTGTTTTAGCCAGCAGCCCTATAGCGGTTTAGCCTCAGGAGCCTTGACCTGGCCTCTCAGGCCGCCAGGAGCCCCTTGTCCTACAACTGCAGTACCCACTTATCCACCCAGTTTATAAGCAGACTTGCTCAGGGTTATGCTGTGAAATAAAATGAAATTGTGTGGTTCCCCATGGTGCTCCCATAGGCAAAGAGCTATGCAAGCTGCCGAGGCCCAGGTTAGCCAGGTCAGCTCCCTACCCTGCTGTGAAGGTGCCCTGCAACCCTTCCTGCCTGTGTCCGGAGACCCAACCCCTCGCCCCTACCACAGAGAAACCTGCCTGAAATGCTCAAACAAGATAAGCTGTTCTGCTTCTTGTGGCCCTAGTAGAATCCCTTACGAGAAGTATTAGCAATCCTAACCGTTTTTTCCTCTCACACAGAGATGCCATCAGAAAATATTGTCTGTCCTTTTACAACATTGCCCTGATGTATTGATTGACATAACCGCTCCTCTGCACCCACTTCCTGTCGTGAAAAAGTATTTACGACATTCCCACAGTGGCTGTAGAGCAATTTATCAGAACACACCGATGCGCTGCTCTGAGGCCTGGGTCCTCAGTAAGACACGGAATAAACTTTCGTTAAACACAAAAGTCATGTTGATTTGGGGGACAATGACAAGCTCTTGCTAAGCACTTAAATTTCCATGGTGATTTCTTGTTTGGCCTCGGAGTAACTTAGAAATACTTGCACTGTTTCAAACACATGAGGGCATATTATTTTTTTCATTGTTAATTTCTAACTAAACTACATGGTGCCAATCGAGCTTGCTCGGCAGCCCTCTTACCTTCTTACCTTCTTCCCTCCTCTCAAGCCACACTGGTCCCACCTCATGGCTTTTGCACTTGCTGCGCCCTCCTTCTGGGATGTTCTTCCCCAGGGACCTGCATAGCTTGTTGCTCTGCTTCCTCTTGATCTCTGCTCAAATGCCCCTCTGAGAGGCCTGCCCAGACTACCTTATATATATTGATAGCCCCATCCCCGTCTGCTCTACTTTGCAGTATTTTTTGTCTCCATAGTTATCATCACCTGATATATTAAGTATTTGCCTAATTTTTTGTTTGTCTGTCTCTCTAGAATGCAGATGTCCTGAGGCTCACAGCTCGACCTCTTTGGTTCACTGCTGTATTTTGGGTGCCTGGAATGGTGTCTGTCTTGCAAGCAATAACTGTTGAATGACAACATGAATTATGATATCAGGAATCTTAGATGTGTTGAGACTTGCTTTATGGCTTGGTAATGGTCACTTTTTATAACTGCTTCCTCAGAATTCATAAGGATCTGTCTTCTCTAATTCAGTGCAGAATTTTACAAATGCCCCATACATACCTACTACATTTTAATCTGCATGTCCTTGTCAAAACTTCCCACATTGATGGTGGATGTGACAATTAAGCACATTGCATACCTTATCTTATTTGTCAAAGCAACTATTCCAGGTACCATGGCTATGTGGTAAATAAACCACCTGCCCAAAATTAATGGCGGCAAAAATACAATTTTTTTACACTCATAGATTCCGTGGGTCAGGAATTCCTATTGGGCCCAGTAGGGTCTCTGCTGCAGTGTCTGGGGCCTCAGCTGGAGACTGGAAGGCTGGGGCTACTGAGGGGGAGGGGGACAGGGTCACGTGGAGGCAGCCTCCATCCCAGCTCTGGTGCTTGAGTGGCCTTTGTGGGGTGTCACAGGAACACCTGGCCTCCCCTGGGTCCAACCCAGGCCCTGGCGCCTAGTCAGTACCCAGACGAAGGCCAGTAAACAATGAAGGTGCTCTCTCGGCACGCACACCCTTCAGAGCCACGCAGCAAGCCCCCAGCAGAGCACAGGGCAGGCCTACTCTTTGGCGATGGCAGAGGTGGGGGTTTGCCTGCCCCAGGGTCACCCTCCCGCACTACCGGTTCCCTCTCCAGAGCCAAAACCAGCAGGCTTCCCGCAGGGGACCCAGCCAAGCCCAGTCAGGGAGTTGGGAGGGGGGGAGGTTAGGTCTCCTTCCTCCTACCCAAAGTTCAGGGCCCTGCAGGGGTTGATGTAAACCCCTGAGGTACTTCCCATTAAGCTCTTCAATCGGTCATTATCCTCGCGGGCAGTAAGGGTTACTTTCGAGCCTCACTCTGCCTGCACGGGAGCCAAGGTGCCGGCGTGGGGGCCTCCGCGCAGTGTGGGAACCCCGGCACTGGAGCCGAAGGGCTGAGGCCGGGCTCTGCATCTCGCATGGGGCTGTGGGGGCCTGGCAAGTCCTCTCACCTCCAGGTTTCCTAGTCGGTGAAATGAAGACAGAAAGTACTGGCCTCGAAGTTCACCAACAGCACGCCCAGGGCCGGCGTACGTAGTTAGGCCACCACACACGGTGCTTCTCAGCAGCACCGCTGTGCTGGGGCTGAGGTTGATGCTAGAACAGCATGGATTCCAATGGCCTTGGGCGCAGGAGGTCACCGAAAGGGTCTGTTGTTTTCCTCCATACCACAGGATCTGGCGCTTCCTCACACCCTGGAAACAGCGGTTGAAGAAGGTCTAGTATGTGCTGGCAGGGAGTAAATCACCCTCCTTGCCCTCCAGAATGGGATGGGAAATACAGTGTAAAAGATGCTAAAAGACTATGTATTGGTTATTGTTACCCTAACTTGTTTAAAAAAAAAAAGCACCAAAGGAAAGATGGACTTCTTGGATTAAAAGTAAAAAATAGGTAAAGGGGGAAAAAATGAGAATGTAAAATAAAAGATAAGGCAAAGGGAAAATGAGGGCCTGAAACTAAGATAAGCCAGAGTGAGCTTTGTGCCCCCGGTACGCACTATGAACTACGGCACTAGCAATGGCCACACCACGCCTGCACTTTATTCTGTGGAGCCTGGGTGCAACCTCAGACTCCTTCCCAACACGTGATCCAGCGTTCAGTCCCTGAAACTGGCTATCCCCGCTCCCCACAGACACTGAGTTTCACGGATTCAACTCTGCCTTCCAGAAGCCCACTCGACAGCTGTGGCGGTGGCAGGAAGCCCAGAGAGTAGCCTGCGGACACCACCAGGGAGGAAGCAGGGGCAGGGGCATTTGGGTGGTGAAGGGAGAGGGGGAAGCGGCCAGAGGGGTAAGGCAAGGGCATTCCAGGCAGCAGGAACATTACCAGAGGGAATGTGATTTCACCTGGAAAGACAAAATGATTGCACTGGGGCCTTGTTAATGAAAATACCTAAATTCCTGGCAGCTGAAAAAGGAAGGGTTTCTAAACCACTCACCATACACCTGATAACACGGACATGGAATCACACTTACTTAACATCCCTTTAAAAAGTCCATTCAGCCACAGATTCAGGGGGGTCCTTAAATCAAAGCATATAAACCTACGCTTTGGCTTCTCTCACCTAGTCTTGAAATCATGAAATATGGGACAAATAATATCACACCACACAGATAATTCATTAAAGGAACAATCAGTAGCCAGAACTGGACTGAAACCTTTGCAGAGGGGCAAACACATTTCCTTGACTAACAACATAAAGCCAAGGCTCAGAAATTTTGATGAAGACAAATATTTTCTGAATTCCAGAAATTCTTAAGACTTTAAGTAAAAAGCATTTTTATCTTAATTTTTAAATTTTAAGTCCATTCCCTTAATATTTTATGGAGTAGAATTGGAAAATGATGCCTGGCAACAAGGAAAATTTGCATAACTGAATTAATTCACTTCCTGCTTTTGTATTTCTCATTAAATAGTTCTCTGGGACACTGAAAACTTCGCTCTTACAATCTACTTTGAAAAAATGTTTTAAATTGAGATATGGGACACGCAGCATTATATTAGTTTCAGGTGTACATGAAGAGTCCACATTGCCCCACAAGGACACCCCCAGCCTCCCCCCAGTACCTGTATTTCTCTCCCTGGGGCTCCGCCACCCTGTAGGCCCAGGGAGATCACCGCCCTAGGGAGCAGCTCTTCACAGATGTTGGTGGATAAATTCCCTTGTTTGCACCCCCACGCAAGTGTGGGGGTGACTGCAGTACAGTCTACACTGTTTCCCCGGGCTCCTCAGCAGACCCTCTGGTGAGGGGGAGGCGGCACCCCCCTCAGGGCCATGCGAACTTTTAATGCCAAAGAATTATGCCGGTTTACAATCAAGTCTGTAAAATCTGTTTCTTACTTTTTGAATAGAAATCATACTCAGTGCCTGTGACCCACACCACGTGAGAGATTTCCTCCATGATTTCTGGGGCTTTCTCCATCTCACTGGGTTCAAAATCCAGTCATTCAGATGGTGTCTCGAGTCCCCCTTCTCTCTTGGGGGTACTGACCAGAGGCCCCCAGCAGGTCAGGGCCCCCAGCTAAGCTGGCAGGCCCCTTCCTCTATGTGCTCAGCAAACTTCCAAGCCAACATCCCCCATTCTTCAAGTTTCAATCTCTTCTCCTAAAACCTTGACCCGTCTTGGCTCACAGCTTTAGAACTGTGCTCCACCCGAGGACCCCCAACAGGGAACAAGTCAACAGCCACATCAGAAAGTGAGAACGCACCTCACTTAATCCCTTAAGTCCCACCTGATGCTCAACATCAAACTTGGCCGTCCACTGCAAAACTGGACCTTTCAAGACCAACTGCAAAAGTGGCCCCGTTTGCAGTCCCCAACTCAATATATGGCAAGGACTTGGGGCACCTCTGCTTACTTTTCTCTCACAGTCCATACTCAATCTGTCGACAAATTAGGCCCATCACCAAAATGCATCCAGATGAATTTTAACCACTTCTTTCATTGAGACCTTGTCTCTTCCCCTTTCCTGCGTTCATTGCTCTCAATGTCCATCTATTTCCATCTCGTGCAGCTTTATTTTCTCCACAAGAATTTTCCTGGAACTATCCTGTTTGGCTTATTTCTTTCTCTGTTTACCTTCTGTCTTCTCTGAAATGTAAGCTCCGTGAGGACTGAGACACCGTCCTGTTTGTGCCTGGCTGGCTGAATAAATGAAGGTGTGGCAAAACTTGCATTCTCAAAAAATGGCAGCAAATTCAGCTTCCAGCACCAAACGTGGAAAGTTGAAGCTCTGTTCTGCCTTTTCATTGATGCTCTGCCTCGATTTCTCAGCTGTCTTTCTCTTGGGTCCCTGTCCTAATTCTCACACACCTCAGCGTCACACATCCCACACTTCCCTTTGTCCTTCAAAATGTTCTTGGCACATTTCACCGCAAGGCTCTGTCAACAAGGTTCCAAATGTGTCTACATATCTTCTGTTGTGGTTACTTTGAAGTTTGTTGAACTGTTCTGTTTTGACAGGACTGTCACATCTCAACACTTGTTGCTGACTAAAAACATATGCGGGACCTTTTTTCCTTCTTTTTATTTTTAAAGAAAAACTCCACCACCATCACCTTGCAACTAAACACATGACCACAAGAGGGCACCATGAGGCCATGCTTCTGCTCCCCAGGAAGTGGATGGAGAATTGAGGGAGACCTAGTGGAGATGGTGCAAAACGTTCAGACTTTATTCTTAATCTCTCTTCCTTCATCTCAAAATCTTTCTCTCTCAGTGTTGACACACCCTTCAGGAGCAGGCTTGGAAAACTAAATTCTGGTTGGAAAACTAAATACTAGTAAAGCATTAGTAACGATAATAAAAACAGTAACAAGCTGTATTTCTTCCAGCGACTAGGAACTTCACAAAAGTGTATTTACTCAGCTATGCGTAAGATCTTTTATCAGGGTTGAGTGAAAGTGTATAGATCAACAGCTACAGGCACAAATGGAACAAATCTGAAACTCCTGTAAATTACAGCCTTCAGAAAAATTTCCTCTGTAACAGAATCACCAAAGCTGATATGAGTAGTTGAAAACAGTGCAGGGGACTTAAACTCTCATCAAGAGGGTTATTCACACTCCATCAATTTCTTAGGTAGTGACATCTTCAAAGGGAAATTTTGACTGTCAGTGATATTCTAAGCAGGATGGTTTGATGAATTTGGAGGAAGCAGGGAGAGAGGGAAATAGGAAAAGGGTTTAAACATGAAGGTAAAAATATCTTAAATGTTGCCTTTACACAGGGTTGAGATGAAAATGAAAACTGAGGTTTTGACATCAGAGAACCCTTTCCATATTTAACTAGCTGTGTGTCATTGAGATTTACCTCTCTGAGCCACTTTTTTTTTTGTTAATCTCTCTTAATAGAGTACCTACTTTCAGCTTGTGTGGATCAGAAAAAATGAATCACCTGATGCATAACAGATGCCAAAATGGCTATGCTAATGACCATTTGTTCACATGCTGAGGCTGGACAGGTGGTATGACCTGAGAAATGCCACTTCTGGGTGTCAGTTTAAAAAGAAATCTGTGTTGCCATGGACTAATAATTGGTCCCTTCTGAAATTCCCCAAGAAATGCCAGAAAGATTTCAGTTGTTTTTAATTCAAATAAATCCATAAAGATTATAACTCCTTGATGATTGCCATTTGTTTCAGACATTCCTACAACAGGGAGTGAGATGTACTTAAGGACCTTTTACATTTTGTTAACATCAACTTCAAGTCAACGGCTGAAATAAGAGCATTTTCACAGAACTTAGGAAGCATTGGAATGACACAGGTTTCACTGAACATTCAGAGCCTGCTTAGTGCAATGTTTGGGGCAAGTGGGGGAGTTCTCCTGGCAAGAAGATGCCCCCTGTGGACTTCTGCTTGTATTTCACTGGCCAGCATTATATGATGTTGCTGCCCAGGGCACCTGGGGGGCCATAGTCACCTTTCAGCTTGTACAGTAAAAGCAGGCAAGTGCAACATAAACAATAATGGCTGCCCAGGGGCCCAACCAAGGGTTTTCAATGTTTTATTTTACCAATTAGACACAAACACATGCCACGTCTCACCTACTACTCTCCATCATTCCATAAAAGAAGGGAGATGTTAACACTGCAATAAGAGGAAAGACATCCTCAGAATAATGATCTGGTCTATACATTACTTCCACTTGGTGATATGCAAAATTCTCCACAATGTCCTTTGTTTTTGAATTTCTTCAAAACCTAGTGAGAACTATCACACAAATTGGCACCAGTCTGGGGAACAGTGTGAGAAGGACGTGTCTGCAAGGAGACAATAAGCCACAACACTAGGGAGCCTGCCTAGGGCTTTTGGAGACTCAACACAGAAAAACAGTATTTCTTTCAGATTGGGTTGTCACAAGATCATGGAACAAATTCTAGTAGAATTAAGCCTTGTTACAAACCTTTACTAGCTGTCAGAAACGGAGATGGACATATTTAGGCCAAACTAACACATCTGCTCTGTTCCAGATCTTGATTAATATTCTACTAATACGAACCAGGTTGGGACCTGCAATTTCAACTCATTCAATGAGAGGTAGGAGCTGATGTGGGAGAGGAAGACATGTCATCAGTGAGGACACAGGGATGGCAGCTGTCAGCAATGCACAAGCCTTCACAAACAGCAAAGCAGACTGGGTGAAATCTTGACAGAAAGTGAAGACACAGAGTCAGTTCTCCTAGGAAGGTAATGCTGACTAGAGGCATGTGGCCCATGAAAACTCAGATGGCTCCACCTCCATAGGTCACAAACTGACAACAGAAGATGTGGGGTGGCAGTTCTGTGTTGTCATTTTTCTTCAGTGAGGAGGTTACGTGGCTAGGCAGTCTGAATCTTTCCCTCCTTTCTCCAAAGAAGCTTCTGCCCCTCTAACAAGGAATGATCCCATTAACAGAAGAAAGCAAATTTGACCTGGAAGAAAAAACCAGATTTTAAACCTTTTGTGTCAATGGTATTACAGGTTCTTTCTCCCCTGGATAAATTCTAGGAATTTCAATTATTGGAAGCTTCTGGGCTGTCTTTCTGCTGATTTTCCCTCAACGTCAGTTAAATTCTGAATTGTCTTAAATGTAGGACCAGGCTAGTCATGAGTGACAAACTCGGAGGACATAAGTATGCATTAAAACCACCAACACTCAGAGCAGAGGTTAGCAGACATTTCCTGTAATGGGCCAAAGAGCAAACATTTTAGGCTTCATGAGCCATATGGTCTTCGTCACAACTACTCCACTCAGCTTTCATAGCAAGAAAAGGAGCCCATAGATAATATATAAAGGAATGGGTGTGGCTGTTCCAATAAAACTTTATTACAGACACTGAAACTTGGATTTCAAATAATTTTTCATGTGTAACAAAGTATTACTTTTTAAAACATTTTTTTTAACCATCAAATAAAGTAAGAACTATTTTTATATCATGGGCCATGCAAAACAGACAGTGGGCCTGTAATTTGCCTATCCCCGAGTTAAACAAATAAAATAAATAATGCACTCAGGAGCAAGCTTAACAGGAAAACCATGTAAACAAATTTAAACATATTTTGAAGCCACAAAAGTAAACTTGAACACAAAGATGTAACATGTTCTTAGAATCAACACCATCAATATGTCAATTCTTCCATAGTTAATTTTTAAAATATATTATGACCAAATTAAAGTACACACAGATCATTTATCTGGAATCACAGAAGCTGATTCTGAAGTTCTTATGATATAGCTAATAATACTGTCTAATATACTTGAAAGTTGATGAAAGAGTAGATCTTAAATGTTCTTACCACAAAAAAGAAATGGTAATTATGTGACTGGATGGAGGTGTTGGCTAATACAATGGCGGTAATCATTTTGCAATATATAAATGTATCCAAACAACACAAAGTATACCTTAAATTTATACAATGTTTTATGTCAATTATATCTCAATGAAGCTGGAAAAAAATGAAATTCACATGAAAAAATAAACAAGAAAGGACTAGGTCTAGGAAATAAAAAGCCATGACGAGAAACCAGTTGTACTAGGAAGTAAAACATATTATGAGTATCGGCAAGGAAGCTGATGTGGGTCTGTCCATGTATGGACAGACAACAGAAAAAAGTAGAAAGTCAAGAAATACACCCAAAAGCAACAGAATATTTACTATGAGTTAAAGGCATCATATCAAATGTGATCAAAATGAACTTCTTAATAAATGATGTTAGGCCATAAAGACACAAATTCACACCTCACACTATATATATACATCAGGACAAACTCCACTTGGACCAAAAATGAAACCACGTAACTAAAAATGAGGGGAGTCTTTCTAAAAATAATTTAAAATCCAGAACTGGTACAAGAAAAAATTTATAAATTCAACAGCATAAAAATGTTTTGTTTATGGCTTTTTTTTTTATGCAAAGACCAAAGGAAAAGATCAATTAGAAAAAAATGACTGTGGTTCATAACCAGAGGTTAATTTCCATAATACACAGAGAGTTCCTGGAGTCTAAGAAAAAGATTTAAAAAACCCAATAGGAAAATGGACACAGGGCATGAACTGAGAGATTATGACCCTTAAACACAAGAGACTCACACAGTTGGTAAAGTTGTACGAAGGAGGAACCCTTCATACATGGCTGGTGTGAGGACCCAGAGCATAACCCCAAAGAAGGGAAAATGTCAGGACTACCCAGATGGCTGCAGCAGTTATCTTTGGACAGGGTACACGAATCCACCCTACAGACACTACCGTGATGAATCAGATGACACAGTTCTGAGGATATTCACTAAAGCCTCACTGTACCTCCAAGACTGGACACAAGTGCACATCGCCCTACAACATACCGTAAAGAAAGAATGGGGGTGATCTCTCCAGTGGATGGGGGTGATCTCTCCATCGGATATAAAGTACAATAGTGTAGTGTGTCACCTTTTGGTCGGTCAGGGATTTAAGACCATGTTTTAATTTGCTTGCGTTTGCATCAAGAAATCCTGAAAGAAAAAGCAAAAAACTAATAAAAATGGTTACCTATAGAGGACTGGGGGACATGGGGATGGAGACAAGGGTAGGTGCACGAAATTTATGTCATCTTGACTTTTCAACTATTCAAAAAAAGTCTAATTAAAAAATTACTTCAACTTGTTCATTTAAAAAACTTTGAGCCACTTCCAGGCTCACAGGCCACCTGGGTCAAGGCTGAGGGGTAGGGGGTAAGTAGAGAATGTGAGTGCACGTTATAAATGTGTACCTTCACATACTGAAAAATCAATCTCTGAGTATCTGCTTTGGTGCAAATAGAAAACAAGTAGTTCTGGTATTAAGAAGCCAAATCTAGTTATTAATTTGAAGTGCATGAGTGTAAGAGAGATCAAAGATTTAGACCTCATTCAAGTTGTGCTGAGACTGACAGAAGCTGCCTTTGAGGATGCAGAGTCCCCATGGGTCACAACTGCCACACTAAACATACAAGGTCATTGCAGACACCCAATTTACAACGGAACTACCCTCCCGCTCCCATCCTCCTCCTCTTTGTTTAGGTCCGCAGCACCTGTCACCATCTTATGTCTATTTCTCCACATCTTGTCTGTCCCCACTAAGTGCTCATCTGCAGGCCCATGCTAATTACATAGCCCCTTAATAAATACACAGATAAACAATGGAGCAGATCATTGCCTGTTTCTGAGTTGATTCCAGCACATCTGTTTTATCTTCTCAGAAATCGGATCACGTCTCTCAGTTGCCTTCAGCCAGGGGTGGCTGTGGCCACGGCCATTCTGAGGGCACACACAAAGTTGTGGTCACTGTTCACACTGCTGTCACACCAATGGAGCACTGCTGGCACACGTACGTCTTACAATTGCCGGTGAAAATGCTTTTAAAAGCTTGTGCTATAATTCCACATGGAGACAAAATGCATCATATCCCTCCAAAAAAGAAAAATGTTATCATGCCCTGAAAGTCACAATAACAGAACTGCAGGGGATAAAGCTGACATTAGTAAAACAAGTATTTGTCATTGTAGGAATGAATGAAATTTTGTTATTTTCTTGTCAAGCAACAACCAAGAGTTTTGCACAGCCTAAGAAAGGAATATACCCACAAAAAGGTGAAACTGTGGTTTCTTTGCGGAATCGCCCATCATGAGCCAAAGCAGAGCGAACAATGGAGGAATCACAACACGTGTGAAAAAAGATGCAAATGTCAAGCCAGACTTAAAACTGGCCCATGCTCTGTACAGGGATATCACTATGCATGTGTCATATTTTAGAGGGTGCCATATTTTCTCACTTTCCATAAAATAACAGTGCACCTTACAAGTTGAGATGGCTTCCCAAGATAGTATGTGGTTTGCCTGACAGATGATTCCCCATCCTTGCCTCCACATCCTTTTGTGGTACCCCCACCCCGGGGTTGGCTGACTTCACATGTCCCAAAGTCAAATGCACAAGGTGAGCCAACAATGGTCACAAGTCAGAATGTCACAAGGTCACTTTAAGGGGTCTGGTTAAATAAACTGTGGTTCAGCTATAAGCTAAAATACTATATGGCTGTTAAAATTACTGAGGTGGCTTTCTAGGGACTGATGAAGTATCACAAAATATACATTAAGTAGGGAAGGAAAAAAAAAGCAAGGTGCATGTCAGTGCATGTAATGTGCATTCCTATGAAGTCGGGGGAGAGGCAGGGACACACACAGTATGCGTGTGTAAGGTTATCTTTGGAAAGATAAATGTCTTCAAAATCCTACTTTTTAACTCACGCACATGTGCTCACTGTACACCAGACTCTAATGATTAGTCCTCATAGGCCTATGAGGGTGGTACTTATATCCACAAGAGATCACACAGCCAGCAAACAGCAGAGCTAGGATTCAAATTCAGGGAATCTGGCCCCACAATCTTTGCTCTCACGCACTATGACCTTCCGCTGAGAGAACTTCCCTTGGGGTGTACAGGGACGACATGACTGAGGGGCTTGGAAGCAAGGCTAGTAGGCCAGACAGTCTGATATATATATATAGTTCTATTTGAATTTTTGCCTGAAGTGCATTACCTTGTTTAAAAATAAAGAATAGACATGCACTCAGCATGTCTAGCTGGAAGAACAAGGATAAGTAACAAGGTGAAGCCAAGTGCTTGGGTCTGTGGCTGATGAACCCTCTTGATGAACCTAAACACACCCAAGTCTGAACGGCTCTGAGGACCTTCTGATACCTGGAATGGCTTCCTCTCTGCTGCCCTCGCTCCAATCTTGCGGGCCTTCAGGACCAGACAGCACCTAAGCATAATGGCTAAAAACCACTGGACTTTGCTGACTGAACGCCATTCTAAATACACGTGGGGATTGTCGGTCAGCAAGTTCCCTTCCATTCTGTAACACTGTGAGCAAAACAGAGAGAACATAATCCAGAACAGAGACGGCCAAATACTGACCTCGTATTTATCCCTCAAATTCTCAGCAAACATAAGCAGCAGTAAGAGAGATACAAGCCTATCCAACCACAAAGATTTCTTGAGGTAAGCATTATTAATTAAGTATCAAGTCCCATTATAGCACATTAGAGCAAGACTTGGCTGGCTGGCTTAATGACTTACTTATACAAACACCTGCCCCTATCAGGTGACAGTGTGGCACTGTACCTTTCTACAGTCAGGGGTGGCTGGTCTTAGTCATAGAAGTCTTCTGTTACTGAAATGCACATTTCCACATTTCCTCGTGATTCAGTTTGTCAAGGACATCCAAGAGCACATACTGCTCCCAACTCCTGCCGCCTTCCTTCGTAGTAAAGGACAGCTTCAGAGAATTCCAAACCTTTGAAGTGGGCAGAAAGTAGTTGTGAGATGGGGAAAACCTAGGCATCCAAATTGGTTTGTGTAGGCAGTATCCACAAAACCCACGTTATTTAGACCGTTACCACTTGGCCAAGCACAGGGCTAGCTTATGAGGTTATAAACGTAAGTAAAACAGTGGAGTGTGCAGACTAGGACACAGAATTGCCAGCATTATTTATCTTTCATTTTTTTAGTTAAAAGAAAATTCATTGCCTCTGGGAAGAAAAACCTTGAATATTTACAAATAAATCCAAAGACTATAAATGTTCCTGCTAAATTTTAAACTGAAAAAAGTCTGTTGCTCTATAACTGTTAGAATACAACAGGGAATAGTATAGTCTTCATTCCAGTAGGCAAGTGGCCAGAGATTGTGTATCTTACTCCTGGTCAGTGTTGAGTCAGTCTTCAAATCATTAACCCAAAACTCTGTACTGTATTACCATTTAGAAAATAAACTAAGTGGGGATAAGTTAGAGATCAAATAAGAATGAGAAGGTGAAATTCGTTAGTATTTAAATTCAGAAACATGACAATTAGTACTCCTACCTTCTAAGTTCCAAGTCACTGATGCCACTATTTACTATCACCTACTGTGCAATAATATCCATAAAAAGAACCTAGAATTGAAAACAGAATCCATGCTCTCCACCTAGGACAATTCTCCACTTCTTACCATGTTGTCTAGAATGATTCTAACGCAAATTTTGTAGATCTGTACATGCAAACTAGTGCCAATTATGCCAAAGGAGAAATTTTTCATGGTAAATCTGGAGTTTTGTCAGATGTCAGGTTTGAATTACCAGCAAAGAACTGCAAAGACTATTTGACTGAGATGCACTCTCTGTGCAAATAACCGTTATCACTTAACAGAGCTGCAATAAAGTCCCACGTTAAACTTCTCTCTACACATCAGGAAATGATTATGGATCCTGCACCGAGGTGAGCAGAAGGGGATACTGGGAAGGGATGTGAACTATTACAGCAAATTAAATAATTCCACACAAAAAAGATATTCTAATTTATATTTTATTGCATTATGAAAATAATACATTTATTTGGCAAAGTAATCTAGGCTCCAAATTGAAATAAAGAGAATTCCGAAGAAAGTGTACTGATTATTTTTTAAATGTGAAATATTAGATGTATTTTAACCAATACATACTAGCATTCTTATTTAGGCCAATAATCCAGTAAACCTAATTATAATAATTCCATATGAAATTACAAAGTGTTTTTGTATTCATCCATTTTATGATTAGCACAAATCTCAAGAGAGAACTGAGCTTCATTTGATCAAAACCAATGTATTTAAGAAAGTCCTGTCAGGAAGACAATTTGAAACACTATCCAAAATTTTTATTTCCTTTGGTTGTACAAGTTGCATTTTCATCCTTACAAGTTAACATTTCTCATAATCAAACGTTGTAGCAGCTTTAGATTCTGCCCAAGTACCTTTTTAAGTAAACTAGTGTATCACATTTACATTATTTGAAAAATTGCTGATTTTACAATGCAAAAATGCATAAATACATGCCTATCTACACCAGCAAAACAAAATACTCTGAACCTCCATGCTTTCAACAGGCCTTCTGACCCAGGACTTCTGGGACACCTCTCCCCCTAAGCCAAAGGGTTACAGCTCCCTGACAGCAATTCCACTGCTCTAACATTTCTGAAAGGTGTAGTTACAATAAACCTTACGTGGATTAGTTAACTTTATATAATCAACATTTAAAATTAGTTTTTTCACTAACACATCTCTGCTACATTTTCAGAACTGAAAAGATAAAGGGTTTAAAATGTTAGGATTTTTTCACTTTTTTAAAAAGGGTAAAGTGCTAAAAAAAAAAAAAAAACCATACATATTCTCACTTTCCTTATCAGCACTTCAAATTCTTTTTTCATGTTGGGTCCAGAGTCTAGAGTCTAACAGGTCAACAATCTGCTCAAGGCCAAAAAATTATGGAGGTTATTTTTCATTTCGATCTTCTAATATGACTTTGCTAATGTGTTAAGAAAATGTGCCTAAAATCAGCCTTTGAAAAATTTTCATCTGAATTAGTTACTATCAGAACTGACATTTTCATTAAGCAAAGCCTGTGTTAAGTGCACCTATGGATACTTGCAGAAGTTGACCTCCAAATGGGGCATCAGTGTCGTAAACCAGCTGAACAAGGTTTTCCCAGTTTAACTACATAAGTATTCTACCTATCTGAAAGAAGATATTCCATGAGCATTCTATAATAATCTGTAGAAACAGCAACAAGTTTGATCTATGATCAACATGAGTATCTAATAAATATTAAAACTAATAAACTATAGATTAAAATGCAGATCTCTCACAGAGTTAGTGATGGCATTTTGGTACATTCACCATTATTGTACTTTATTTAATAAAGAAATACATTTGCCCTTGCAAAATTAGCAATTGCAAGTTTACAAATAAAACCACAGACCTCAAAGTCAGGATGGTAAATCTTCAACTTATAACCAACAAAAGTAAATCAATTTGTTTAAAAATGGTCCATGGCACAATTAAAATAAAAAATATGAAAAGGTCACAGGATCTTAAAGAATAGGTTTATTGACAATAATTCCATAAATATTCTAAAGAAAATTTCTAAACTTAAAATTCTTTAAATCTGTTCTTATTGGCGAAATATCCCTCAACAAAATAAAGTAATAGGTTATTACAAATGAATGTCACATTTAAAATTTGATTCTTGTTAACATTTTTGCAAAAAACTTTTTAAAAATTTACAATGTGATTTTTATCCCCTCTTGGGCACAGTAAATTCAGTTTTAATTTCAACTATTAGACATACTAACAAATATATCATCTAGCTGCTGTGAATTTGACAGTTAAGTCAGTCAGTAGTATATTACCCTACAAATATAAACGGAGCCAAATCATTCTGATTATTTTTAGTCATCAGCAACTTAAGTACTCAAAACTTTAAACTTGTGGTTGCCGCCCAAATTACCCCAAAGATTATGATACAGTGTCAGAAATTGTTTGCATCAGATTTATAAGTTCATCTGTGTACTTCAGATATTGGAAACTTAAAAAGGGATTCTTTTATATTTTGATAAAAATGTACTCGAATATTTCAGAACATTAATATTTATTGCTTTATAGGAATACTGTATTGAAAGCCCAAGCATTCAGTTTACACACAGAAATTATACAAGTATATACCGCTTCACAAAGGCAGTGAACACATTACATCCTACAAAATCTACAGAAATTTAAAAATTCTAAATATCAAAAGGTACAGCTGAAGAAACAGGTATAAATTTGGCAGCCAGTAATTTTGACAGGGAAGTTGCAGCTTGCATGACTTCAAATACGTGAATTTGAAAATATTGAGTTAAGAGTAATCATTGTGCTTTGTGTTGATCTGAAAAATATAACACTGGCTGTCAAAGAAGCATGTTCAAAAATATTTAATTCACTTCAAAATGTCATACAAATTATGGTGGTTTCTATACACCCCCTAAAGCTTCAGTCATTTAGCTCCGGTATATTACTAAAGTAATATATTAATTCTTCCAGTACAGTGGTGTTTCAACCATGACATCTGCATACTCCAGAATAATTTAGAAAGAAATGTGTAATATTCACAATGTTCAGAAAAGCAAGCAAAAGGTCAAGGAACCTGCCTGGTTCTTCTTCTGAGATGGTCTCATGTCAGCTTTATAAGCATTCATTCTACAAAATAGAAAGCTAATGTTTGAACACAATTTCCAAGATAAAGCACATTTTCTCATAAATAATGAAGTCTTTTTTCAGGCACCTCAGAAGTATACAAAAGAATTTTAGTTTGAGGGATCTCTTGGAATGTGTTTAACCTGGTACATCAACAGACTTAAGATTTCCAGGGTTTCACAATGGCCAGATTTTATTTGAATTACCTCAAAGAGAAAGAAACTGTCTTCTGAGAGAGGTGAACTCAATCATTACCAATAGAAAAAGTATCCACTGTAGTCATCTCTTATAGAAACAGAAAAATATAACATTTCCCCCCTTAGAATAATGTGTGTGTGTGTGTGTACATATACATATATATATGTATGTATGTATATATGACTTAAAGTTCCATTGTACATAGTCAAACAATAAAATCTGGAAACCAGCATGAAACCCTCTAATTCACATGTTAAAATACTGAAACTATGACCAAAATATGAAAACTGCTAGAGCTGTCAGAAAGAGACAAGACAAAAAACTTTTTCATATGTATAAACTAAATGTGATCATCTCCAAAAGGTTTTCAAAATTATAATTACTATCTTCCAGTTTAAAAACTTTAATTCTAAATTAAAAAAAAAAAAAACTATACACAAACCACTGATTTGACCAGACCAAAAAAAAGTCAGCGGTAAGCAGGACCCAGAGGAGCTGATATTCACAGTTCTCACATGTACAACTCTTTCAGGATTTATCCCATAAAGTACTTTACAACCTGCTTCTCTTTTAAAACTAAAGGTCCACTTTATTACATAAAAGGTTTATACAGTGTAAAACCAGAACTGTATGTAAAATACTGCATCTAAATGTTGCTAAACAGTTAGTCTTGTTCCACTGGTTCATCTGTGACTTCTGTGGCTTTGTCATCTTTTTCCATGGATGAATCCGAGGGACTCTCTCCAGTTTTCCTGGAATTGGATCCTACTAATTCTTCTTTCTCATGACAATCAGAACCACTACTTACAGGGCCTATATTTTCACTACCTTCAGAATGTAAATCTTTCTCAGCTTGAGTCAGATCAGATTCCTCCATTTGATTATTTTCCTCAGAAGTCTCTTCATTCACAGTTAAGGCATCATCAGATTCTTTTTCTTGATTTTTTCTTTCTGGAGTCATTTCTCTTGATGTCATAAAAGACTCTAAAAATAAGCAAATGTTGTTGTAGTTAAATTTTATTTTCAAAATACCTCCACAGTTAAGTTTTATGAATTCTGATATTCTACAGTTCAAATCATATCCCCTGAAACTCAGCAGCCACTACATACAGGTGCGAGAAAAGCCCAACATCAGCATTATAAGAAGTTCAATTATGTTAATCTCTTTCACGCAAAAATGGAAGTACAAGAATTTGAGGATCTCCTTACTCCACCCTTTTACAGATGGTCTCTAAATACCTTCTTCTTCCTCTTCATCCTCTTCTTCATCCTCTTCTGTACAGTGCTGCCTGGTACAACTACTTTCTTTGTCTTTATCCTGAGATGATGACGATGCTTCTGTTTCTTCAACCATAACTGAAGAAATTTCACTGGAAGATGTTTGACTGGCCATCTCTTTGACTTCACTTTCTTTGTCAAACCTGAGTCTTTTTACCTCATGCCCCTCAGATTCCACAGCATCTTCATCTGGGTGTTTATGTTTTATAGGGCTCACTGAGGAACCTTCTGGTGCAGATGCTGGAGAGTCACTGTAAATGTTTTTTTTAAAGTGTCATTAATAAGATTGTTTTCTTCATCTTCTACATTCTCATTTTTAAGGTCTAATAATTTTTTACATCATATTTCAGTGTCAAAGTCAAATTGTAACATCTGGGCAAAGAAAAACACAAGAGAACAATTTCAAGGGAACCTAAACTGTTTGAGTATTTCCCACTAGGAACTAGTCAACAAGTTATATGACATTTCTGTTCAAATGTCCAGTAAATTAAATGTCCTCCTCTAATGAAACTATAAGTCTTCCACATGGACAGCTCTTTAAAGTCCTCCCATTCATTGAATCTTCTTTCTCTTAATGTGATGCAGAAAATTTGAGAGGGGATATAAATAAAAGGATTTCTTTTATGATCTATAAGAAATTAATTACGAAATTTCAACTCATTTACAATTATCTTTTTTCTTTTCAAGTAACTTTCAAAAAACAAAAAGTAAAATGCATGGTGACCACTCTATTTTCTTAAAACCCTATTTATGAAAAGGATCTGCCAAACTAGCGGTTTTAAGCCTCTACCATGTCCATTTTCATCATATGCTAAAGCTGCAAATGGCCAGAAGTCACAGCTCCCATAACCACATTAAAACCTGGGTCCACTCCTCAAAACAATAGAAAATTGTAAATAGTAAATAGTGAGTGCTGAAAACCATCAATGAATGTTAACTTTTTGTGAAACATTTTTAAAGAATAAATCACATACAAACCTGTGATTTTTGTCCTCATTTTGCTGTAAGTCTGACTCTTTGCTGTCTGTGCTCTCAGGCAAACCATTTGTTGTCATGGGGACTGACAAAGAAACTTTTGGTCGATTAAGTGGCCTTGGTGTTCCAGGCCCATTTATATTAGACCTATGGTAAAATAAATCAGAATTTTTTTCTCATTTTTGTAAAGTCACCCCCTCCCCAAGATCTGTTTATATAAACACACCAAAGAAGTATCTGTTGTAACTGCCTTTCAGATGCACAGGTTACCACATCAACTAATTAATTCTGTTTAGTATATACTATACAAAATGCCCCAATTTTTTAAAAAACACTGAACCTGCTACTCATCATTAGGAAAATGCAACCTCTTTGGATATTGAAAATCAATCACCTTACCTCTCAGTATAACTTGGTGAATTTCCAGGAAACATAACACCATTCATTCGATTTAAACTATTGGAATTGTTTTTCCTGTGAGAAAAGAAAAGAAGTTACGGGAAGTTTAGCTCTTCAATACTGGTAAGAATCATGGGTCTAGAAGACCTTTTGTTAAATCTCACCAACAAAGAACCAAACAAAAAGACCCATGTGAAAAATAACCTAATTAGGGAATTACCTTAGCATCTTATTTACCACCACATATATTCTTGAGACTTCTAAAAACAGATTTTGTTATTGTCTAGGAAATCAAAGATATTAACTTAATCAATGTTTTTCAAAAGGGGGCAACATCCTCCTCACAATCCTTCCCCCACCACACATCACCAGCGGACAGGAAGCAATGTCTTAAAGACATTTTTCAGGGAAACTGGAGGACACTACCAGCATTCCAATGGGTAGAGGTTAGGGACACTGCTACAGCTCCTGCAATTCTCAGGATAGCCATTAATAATAAAATATCAATAGTGCCAAGGACTGTGCCCTAAGCTGATTATCTTAATTTGCTATATGAATCTTGAAAGCTGGAAATAACTTGTCCACTGTGAAGATGAATGGTCATCAAGTAGCTACTCTAAACCCAGGAGTTATGACCTAGAGTTGCCCTGGAAAGATCTGCAGAATGGGATTCCAGGGCCGAGTGTCATGAAAGTACACGAATTCTACAGGGCTAACAGGACAGGCAACCACCAACCTCTTTAATCCAACTTTCTTTCCTGGCAAATGTTATTGGTAAATTCTATTTTGAGGACTGGGTTTATAATTATTTATAAATGTTATGCTTCATTACATATAAAATAAATGCACCCTATTTTAAGGCAAATATATTAGAAATTATGTAATTAGGATATAATATACAGAAACAGAAAATTCTCTATACTTACTCTGAAGAAGGATAAACACAGCTAACAACCATCACATTCTGCAATAATAAAAATTGGTGATTTACTGAGGGAAAGTATTATAACATACAGTTTACTCATTTGTTTTTAATTCCTCAAAATCACCCTGGTAGGTTCAGCTTCCATTTACTCCAGTTTTACTAATAAGAGAAAATTAATGGTTAAAAATGAAAACTTCTCATCAAACAAAAACTAAAACATTAACAGAAGCCTAAAATCAAATACCCTATTAAATCATTTGGGGCTTTTTGCTTTTTTTTGTTTGTTTTTTTTTTTTTTTACTCAAGTTACTTTGGAGCCCTGACATTATATATTTTTTGCACTTGAGCAAGACCATATTTTCTTATTTTAGATAGAATCACCCCCAAAATATTTAGAGACTGAAGTATTTAGACGAAGTATAATGAGTTTCCTCATAAATTCTGCAATACCCAAACAAAACCTTCATGTGTAGCATCAGATACCAAGGAGACTCAAACCTTTTTTGTAATATTCCTGGTAGTAACGACTTTAAGTCAATATTCACTGAATGTTTACTATGAGCCAGAGTAAGTGCTTTACACTTAATCGTCCCTCAGAGCCCTATTATTAGTCACACTTTACAGATGAAGAAAATGAGATAACTGTGGAACACTGCGGCCCTGACTTAAAGGCAAGGCCACTGCTGGTATGACTACTGTTGACACTGTCTTTCCACCCAAAGATCACCAAAATGTAGTTATTAACAACTCCTAAGCTAAAAACAAATATTGATGAAGGATTTCAGTTTCCTGCCCTTCAGGAATCTTACTGAGGGCATGGAAGCTCAACAATGCGTATTAATCCAGCAAGGCCCACAATCTACTGCAGATCACTAAGTAATGGTTTTGATTTCTGCTCTAAGGGTGAAACAAATTGATTCTGATTTAGAACCTTTAAAGTCAACACTGGACTATGTTTTAGGATCAATCACTGAGGAGACTCAGCAACCCATCAGTCCAATTTTGGTTCCAACAGCGCTCCTTTGTTCATTCTCCCTTCCAGACAATTCAGTTTCTTACTTTTCATTCCATCAAACACCTTGATGTCTTTTGTTCACATTTCCTAACACGCCCTTCCCTTCTAACTAACATCCGTGGCCCACAAAAATCCTAATGCTTCCCTCATTCTTAAATTTGATCTGTATCTTTCTCAGTATCTAACTTAAATGCTTTGCATCAACTTAGATATTCTGAACTCCAGAACTAAAAAAATTGATTCTCTGAGGGAAACAAATCTGCAAGAGTTCACTGAAGTTAAAATAACTTTATAGGACCAATCTGTTGATGTATATTATGAATTTTCAAGACACAATAATAAGTTGCTTTCCTCTCACTTAACTGATCACAAGCCCTCCTCTCCCCCCTGCCATTACATCTCTCTCTGAAACTCAGAACACAATCTGGAAAACAATTTGGGAGAAAACTCCAGATAGGCCGAGAAACCTTTAAGAAAAGGTGTCTGAAAACTGAGCTTACTTAATGTTCTTTTCTTAAATCTATAACACTAGTTTAATATAGTTCCAATAATAAAATAAATACCTTTTCTACTCCTCTGAGAAATTTGTCTGTTCCTGTGTAGTTTCTCCTTGGATCTGTTAGCAATTCACACAGTCGCTGAATTGTAAAAGGGATACTGCAAAAGAATATAATTTTATAGTTTGAGGTCATTAATTATCTAGAGAATTAGGTCATTACTACTCTTGTTATTTAAAGCTTTATCTAAGCACCCATGTGTTAAGCTACAAAAGAAAATGCTGCAATAGGGGAATGAATGGACGAGTCACATAAAAACAGGCAGGACAGTGAGCACACCTGTCTTCTTATTTATAATGAAAACAATTTTCCCTTCCCTGCCTTAAAATAACAAAAAAGAACATTCAAAATTAACAAAGCTCCAAAACTGAGAAAAAAATTTAACATTTTGAAATATGATAAAAGTTTACAAGAGAGGCAACACAAGTAATAATCAAGTTGGAATTTATTTAAATACAGGAGCTTTTCCTGAAGAGTTCTTTTACACACAGATTTCTTTACAGTATTCAAATAAAACTACAAATGTTATCGGATAGAGTAAGACAAATGATTCCAATGAAAAGTACTGTGAGTATGGTTCTGGTCCATAATTACAACTTTATATACGGTCTACATGGTTCATCAAATACGTATGAACAAAAAGTCAGTATTTTGATGTCTCATTGTTAACTTAACCGAAATACTTCAACCATAATAAAATTACTTGATCATAGCAAATACAAAATTGACATAGAACTAAAATCATTTTATAAATGTAAGTTTTGATCTCATATTAGCATTCCTCAATTACAGTTTAAATAGCAAACATACAAGCATTAGACATGACAAATGCAGTTAAAAAATACAAGCATGTATTTCAGACTTCAGTATTTGCCAACAAATCTGACTCTTCTTATGAAGAGAACTACAAAGTCTCAAATTAATACAATTAACATTCACAAAGTTCTTTACTGATGGTAGGCGGTTTGACACAATAGTCTCCCACATAAGGTCCTAGTTTCTCTAACTTTCAAATCCCATGTCTTCCCTTCCACTATACCATACATAAAAAGCGTGTGTACTTTCTAACTGGACAAACTACATTTAGTTCTCATAGTATGAACATCAATACTATTCTTATGTTCTTATAAGAAGTCAATACAATTTCAAGAAGCTTTGAAAAGGTTAAAGTAAATGTTATTAATATGAAAACAGTTACCCAAGAAACCAAAAAAAAAAAAAATCAACCTTTTCTCAAGTAGCAACAAATCTTTAAAGTCAGAAAACTCTTGTTCTACAAAAAGAGCAGACACTAACTAAAAAATGAAATGTTTGCCTGATATCACAAATATTCAGGAACAGCTAGAAATTACAGAATTTCTTTCATGTTCACCATGACTGCTTTAGGAAATTCCTTCAGGTTCTGAGAAAGAATACGCTTTTTCTTGATTCTGACACTCTCTTCCAAGTGACGTACACGATGAAACTAAGAAATCTTTAAATGGCAAAGAGAAGCACAAGGCACACCAACAACATCACAGAAGTGTAAGCTGACACATCTGTTTGGTTCGTTCCTGTAAGGCAAGACGTAAATGAAAATATACAGCTACTACACAAAACAACTCCAATAAAAAAATTAAGCGTTTTCTCAAGCTACATATATAATCAACAACATCAGTTTCCAAACTGTCTTTTTTCATATTTGATCCTTAAGGGCAGGGTCTTTTCACATGTATTACACTCAATATATAATTTATATGCATATGTATCTGAAAGGCAGCACCACTGTGGATTTCAGTTTTAGTGATTTATCTGGCACCTCAGCCCCTCTTCTAGTTCAGTACTTTCCAAACCTTAAACACAACACACATCCCACCTATGCTATTCCTTCAACACCTCAAAGCGGTACTGTAATTAAAAGTTTATATGGGATTCCAAAATAGCATCCAGTGTTAAGAACATTCAAATAGTACTTAACTGACAAATATTTAAACAGGTATTTCCTAAGCATGTCTTTTCCTCCAACTAAATTTCTTTCACACACCAAAAACCAGTATTTTCTTTTAAAATTAGCGTTAAAAGGTGAGTACCTTTAAACTTTCAATTTAATAATGTTTACAACTAAATGTTTTGGCTGATTTTCTTTATGAAGGTAAGTAAAACTGTAACCAATTATTAACACTGTATGTGCTGGTGAATATTAATACTGCTTTTGGGGGTGATGTATTGTTTGCATAGAAACACTCACAATTGATAGCCTATGATAAAAGTTTACAGTCTTAGGCAATTTCAGAAGCTTTTAAAGTCATTTACCAAGTGTCCAACAGATGGCACTAAAATGCCATGTAACACTCCCCTCCCTCAGGTGAACAGACTAAAAAACAAGCATTACTTGTAAATAAAAGTTGGAAATATTAATACAGTAGTTTGACAACTGCACTGAAATCTCTTTACAAATGGTTCCTACTTTTTAACCTTTTAATATGAGAGCCTACTATATATAAGCTAGAAATAATAGCAGAACAGGTAGAAATGTGAATTACAATTACAGTAACAAATGCACATAAAGTTGTGTGCACAGTGCTAAGGAAATAAACTGTATGCCAAGGAAGCAAGCATGAACCTGGGAACACTTAATCTCAAGTAGGTCTTTAAAAGGAGAAATAATAAACCAGATAAATGAATCCAAAATGAATGCTTGGTACAACTATATGAAAGGTCTGCCTTCTGTTACCTCTTTTATATCTAACTCCTACATGTATTAAAGCTTTTCCTCCCAGTAAAAATCACTACCTAATTTAAGACATTGTGCTAAAAAGGAAAGAGCAAAAATGCATACTACTTACAATGAAAAGTCTGAACCCGAATCCCTACATTTGGAGGAATGGGATAAAGATGTTCATTAGTAAAGGTGTACTACATAAAACAACTTAGTGGAAAAATATTTGGGGTTATTTCAAATAAATTGTGTTCAGTTTCCTCTGCAATCTATTTGTCCATATAAGAAAACTATATATATAAGGAACTGAAAAAACAATCAGAAAAGATAAGACTACCTTGCATTGTAAACAAGTTTGTCTACAAAAAAAGTTTGTCTACAAAAATCCAAAAAAAAAAACAAACCTACATTATGTAAAGGATCCAAAAGTAAGAAGTCCTTTCAAATGTCACTTAGAAAGGCTACAGAACAGTCAGCCAGTCTGCTTTTAATGTACAAATTATAAGGTGATGTGATTTAAAAAAAAATACTGGCTAGCCCACTGAGAGACCTTGCCCCCCCACAAGTTGAGTTACCTCTCTTAAGTCTTCATGTCCTCATTTGGAAAATGATTCTGCAAGCGCACCTCTCACATGATTATCATGAGGACATATATGATATAATGTACATAAATCATTTAACAGTGCCTGAAATATTTTCTGAAGTGTTCAATAAATCTTAGTTCCTATCATCATGTTGATCCCAACTGCTATTTAATGGAGATTGTGGAATGGCACAAATGCTCCCAAGATCTACCACAGAGAGGAAAAAACAAAAGTATATTATTATCTTTGTCTTTACAAATATTCCTTTTAATTACAAGGAAAGCAAATAGCCCTGATTACATAGGATCACACATTTTACAGTACTTATGTATCTGAATTTCACTGCAATCTGTGCCCATTTACTGACTTAGAGAAAGGAAAAGATCAAGTCTTGTATAACTATGGTAGTTCAATACCAAGAAATCTGCTTAATATCAGAGCAAGCCATCTAAGAATAAATCATCATTTCAGTGCTATTTTTTAAAAGACAGAAGTGCTATTTTTTAAAAGACAGAAATTTTAAACAGTAAGGCTAAGCCCTAAAAAGAATTTCCTAAATAATATTTCTACTGAAATTTATCTTAATCTGTTTAACTGTTTGATCATTAAGATGTACAAATATTCTGAATATATACCAAGGTATCCAGTTAGAAAGAGGCATTCAGAGAGGGGAAAAAAAGCCCATTTCATTCAGAATCTAAGATTAAAAATAAAAAAAATCAGATAACTACCTTACCTCTTTGTTATATAAGCAATTTTTCTCATAAAAAAGATAAATATAAAATATTACAGAGTTTACTAGACTAAAAGCTAAGAAATAACTGTAAAATCAGACACTCTATTAAGAAAAATGAAAAACCATCCAATTTATTTTTTGTTTTGTGCATAAAGATGTTATTTTACTATGTCTTTTTGCCTAACTATTAATAGCCACACTTAACACTGTGCCTTAGTTAACTGAAGTACTTAAGCCTGATCTCAATTATTTAGGTGGAAACTAACTTAAATCTTGGTCAATTATCAAAAGTCTGAGATTCTGTTTTATTTACTCTTATATCCTACAAAAGTCAGAATGCCAGTTTTTTACTGGAATACTGTGAAAACCGCTCTAAAAGCTACATGCTCTTTATGTATTCAGGCTTTAAAATGTGTGTGTACATATATCTATACAAATACAAGTAAACATATACAAATATTCATATGCATGTTTGCTTTATGCCTTAAATCAAATGTCAGAAGTTCTGGTATTTATGCAAACATCACTGTAAAATGGCAAGTACAAAAAATTAAGAAAATGAAGAATTAGCTTCTTTCAGTAATGGTTAAGTAACCTTAAACTAGTGTGTGCGCCATTCCCCATCCCAAAATAAACCTGTAGCAATTGTCAATGCTTTTAATCAAATTAAGTATCTTTCATAGTGCCTCCAATAGGCTGAATTGTTATTTTACCAGCATCAAGTAAAAATGTCCGGAAAAAAATCAGATTTCTATTTCCCATCTTTTGATTTAAAAAATTGTATTATAGAGAGAACATGACTTCAAACCATATTACCACCAGATAAAGACAGGGCAGGGAGTAGAGTAAGGCAGGAAAGCTACTAAATAATTCCGATCCGAAACGATACTCTACTATGCTAAGAGAAAAGGAAGCAAAGAAAAAGGAAATAAACACATTTAGCTAATCAACTGAATACTGACACATATAATTAACAAAAAAATTCAAAACCATTTTTCCTAAGGAGAAAATCCCCCCAAGCAACAGGCCAAGGTAGCACACAACAACGTAATAACAGAAGTCAAGAACACATTCTCTCATCCCTAAATAATCTCCAGCTACCCTAAAGCAAATAATACAAAATCAAAAAAGGAGTTTATGTTATGTATCTACAATCCAGATTTAAGAGTGTAAAAACCTCATATATGACTTTTTAAAAAAGTATGAAGAGATACACTCCCAGGGTGTAGAAACTTACAAAAGCAATCTGTGTTTATGCACACATACATAAAACAATAACGTGAAGTTTTTAAGACTAACTTTAGAGAAGAAATTCAATAGTCAGAAAGACTATCATCCCAAAAGATGATAATCACGCCTCAGTTGTAACTAACTGTACTTGCCTTACAGATGACGTAACAAATGATTTTTAGATACCAAATAAGTGAAATTTACTGCTTATTTCAGAAAAGTGGTAAGTCTAACAGCACTGTCAAAGGAGGGGCACCAATGAGTAATTTACATTCACTATTCTTCCGTTCCAATAATTCAGAAGACATAAAATGACCTTTTAAAACTAGTAGGAACGTCAAGTAACATTCTCTTTACCCCTGGAAATCCCTGTTTTTGTGTATCATTATAGTAATGAACTACTAGCTATAGCAGTTTCTAAATTACATTCCTGGTGTCTACAATAGGAAGAGGGTTTTTATAAATGGTCCTGATCTGAGTAAGCCCATTTACTCTTGTCCATTATAATCCCAAACAGATGGCAAAAAAGGTAACAAATGTCTTTTAGCTGACCATTCCATTAAAGTTTCTAATTTCGTTAATTTCAAATTTTTGGGGGCTCCTCATTTAAGAAACTCTAACTTCAGTTCTCAGGAGGAGCTATATTCCACTTTCTATAAAATTTTAAAAGTTCAGAAGTAATTTTTAAAAGACAAAATATGGCTTAATTACAAAAAACATTTTAAGCATTCAGTTATATTATTTTATTTACCATGACCCATTAAACAAAATACAAATGTAGAAACTTGTTTATATTCCTTCCATTCATCCATTCAACATATATTTGTTTGTTTGAGAACCTGCTGTGTTCAAGCATTCACTGTTGTAGGCCTTGTTTGGAAAAGGCAGTTCATCACCCTTGCTCTAAATCTTACAGCTTAGGAAATTAAGCCAACAAGTGAATAGATTAATTTCTACTTCAGAGACAAAATTACATGCTGACAATATACTAACCTAATTTTAGAAAATGGGTAATTTTCTTCATGGCAAAATACTATGATGCATTTAATATATAGGTTTTACTAATTAAAACCAAAATCAAAATAATGAAATGAACATACCAATAAGAAAACTACCAAAAGATAAGAAAAGCAAAAAAGGGTATGTTAAAGAGCCAAAATGGACATGAAAAGATGCTGAATTTCTTGTAATCAGAGACACAAAAATAAATACACACAAATATATTGAAGAATTACACTATCTGTACTTACATACACACAGAAGCATAAATGAACACAGAGATCAATTTGGCAGTATCAACAGAAATTTTAAGTGTGAAAACACTCTCACCCAGCAATTCTATTTCAACAAATTTTTTTTAAAGCAACAATTGATCAATGTATATATTCAATATATATATTCATCAACACAAGAAGATATGCACAAAGATGTTCACTACAAGTACTACGTCTAACAGCCAAAAAACAAATACCCACCACCAATAAGGACAGGGAAAATGAATAAATAACTTGTTCATACAATAAAAAATAATGCAGCCATTCCAAACAAACAGATGAATAGAAGACAAAGCTCTAAATGTATGACATAGAAAAGATGTCACAACTCTTAAAAAAGAAAAATAAAAGAAACATAAACAGGATTCTACTTTGATTCTTTATGTACTCCCATGACATTTGGGGATCTAAAAAAACTAAGAACATGTATTACTTTTGTGATTTTAAAGACCATCTATTACAACAGTGAAAGAAGTATACTGAAAAGGACAAGCCCTCAAACTGGTTGAAAAAGAACAAAAATGCTACTTCTACCCATTATTCTTATTTAGCAAAAACTTTTTTAAAGTAACAACTAATTTATATACATTCAAATACAAAAAATAAAATTGAAGATTACAGACATGTTTCAATGTGCCAATATATATAATACAGACAAAAAAGGATAAATTTGAAAATGAAAAACATCAATGTATCACTGATTAATAAGACTTGGATTCTCTCTGATTAGGGAAAATGATTCATAAACTACCATTCTGAAAAATCAAATTTAAATACTTATGGTTCAAAGAGGAAAAATGTTTTAAAAGTAATTATGTTAAGTATGCTTAGGCATTTAACAACTTCATTTTCAGAAGCAGGTCAATTTTACAGATTAAGAAATTAAAAAATATTTACATTTATTTGATAACCTATAATCTGTATATAGTCCTATTTAACTGGAAACAATTAGAAATGCTATTACTTGTTCAGAATCACAAGTAAATTAGCTTAACATTCACAAAGCAATGGTATAATTTGACTTGCTTCATTTTAACTCAACTTTTAAATGGTAGCCATAGTTAACTGAAATAAAAGATGACTTACTATGATATCTTTAAACACTAGCTATTTACGTACTATTTACAAGTATTCTTATTTTGAACACATTCAGTTCAATAGTAAATCTTATGCAACTTACTTCTACAGCATATGGTTTCATCTGGGTACATGAGTTAAAAAAACTAGTACTGATACAGAAATATGTATATACAGTTAAATGATTTCCAATAATACAAGGTACACAGTGAAAATAACTCTCCCTCCCATTCCAAACCCACAGAAACGATAAAGCTTAATTTCTCCCCCAGCAAAGAAGTATATTTCAGTAACATACTTAAAACCAAAGCATTAAGATTTTAATATTTTAAGCAAACTCTTAAAAGCAGGGCAACATAATATATAAGAAAGAATTAAATGAATTATATTATCTTGTTGCAAATCCCACATGATTAAATATCTGAAGAAAGGCAAGAGACCATTTATGTTACCTAAAAATCCTTACAAATGAAATCCCTTAAAATAAAATTAGTCCCTAAACGTGAATTCACAATCAAATACCCATTATTCATTAAATTTGGTATTGTCGCCCCACACTCCAAAGTGCTAATGCACCAACCTAAGTATTGAAAAATTCTACTTCATTAAGGAAATACTAAAAATACCAAGTCCTAAAAGAAAGTATTTAGAATGACACAGAATACGACACACCATCACTAAGTGCAGAGAAAGACAAGCACCAAATGATTCACTCATTTGTGGAGTATAAAAACAAAGCAAAACCGAAGGAACAAAATAGCAGCAGACTCACAGACTCTGAGAAGGCACTAGTGGTTATCAAAGAAAGGGGAGGGGCAGGTTGGGGAGGGTGTGTGAGGAGGGAGATGGGGAGTAATGGGTACTATAATTCACAATCACAAGATAGGCAGGTCATGGAGAAGGCGAATGGAGAAGACAAGTAATGACTCCACAGCATCTTACTATGCTGATAAGATACCAGCTGCAATACGGGTAAATGAGGACTTCATAATATGGATGAATGTTGAGATCACAATGCTGTTCATATGAAACCTTCATAAGATTGTATATAAATGACACTTTAATTTTAAAAAGTCGCATTTTGGAGATTCAAGATGGCAGCATGAGAGGTGACACAGAGAACTCCTCCCAAAACCACAGACAGTATGAAAATATAGTTAATACAACTAACCCTAAAACAGCAACAGGAAAGAAGCCTGCACCAGACTACATACAGACCTCACGAACAGAGCAGACCTCAAGAAACAGGGTAACATACCAAAGCCTTGATCTGGTGGGACCCAGGCCCTTCCCCCACCCCAGCTCACTGGCAGGAGGAAGAGAAATGGAGCGGGTAGGGGGTGGAAGCCTGGGACAGCTGTACACCTAGCCATGGAGATCTGCTTTGAGAGGAGAAACCTACATTGTGTGGTGCTCTGGAGGATGGGGAGCTGGGACAGGCAGAGTGCTTGAGAGACAGATTCCAGACATTTGTGGAGGACGGGATCCACACCCGGCTGCTCTGGGACAAGGGAAAGGCAGGCGGTTAAGAGGCTTCCTAGCAGCGAGAGGGCTGCTGAAGGGGTGGGGTTTGCATGGAGCTTGGTGCATGGGAGAAGGGATAGGGGGGCAAGGTTGTCTGGGCACGTTCTGCCCAGCAGATTGGGAACTTTGAGGAGCTTCAGGTGCTCGAATTCCATGACTGGCTACTCAGCTCCAAGGCCTCCCACTGTGACATGCAGGCTGCTGCACCTCCCTCCTGGCCTGATGGCACTGGCTCACAAACTGGCAGTCACTGCACTAGCATCAGGCCAGCCAGAGGGAGGCCCCACCTACAACAGCTGGAGAAGCAAAGCAGAGCAGCTTACACGTGTGTGCTCGGCCTGATATGGGAGACAGGCACAGCAGACAGGAATCAGAAAACAGATTGTTCTTCTCCCCAGGCACCAGTTCCGCTCCCCTACCACCCCCAACCTCACTCTTGGGGCGGAGTAGCTCCAGAGACTGCAGCTTCTGGGCACTAGAGGGCACCACACAGAAATATGAAACATCAAAAGAGCATGGTTCAGACCAAAATCTCACAAACTCCAGAAAAAGCGCCAAATGAAACTGAACTCACCAATCTTCCTGAAAGAGAGTTCAAAATAAATATCATAAACATGCTCATGGAGGTACAGAAAAATATTCAAGAACTCAGGAACGAATTTAATTTGGAGATTAACTCATTAAGAAATTCTGTATCTGAAATGAAACATACAATGGAGGGATTTAAAAGCAGATTAGATGTAATAGAAAAGACAGTAAATGGAATAGAAATTAGAGAAGACAAACACACAGAAGCTGAGGCACAGAGAGAAAAAAGAATCTCTAAGAATGAAAGAATATTGAGAGAACTGTGCAACCAATCCAAACAGAACAATATCCACACAATAGGGGTACCAGAAGAAGAGAGAGAAAAAGGGATAGAAAGTGTCACTGAGGAGGTAATTGCTGAAAACTTCCCCAATCTGGGAAAGGAGATAGTCTCTCAAGTCATGGAGATACACAGATCTCCCAACACAAGGGACCCAAGGAAGACAATATCAAGACATATAATAATTAAAATGGTAAAGATCAACGATAAAGACAGACTTTTAAAAGCACCTAGAGAGAGAAAAACATCACATACAAAGGAAAATCCATCAGGCTATCATCAGATTTCTCAACCTTACAGGCCAGAAGGGAGTGGCGTGATATATTTAATGCAATGAAGCAGAAGGGCCTTGAACCAGGAATACTCTACCCAACAAGGTTATCATTCACATCTGAAGGAAGGATTAAACAACTTTCAGATAACCAAATGCTGAGAGAATTTACCTTCCACAAACCACCTCTATGGTGCATTTTGGAGGGACAACTATAGATGGAACTATTCCTAAGGCTAAATAGATGTCACCCAATGGATAGACAAAAGTACAGAATATTTCATAACATACAAAGAATGGAGGAGGAAGAAAAAGGAAGAAAAGAAAAGAATCTTTAGGTTGTGTTTGTAATAACCATTGGTAACCACAAATCTAAAGCCTGCAATGGCAATAAGTACATACTTATCGATAATCACCCTAAATGTAAATGGTGTGAATGCACCAATTAAAAGATGCAGAGTCAGTGAATGGATAAGAAAACAAGACCCATCTATAAGCTGCCTACAAGAGACTCACCTCAAACCCAAACACATACACAGACTGAAAGTAAAGGGATGGAAAAAGATATTTCATGCAACTAATAGGGAGAAAAAAGCAGGAGTTGCAGTACTTGTATCAGACAAAATAGAATTCAAAACAAAGAAAGTCACAAGAGACAAAGAAGGACATTACATAATTATAAAGGGGTCAGTCCAACAAGAGGATATAACTATTATAAATATCTATCCACCCAACACAGGATCACGTACATATGTGAAACAAATACTAACACAATTAAAGGGGGAAATAGAATGCAATGCATTCATTTTAAGGAGATTTCAACACACCACTCATTCCAAAGGACAGATCAACCAGACAGAAAATAAGTAAAGAGACAGAGGCACTGAACAACACATTAGAACAGATGAACCTGATGGACATCTACAGAACACTCCATGCAAAAGCAACAGGATACACATTCTTCTCAAGTGCACATGGAACATTTTGAAGATTGGATCATATACTAGGCCACAAAAAGAACCTCAGTAAATTCAAAAAATTCAAATTGCACCAACCAGCTTCTCAGATCACAAGGGTATGAAACCAGAAATAAATTACTCAAAGAAAATGAAAAAGCCCACAAACACATGAAGGTGTATAACATGCTCCTAAATAATCAATGGATCAATGACCAAAAAAACAGAGATCAAGTAATATATGGAGACAAATGACAACAATAATTCAACACTGCAAAATCTGTGGGACGGAGTGAAGGCTGTGCTAAGAGGGAAATATACTGCAATAGAGGCCTATGTTAGGAAAGAACAACCACCTCATATGAACAGTCTAAACTCACAATTAATGAAACGAGAAAAGGAAGAACAAATGAGGCCCAAAGTCAGTAGAAGGAGGGACATAATAAAGATTAAAGCAGAAATAAATAAAATTGAGAAGAATAAAACAATAGAAAGAATCAATGAAAGCAAGAGCTGGTTCTTTGAGAAACAAAATAGATAAACCCCTAGCCAGACTTATCAAGAAAAAAAGAGAGTCTGCACACATAAACAGAATCAGAAATGAGAAAGGAAAAATCACTACGGACACCACAGAAATACAAAGAATTATGAGAGAATACTATGAAAAATTATATGTTAACAAACTGGAAAACCTAGAAGAAATGGACAACTTTCTAGAAAAATACAACCTTCCAAGGCTGACCCAAGAAGAAAGAGAAAATCTGAATAGACCAATTACCAGCAACGAAATTGAACTGGTAATCAAAAAACTACCCAAGAACAAAACACCTGGACCAGATGGTTTCACTGTGGAATTTTATCATTTAGTGAAGATCTAATACCCATCCTCCTTAAAGTTTTCCAAAAAGTAGAAGAGGGAATACTCCCAAACTCATTCTATGAGGCCAACATCACTCTAATACCAAAACCAGGGAAAGACACCACAAAAAAAGAGAACTACAGACCAGTATCTCTGATGAACATAGATGCAAAAATACTCAACAAAATATTAACAAACCGAATTCAAAAGTACATCAAAAAGATCATCCATCATGATCAAGTAGGCTTTATTCCAGGGATGCAAGGATGGTACAACATTCAAAAATCCATTAACATCACCCACTACATAAACAATAAGGACAAAAACCACATGATCATCTCCATAGATGCTCAAAAAGCATTCAATAAAATTCAACATCGATTCATGATAAAAACTCTCAACAAAATGGGTATAGAGGGCAAGTACTTCAACATACGGCCATATATGACAAACCCAGAGCCAACAATATACTTAACAGCGAGAAGCTGAAAGCTTTTCCTTTAAGATCGGGAACAAGACAAGGATGGCCACTCTCCCCACTTTTATTCAACCTATTTCTAGAGGTCATAGCCATGGCAATCAGACAGCACAAAGAAATAAAAGGCATTCAGATTGATAAGAAAGAAGTCAAACTGACCCTGTTTGCAGATGACATGATATTGTACATTAAAACCCCTAAAGAATACACTCCAAAACTACTAGATCTAATATCTGAATTCAGTAAAGTTGAGGGTTACAAAATTAATACACAGAAATCTGTTGCATTCCTATTCACTAACGATGAACTAGCAGAAAGAGAAATCAGGAAAACAATTCCATTCACAATTGCATAAAAAATAATAAAATACCTAGGAATAAACCTAACCAAGGAAGTGAAAGACTTATATTCTGAAAACTACAAGACACTCATGAGAGAAATTAAAGAACATACCAATAAATGGCAACACATCCCGTGCTAATGCATAGGAAGAATTAATACTGTCAAAATGGCCATCCTGACTAAAGCAGTCTACAGATTCAATGCAATCCCCATCAAAATACCAACAGCATTCTTCAATGAATGAGAGCAAATAGTCCTAAAATTCATATGGAACCACAAAAGACCCCGAATAGCCAAAGCAATCCTAAAGAAGGAATAAAGCTGGGGGAATTACGCTCTCCTACTTCAAGCTCTACTACAAAGCCACAGTAATCAAGACAATTTGGTACTGGCACAAGAACAGACCAGAAAACCCAGGTACAAAACCAAGCATATATGGTCAATTAATATATGATAAAGGAGCCATGGACATACAATGGGGAAATGATAGCCTCTTAACAGCTGGTGTTGGCAGAACTGGAAAGCTACATGCAAGAGAATGAAACTGGATTATTGTCTAACCCCATACACAAAAGTAAACTCAAAATGGATCAAAGACCTGAATATAAGTCATTAAACCATAAAACTCTTAGGAGAAAAATAGGCAAAACTCTCTTGGACATAAACATGAGCAACTTTTTCATGAACATATCTCCCCGGACAAGGGAAACAAAAGCAAAAATGAACAAGTGGAACTATATCAAACTCAAAAGCTTCTGTACAGCAAAGAACACCATCAGTAGAACAAAAAGACATCCTACAGCATGGGAGAATATATTCATAAATGACATATCCAATAAGGGGTTGTCATCCAAATTATAAGAGCTTGCACACCTCAACAAACAAAAAGAAAATAATCCAATTAAAAAATGGGCAGAGGGGCTGAACAGACACTTCTCTAAAGAAGAAATTCAGATGGCCAACAGGCACATGAAAAGATGCTCCACATCGCTAATCATCAGAGAAATGCAGATTAAAACCACAATGAGATATCACCTCACACCAGTGAGGATGGCCAACATCCAAAACACAAACAACAACAAATGTTGGTGAGGCTGTGGAGAAAGGGGAACCCTCCTACACTGCTGGTGGGAATGTAAATTAGTTCAACCATTGTGGAAAGCAATATGGAGGTTCCTCAAAAAACTCAAAATAGAAATACCATTTGACCCAGGAATCCCACTCCTAGGAATTTACCCTAAGAATGCAGCAGCCCAGTTTTAAAAAGATATATACACCCCAACGTTTATCGCAGGACTATTTACAATAGCCAAGAAATGGAAGCAACCTAAGTGTCCATCAGTAGATGAATGAATAAAGAAGATGTGGTACATATACACAATGGACTATTATTCAGCCATAAGAAGAAAACAAATCCTACTATTTGCAATAACATGGATGGAGCTAGAGGGTATTATGCTCAGTGAAATAAGCCAGGTGGAGAAAGACAAGTATCAAATGATTTCACTCATCTGTGGAGTTTAAGAACAAAACAAAAACTGAAGGAATAACACAGCAGCAGACTCACAGAACCCAAGGATGGACTAACAGTTACCAAAGGGAAAGGGACTGAGGAAGATGAGTGGAAAGGGAAAATAAGGGGGAAAAAGGGGTATTACAATTAGCACACACAATGTAGTGTGAGGGGGATATGGGGAAGGCTACATAACACAAAGACAAGTAGTGATTCTATAGCATCTTACTACGCTGATAGACAGTGACTATAATGAGGTATGTGGTGGGGAATTGATAATAGGGGGAGTCTAGTAACCATAATGTTGCTCATGTAACTGTACATTAATAATACCAAAATTTAAAGAAATAAGTCACTAAGAATAATTTCATTAAGTGTTATATTTTCACTTTAAAAGAAATGTTATTTATCTCAATGAGACAGTGGTTCTAGACAAAGTATAAGATTTATAATACCAAACATAAAATGTAAAGAAAAAAACATTAAAATATTTCCTGATAAATGTTCCCACTGTCATACCCATTTAAGGTTTAAATGCCACTGATACCTATTATAAAGGTGGTTTAAGTTAAAAAGAAAAAAAACAGCTGTAAATATTTTAAATACTTACTGAAAATCAACAAATAAATATGACATGTCACTAGAGACAACTTACTATGAAGGATAATCAATTATCAAACAACCAGACACATAAAAACTTAAAAATATATAATCTCTGCTAAAATATGAAGCCTTTAAAATAGTATTAAATGCATACCCATTAAATCCAGTGACAATTTTCAGTATTCTTTCCTTCATTTCATCAAAAGGAATATATTCCACATTAGGGTTGGGAGGACCTCTGGGTTCAGGAGCTGAAGTTCTGAAATCATCCATCACTTTCTCCAGTTTGAAAATAAAATAGCCTTTAAATTGGGACCACTGAATCCTGTAAGGAAAAAAAAGTTTTAAAATATGATATCATGTATATAAATGCCATGTAGTTTTACAATTCTTAAACACAAAGCACAATATAGTATTTACCATGACGTGAATGCTAACAAAATTAAGTTCTCAGTAAGTAGTAGTGAGAATGTCTTTGTTCACAAGCATCATAAACCATGCCTAATCATTCTGACTCATAAGCTCCACCTTGTTCTATCCAACCTTCCAACTCCTCCCCACTCAAACAAACTCCAAATCTCTGATAAACATCTTCAAAATCAACTACCTCTGGCTGAAAGCCTTCTGTGTGCTAAATTTCATTCTTAGTCTCTTAAAAACATCATGTCATTATTACTTGATCCCTCATAATAAATTTAACCATCATTGCCATTTTAAATAGGTTATTAAAAATTAATCCAAGTTCACATTTTTAATTTTAAGTGGATGAGTGAGAATGACTCTATACCCTAGGCTCTTAACATCTAAGCTTTTTCTTATATAAACCAATAAAGGTTTTGTCTTGTATCTGTTAAACAGCAAAATAAACTTCAATTACTCCTTTGTCATTTACTTTCATTTAATAATTTCAGGATCTTTGGTCGTTTAGGAGGTGTGTGTGTGTGTGTGTGTGTGTGTGTGTGTGTGTGTGTGTGTGTG
>JAQQAC010002837.1:92987490-93031764 GCA_029783875.1 Phataginus tricuspis
TGTGTGTGTGTGTGTGTGTGTGTGTGTGTGTGTGTGTGTGTGTGTGTATTTGTGTATCACAGGTTCTATCCATCATGTTATCTGCCAAGTAAAAACACACATTCTCTTCTTAGGTAGTTCTCGTATCTGTTCATTTATTAAATTAATGTAAAAATTTTTTTTACCCAACCCCTCACATTTTTACACTAAGATTAGGAAATTCTCTGTTGATATCTGCCTGCTTAGTCTGAACTCCAGGAGATGGAAGAGGTCAGAATGCTATTTACCTCAACAGCACAACCATTAGTAGCAGCAGACAGATTTCTTAAGTGACTGCTTAAGCAAAATAAAAGAAATGCTAATATGCAATCACTCTTGAATCCAATTAAGCAACCCTATACGCTAGGGCCAGTTTTCACAAAGTGTGGTCCAAGAGACCAAAGCTACTTTAATAAGAATAACAGTTGACTTTTCACTCGGTTGACATTTGCATTGATGGTGCAAAAACAGCAATAGGTAAAACTAATGGCACTTAAGTACAAATCAGAGTAGCAGTACCAAACTATACTAGTAGTAGTCATCACCTTCTTCACCACCACAAACTCACAGTAAAAAAAAAGAATAAAAACCTGTTTCACTTAAAGTTTAATTTTTAAAAAAGTACTGATTTTTCATCTCAATCTTCCAATACACATCTTTTAAATGTTCTGTGTAACAAAAGAGAAGTATACAGAAAGGACTTCAGCTGCATTACTAAAATACCATGGATGTCTCAAGCAACAGCAGCTGAATATTGTTTTCAGCTCAACTAGCTGCTATTTCTCATAGAAAGCCTTTTTTACTTGAAAGGATTGTCAAACAAACAATGTTTATTCAGGCAAGAAGGATTTGGTAGATACTTTCTCAAAAATAAATTAAGTGAGTCTATCACTTCAAGATAAACAACTGAAATATTTGAGGCCAATTATAAAAGCAGAACTTTAAAATAATAAGCTAAAAGTCTAGGAAATGTTTATTCTTCACTGTGAGCTTGGAAGAGTCCTGATACATCTCCAAGATATTTCAAAATCAGTCACTGATGATATAAAAGATTATGTGACACCAAAAAAAAACACAGGCAACAGAAGAAAAATCAAACTATATCAAAATAAAAAACATTTGTGTTTCAAAGGACACTATCAACAAGAGTGAAAAGACAACCCACTGAATGAAAATATTTGCAAATTTTATCTCATAAGGTGTTAATACCTACAACACAATAATGAAAAAACAAACACAATTAAAACGATTAAAGAATGGGCTAAGTATTTGATATACAAATGGATAATAAGCACATGAAAAATAGGCTCAACACCACTAATTGTTACAGAAAAGTATGTCAAAGCACAGTGAGACAGAACTCCATATCCATTAGGCTGTTTGTTACCCAAAGAACAAAACTAACAAGTACTGGCTGATGGACGTACAGACACTGGAATCCCTAAGCACTGCTCACAGGAAATGTTGAGATAATGAAGCCAATGTGGAAAACAGTATGGTGGTTCCTCAATAAACCCAACACAAAAAAAATCACCTTATGATCGAGCAACTGCATTTCTGGGCAGATACCTACCAGATCTGAAAGCTGGGACACAATCATTTGGATATTTGGACCCCAATGTATGAAGCAGTTAATAACAAAAGCCAGAAGTTGAAAACCACCCAAATGTCCATCAACAGAAGAATGAATAAACTAAATGTGGTATATATACTTACAATGGGTTATTATTTAGCCTTAAAAAAGGAAAGAAAATCTACCACCCTCTACAACACTGATTAATCTTGAATACACTACACTAAGGCAAATAAGTGAGACCAAAAGAACAAGTATTTTATTATTCCATGTATATGAGAGAGTGAGAGACAGAGAGAGAGAGAGAGAGAGAGAGAGGGCAGAAAGGCATTTGCCAGGAGCTGGGAGAAGGGTGAGGTGTTACTTTTTTTTTTTCACTTTATTTTATTTTAGTATCATTAACCTACAATTACATGAGCAATATTGTGATGATTAAACTACCCCCTTCATCAGGTCCCCCCCACCAACCCTATTACAGTCCCTGTCCATCAGTATAGTGAGATGAGATTCACTACTTGTCTTCTCTGAGCTGTACACTCCTCCTCGTGCCCCCCCACCCTATGTCTGCTAATCGTAATGCCCCTTTTACCCTCTTATCCCTCCCTTCCCGCCCTTCTTCCCCAGTCCGTTTCCCTTTGGTAATTATTAGTCCATTTTGGGTTCTGTGAGTCTGCTGCTGTTTTGTTCCTTCCGTTTTTTTTTTTTTTCTTTGTTCTTATACTCCACATATGAGTGAGATCATTTGATACTTGTCTTTTTCGGCCTGGCTTATTTCACTGAGCATAATACCCTCCAGCTCCATCCATGTTGTTGCAAATGGTAGGACTTGTTTTTTTCTTATGGCTGAGTAATATTCCATTGTGTATACGTACCACATCTTCTTAATCCACTCATCTAGTGCTGGGCACTTAGGTTGCTTCCATTTCTTGGCTATTGTAAATAGTGCTGCAATAAACATAGGGGTGCATCTGTCTTTTTGAAACTGGGCTGCTGCGTTCTTGGTGTAAATTCCTAGGAGTGGGATTCCTGGGTCAAATGGTATTTCTATTTTGAGTTTTTTGAGGAACCTCCATACTGCTTTCCACAATGGTTGAACTAATTTGCATTCCCACCAGCAGTGTAGGAGGGTACCCCTTTCTTCCACATCCTCACCAACATTTGTTGTTGTTTGAGTTTTGGATGTTGGCCATCCTCACTGGTGTGACGTGATATCTCATTGTGGTTTTAATCTGAATTTCTCTGATGATTAGCGATGTGGAGCATCTTTTCATGTGCCTGTTGGCCATCTGAATTTCTTCTTTAGAGAAGTGTCTATTCATGTCCTGTGCCCATTTCTTAATTGGATTATTTGCTTTTTGTTTGTTAAGGTGCGTGAGTTCTTTGTATATTTTGGATGTCAACCCCTTATCAGATACATCATTTATGAATATATTTTCCCATATTGTAGGATGCATTTTTGTTCTACTGATGGTGTCCTTTGCTGTACAGAAGCTTTTCAACTTGATATAGTCCCACTTGTTCATTTTTGCTTTTGTTTCCCTTGCCCGGGGGGATATGTTCATGAAGAAGTCGCTCATGTTTATGTCCAAGAGATTTTTGCCTATGTTTTTTTCTAAGAGTTTTATGGTTTCATGATTTACATTCAGGTCTTTGATCCACCTTGAGTTTACCTTTGTGTATGGGGTTAGACAGTAGTGCAGTTTCATTCTCTTATATGTAGCTGTCCAGTTTTTCCAACACCAGCTGCTGAAGAGGCTGTCATCTCCCCATTGTATATCCAGGGCTCCTTTATCAAATATTAATTGACTGTAGGTGTTTGGGTTAATGTTTGTATTTTCTATTCTGTTCCACTGGTCTGTGGGTCTGTTTTTGTGCCAGTACCAAACTGTCTTGATTACTGTGGCTTTGTAGTAGAGCTTGAAGTCAGGGAGCGTAATTCCCCCTGTTTGATTCCTCCTTCTCAGGATTGCTTTGGCTATTCGGGGTCTTTTGTGGTTCCATATGAATTTTAGAATTATTTGTTCCAGTTCATTGAAGAAAGCTGTTGGTAGTTTGATAGGGATTGCGTTGAATCTGTAGATTGCTTTAGGTAGTATAGCCATTTTGACAATATTTATTCTTCCTAGCCAAGAGCATGGGATGCATTTCCATTTGTTAGTGTCTTCCTTAATTTCTCCTAGGAGTGTCTTGTAGTTTTCAGAGTACAGGTCTTTCACTTCCTTGGTTAGGTTTATTCCTAGGTATTTTATTCTTTTTGATGCAATTGTGAATGGAAGTGTTTTTCTGATTTCTCTTTCTGTTAGTTCATCATTAGTGTACAGGAAAGCAACAGATTTCTGTCTGTTAATTTTGTATCCTGCAACTTTGCTGAATGCAGATATTAGTTCTAGTAGTTTTGGAGTGGAGTCTTTAGGGTTTTTTATATACAGTATCATGTCATCTGCAAATAGTGACAATTTGACTTCTTCTTTACCAATCTGGATGCCTTGTATGTCTTTGCTTTGTCTGATTGCCGTGGCTAGGACCTCCAAGTACTATGTTGAATAACAGTGGAGAGAGTGGGCACCCCTGTCTTGTTCCCGATCTTAGATGAAAAGCTTTCAGCTTCTCGCTATTAAGTATGATGTTAGCTGTGGGTTTGTCATATATAGCCTTTAGGATGTTGAGGTACTTGCCATCTATACCCATTCTGTTGAGAGTTTTAATCAAAAATGGATGCTGAATTTTGTCAAATGCTTTTTCCGCATCAAGGAGATGATCATATGGTTTTTGTTCTTCTTTTTATTGATGTGATGGATGATGTTGATGGATTTTCGAATGTTGTACCATCCTTGCATCCCTGGGATGAATTCCACTTGATCATGGTGTATGATCCTCTTGATGTATTTTTGAATTCGGTTTGCTAATATTTTGTTGAGTATTTTTGCATCTACATTCATCAAGGATAATGGTCTGTAATTTTCTTTTTTGGTGAGGTCTTTGCCCGGTTTTGGTATTAGATAATGCTGGCTTCATAGAAAGAGTTTGGAAGTATTCCCTCCTCTTCTATTTTTTGAAAAACTTTAAGGAGAATGGGTGTTATTTCTTCTCTATATGTCTGGTAGAATTCAGAGGTGAATCCATCAGGTCCAGGGCTTTTGTTCTTGGGTAGTTTTTTGATTACCGATTCAATTTCGTTGCTGGTGATTGGTCTGTTTAGTTTTTCTGTTTCCTGCTTGGTGAGTCTTGGAAGGCTGCATTTTTCTAAGAAGTTGTCCATTTCTTCTAGGTTTTGCAGCTTGTTAGCATATAGATGCTCATAATATTCTCTTATAATTCTTTGTATTTCTGTGGGGTCCTTCGTTATTTTTCCTTTCTCATTTGTGATTCTGTTTATGTGTGTAGATTCTCTTTTTCTCTTAATGAGTCTGGCTAAGGGTTTATCTATTTTGTTTATTTTTTCAAAGAACCAGCTTTTGGTTTCATTGATTTTTTTTCCTATTGTTTTATTCTTCTCAATTTTATTTATTTCTTCTCTGATCTTTATTATGTCTCTCCTTCTGGTAACTTTGGGCCTCATTTGTTCTTCTTTTTCCAATTTCAATAATTGTGTCCTTAGACTGTTCATTTGGGAATGTTCTTCCTTCTTTAAATAGGCCTGGATTGCAATGTACTTTCCTCTTAAAACTGCCTTCGCTGCGTCCCACAGAAGTTGTGGCTTTGTGTTGTTGTTGTCATTAGTCTCCATATATTCTTTGATTTCTGTTTTGATTTGGTCGTTAACCCATTGATTCATTAGGCGAATGTTGTTAAGTCTCCATGTATTTGTGAGCCTTTTTGATTTCTTTCTGAAATTTATTTCTAATTTTATACCTTTGTGATCTGAGAAGTTGGTTGGTAGGATTTCAATATTTTTGAATTTACTGAGGTTCTTTTTGTGGCCTTGTATGTGGTCTATTCTGGAAAATGTTCCATGTGCACTTGAGAAGAATGTGTACCCTGCTGCTTTTGGGTGCAGAGTTCTGTAGATGTCTGTTAGGTCCATCTGTTCTAGTGTGTTGTTCAGTGCCTCCGTGTCTTTACTTATTCTCTGCCTGGTTGATCTATCCTTTGGAGTGAGTGGCGTGTTAAAGTCTCCTAAAATAATTGCATTGCTGTCTATTTCGAGGTGTTACTATTTAATGGGTACAAAGTTTCAGTTTGGGAAGGTGAGAAAGGTCTGGAGACAGTACTGGTGATGGCACTAGACTGTCAATATACTTAATGCAGCTGATGTGTACACTTAAAATGGTAAAGTTTATGTTATGCGTATTTTACCCCAATAAAAAAAAACTGAAAAATAGACAAAAGATTCAAATAAGCATTTCTTTAAAGACAGATATCCAGTAAGCACATGAAAAGATTATTAACATTAATCCAAATGGTAATGTTTATGTTATGTATATTTTACCCCAATTAAAAAAAATGAAAAATAGACAAAAGATTCAAATAAGCGTTTCTTTAAAGACAGATATCCAGTGAGCACATGAAAAGATTATTAACATTAATCCATTAGGAAATGCAAAATAACATTTCATACTCATTAAGGTGGCTATACTAAAAAAGATGGACGATAAATTTGGAGGAGTATGTAGGGAAATTGGGAGGAGTATGTAGGGAAATTGGGAGGAGTATGTAGGGAAATTGGAAATCTATACACTGTTTGTGGGAATGCAAAGTGATGTAGCCATTACCAAAAATAGTTTGGCAGTTCCCGGAAAGGTTATACACACAGTTAACATGTGATCTGACAATTCCATTCTATTAAATGAGTGAATTGTATGGTATGTAAATTTTATACTATTATTAAAAGAATTTTGTGGGGATGATTATTAGAAGTTATTTGCATGATTATCACTTCCCTCCTTTCCCTGGTCTATTTTGGTATTTCAAGATTTAACAAGCAGAGGCAGCACATTTATAATTTTTGGTATGTCGAATATTAATTTCTTACTAACATACAATTTGTCAGCAGTTACTACAATTGATTTTTTAATTTCTCTAGACTCTCCACATGCATTTAACTTACTTAAACACACCAATGAAGATTACTGAAATAGAAGTCTAACAGTTCTTATTTCTTAAATTCAGAATTCTTTTGGTAGCTTTAATAATCACCCAGTAAGTCCATAAATTAGGATTTCTATATACACAGGAGCTTTTTACTCCATCTTTCTATTAACCACATGCCAACCAACCCATGACATCACACACACACACACACACACACACACCCCACCCCACCCCAATTAATGGGAATAGCCAGACAAGAAGTGATGGAGCCCAGGTAAAGCAAGCTATGGGGAGCTTCAAAGACTTTATGACTAACTTATTAGGTAGGCATTAAGTCCTATATACTGAAATGAATTATATACACACTGTACTTTAAGTTTCCAATGTATCCAACACTGTTACTCTAAATTAGATCCAAGAGATGTAAGATTTATTATGCCATACACAGATGAAAAAATGCTTAAACTGTGATAAAGTATTTTGTTGCAACACTATTTGACAAAAACAAAAACAGAAAATGCTTCTCTGAAAATTGTAAAATTTGAGTATAAAAACAGGCCATGAGCAAATCAACTGAAAATTTGACAAAAGTAATTCTGAGGAATATACTCACTGGATGACTAGGAACTAGAAGAGAGTAACACAACAACACAAACTCTTATTTTTCAAATACAGTAACATTCAAATGCAGTATAACATTATTCTAAACAGAGGTTCATAAAACACAAACACATTTTCAACTCTAGCATCAATTCCTTCAAATAAACATCTCCCCCCTAACAAATAATCCAATTAAAATATAGGCAGAGGACCTGAAATTCCTCCAAAGAAGACACACAGATGGCCAACAGGCAGGGCAATGCAAATCAAAACCACAATGAGATATCACCCAACACCAGTTAGAATGGCCACTATCCAAAAGACAAAAAAAATAACAAGTGTTGATGAGGATGTGGAGAGAAGGGAGCAATCCTACACTGTTGGTGGGAATATAAACTAGTGGAGCCACTATGGAAGCAATATGAAGATTCCTCAAAAACTAAAAATAGAAATACCATTCGACCCAGCAATTCCACTTCTGGGAATTTACCCAAAGAAAACAAAATCTCTGATTTGGAAAGATACATGCACCCATATGTTTACTGCTGCATTATTTAAAATAGCCAAGATACAGAAGCAACTGAAGTCCTATCAAAAGATGAATGGATAAAGATGTGGTATATACATACAATGGAATATTACTCAGCCATTAAAGAGAATGAAATCTTGCCATTTGCAACAACATGGATGAACCTAAAGGGTATTATGTTAAGTGAAATAAGTCAGAGAAAAAACACAGTATGATTTCACTTATATGCAGAACAAATAAAACTGAAATAGACTCATAAAACAGAAAGCAGAGTGGTGGTTACCACAGTGGAGGGGGTGGGGGTTTCGGTGAAAAAGATGAAGGGGAAAAAAATTTAGTAAGAATGGTATGTTGATCTGGATGATGGTTACATGAGTGTATACACATGTCAAAATTCATCAAGCTGTACACTAAAATCTGCATTTTATTGCATGTACCTCCATATAGAAAATAAAAAAGTAGAAAGCTGTGAACACCCCTCCAAATAAAACACATACTCAGAATTTAAATCTACTTTGGTAAAATTAACTCAGAAATTCAATGAAATTCATTACCTATTAGTTATTTTTAAGTAACCCAACCTCCCTTCACTTCCTTTTCTTCTCTTTCCTTTCAATTTTTTCCCTTTATGCAGTTTCTCCTCTAGGAAGGCAAAACAACTCGTATCACTAATAAGTATATCCTACTACCAAACACCATACTAACCATTTCTCTCCATGGAACTCACAGGTCTATACTAAAAGAAACATGTTCCCATCACAATTCTCAGGCTAAAGGTATTTTTCAGAGGCTCAAGGGCAAAACTATATCTCTTATTTTGCCCCCTGGTTCTAGAACATTTTAGTGGCCACCATCTTATCTTGTGCCTCTTACCCAGTTCCAACTTCTACTAAATTATTCCTTACCCAGTCTCAGTACTTTCCATGCAAAATCTGTGTGAAAAGCTAGCATGAGAAGAGCACAGGAGAGCCCTATGTACCTCCAAGGGATAGCAAATACTGCACTATTTGTAAACATCAAAGGAGAAAATGGGAAAAATGAATGAATAAAAACAAAATGTCAAAGCACTTAGTCTTAATTAAGTGACTAGAACAAACAAAATACAAGTAAAATTAATCTGAATCTTGAATTATATGAGTAAAAGCCTGGCAAAAGTAGGCACACTGTGAGCTGCTTAAACAAAATCATGACATTAAAGAAATGTAAAATACAAATTACTAGCTCAGAAAACCTCTCTAAGTGAGGCCTCTCTTTTGCATGATTACACCATATCTTTTATTTTATCAACTGTGCAAACAGGGCATTTGGGAAAGTATAGACTATTCAGTAACTAGTCTGAGAAATAATAGGACTACTACAAAAGTTTACTCAAGTTTAAAAATAAAAGAGGTATCTGGGGTTTCTTCTCATTATATTACTAGTATGGCCATGGTAAAATGAACTAGAAATAAGAGGAAGAAACAAAATGAAAATTGCCCATAATGTGCCTAATAATCACCACAGAAGTACATTTTAGTGTATTTTTTTCACTAATTTTTTTTCTATTCCACTTATTTACTGCAATTATACCCTTATGTTTCTCCCACCTTATTCACTCTGGGTATTATCATAGGACAGTCTCTGAAAGTTAAGATTTTTATCATCACATATGGTTATGCTATTATTTATTTAATTAACCACCATATTTAAAAAATGAGTTTAGGTTTGCTTCCAGCTCATTACAATTAAATGTAACTGAGTCTAAAATCTTAATAATAAACTTTGTAGGCATGTTTATTACCTTAGGATATACATGTAGTCCTGTAAGTGGATTTACTGAGTCAAAAGTTTGAAGTATAAATATCAAGACTTTTGATACATATTTTCCACAGTCTCTCAGAAGCGCTGTATCACTTTACAGTACTATCAGTATAGAAACCCGTCATTCAAGTATAATCTTTCAAAACTGTCAATTTAATGGTAGAAAAACACCTTAATTTGCATTTAATTCATTGCTAGTGAGCCTGAAATTTTTAACCTATTATGTTTACTGGCCACAACACATTTATTTTATTTGTGAACATGTCCTTTGCAATCCCTCACCCTAGGGTTCCTCATTCTTGGCACCACTGACCTCTGAGCTTGGTAATCCTTTCCCAGTGGGGGCTCACTGGTGTCCTGCAGGGTGCTAAGCAGCATCCATACCTCAACCCGCTAGAAGACTGTGGAGCCCCACCCTCACTCCTCCAGAAGTTGTGACAACTATAAATGTCTACAAACATTGCCAAATGTTCTCTGGGAGACAAAAATGTTCCCAGTCAAGAACCACTGCCTTATCTCGTCAAATTGTCTTTTTGTTATTTCATGGTGAATTACTATGTGGCACAAGTATGTGTCTTTTGGATTCTCATTTTGTAGATGCTTAAAAAAACCTGTTGTTTTCATGTAATTGTTGAAGTGATGCTAAAATATTTGTCTAATTGTTCCTATTTTGAAATTACCTTTGAAGTGTTACACATTTTCCTGCTCAGAAACTTGTATCTGAAGATGACATGGTACTACCTGCTCCAAAGCAATAATGTTCTGTCTGACTCAAGTTCTGATGGGGAAGTATTTGCCACTGAAATGAATTTTTCATATTAAAAGTCCTAAATATCTAATGATGATTATATATACAGGATCCAATCAGATGGAAAAGAAAAATTCAACAGGTAGTGCAAACGTTCAGGAAACACCTCAGTGTAAACTTCGATTTCTTCTTTGGCACCATGTATATTCACAGTAAGGATTCTAATACCTCTAAAGATCAAGTTACTTTCCTCTACTGACCCCTCTTCTCTCCCTACCAGTTTAAACCAAAAGAAGTATTGTATTCTGGTAAACCTGATTTATGCTTAACTCTTGGCTAACCTTTGATCCCTTACTGAAAATCTTCCTAAAATTTATTACATACCAACATGGATTCTTCCTTCCATAGAAACAGCTGAACCAAATACATCTCCTCTAACAACATGGCTTGTGCTCAAGACAGCCAGTTCAAAATTCAGAGGGCACTGGGTTTCTAAAACAGCACTAGCTTAATGGCTGAGATGACCTACTCTCCTCCCTGCTACAAGAGAGTGACTCTTCTCACTACTTCCCCCACTGCTGATGTATCACTTCCTCCCACAGTCTGTATGATACCAATTCCAAATGGGCATCAATAGGGTACATTCCTTCACTCCTCCATTTTCCAGAGCCTCGGTAGGCCCTGGGACTTTTTTCATTCTACCAATTCACACTGTAACATCAGGGTCAACAGTAGCTGGAAAGACCAAAAGAAATTTGACAGTGACCCCTGACTAACAAAAAGTTTGCAAAACAGGATATATAGACAATGAACAAATAGAAGACACCATAACCTATTAGTTGTAAAGATTTTTTAATGATAGTATGATATAACCTACAGAGAGGAAAGATGAAATGCAGGTTTACAACCATCAAGGAAAGACTTCAGGATAAAGTGGGACTTTAAGCTGGATCTTAAAAGGATGAATGGAGTGGAAAGGCAAAGGATTTAAAGACAGAAAGAGCTTAATATAGACAATGAATTTCTCAAACTGAGCATGGGGCTGGAGTGTTGTGGTGGGTTATCCTAGGCATTCACTGTAGGGTGTTGAGCAACATCTCTGGCCGTTACAACCTGATGCCAGTTAACACCCCCACCCAAAGTGGTGACAACAAAAACTATCTCCTGACATTGCCAAATAAACCTTGGGTGGAATATTGCCCTGGTTGAGAACCACGGCAGTATACAATCCCTTCCATCGAGGGTTATATCGATTCCTGAAACAATAATAAGGCTGGAAAATGAGAGTTGCAAGATCAAAGTCTCACTAACTCTGAAGACTAAAACAGCATGGATTTTTTATTTTTTTTTTCAAAAGAGTTAAGTAGAGAAATTCTAAAATGCACATGATTCATTTAAGAAATAAATACATCATCAGCATTAAAATCTATCTCATAAATCATTCCAGTTGTACAGGAAATGTGCTGTGGATATCTGACCTAGAATTTTTTTCTCAGGTCTAGTCTTCTGTGTACTGAGAAAAGTGGTGGAGAAAAACAACAAAAATAAAAACCCCTTCCACACCAACCCATAGACCAATCCATGTGGTGCAGTGCAAAGGAACCAACAGCTGCTCAGTTTTTTCTCTAAGGAGAATGAAATGTACTTATATAAGTGATTACGCTTTACAATTTGTTATGAAATATAAAAAAGAGTAGACACACCCCGGGTGGTGTGAAATTATTGTATACAGGTCCCATTCTGGAAAACTGAGTTTGAAGGTGAGGCTGAAAATGTCTGTTTGCAATATTGATAATCTGGTATGTGTCTATCTTATCTTCTTTTATATGAGATAATATTTTCACTGATGTTTTGAAGTATGCCCCAGAATTACGTACTCGTTTAAAATTACTAGTTAAAAATGTTTAACTATTCAGAAAACATTTTTCTGTACCTACATACTCTCAAAAGGAAGAAAAAAAAAGATAAAAGCATAGCATCTACTGCAAGAACTGTTTGTTCTGTGGTCCAAGAACTGTCTGAACGTATGGAAAACAAACACAGCAACAATGAAACGGATATCCCTTCCTAGGAATCCTCACCTACATATGATAAAACTAGGAAGATAAACTGGAATTTTTTTTTTTTTACAATTTATTTTGGTATCATTAACCTACCATTACATGTGCAATATTATGGTAATTAAACTACCCCCTTCATCAGGTCGCCCCCACCAACCCTATTACAGTCACTGTCCATCAGTGTAGTGAGATGAGAATCACTACTTGTCTTCTCTGAGTTGTACAGCCCTCCTCGTGCCCCCCCACCTTACGTCTGCTAATCGCAATACCCCTTTTACCCTCTTTTCCCTCCCTTCCCACCCATCTTCCCCAGTCCCTTTCCCTTTGGTAACTATTAGTCCGTTCTTGGGTTCTGTGAGTCTGCTGCTGTTTTGTTCCTTCAGTTTTTTTCCTTTGTTCTTATACTCCACATATGAGTGAACATTTGATACTTGTCTTTTTCAGTTTGGCTTATTTCATTGAGCATAATACCCTCTAACTCCATCCATGTTGTTGCAAATGGCAGGATTTGTTTTCTTCTTATGGCTGAATAATATTCCACTGTGTATATGTACCACATCTTCTTTATCCATTCATCTACTGGTGGACACTTAGGTTGCTTCCATTTCTTGGCTATTGTAAATAGTGCTGCAATAAACACAGGGGTGCATCTGTCTTTTTGAAAACTGGAATTTCTTAACTGGAAATGTTTTTAAATAACAAAACAAGCCCACAGCTAACATCACACCAGTGGTAAGCTTTTCCTCTAAGATCAAGAAGACGACAAGGATGTGTGCACTCTCACCACTTTAATTCAAAATAGTACTGGTAGTCCTAGCCAGAGCATTTAGGCAAGAAAAAGAAATAAAAGGCAACCAAGTCAGAAATGAAGAGTAAAGCTGTTTCTATTTAATATATTACATATTGAAGACCCCAAAGATGTGGGGTTTTGGTAGAGTTTACATAGTAGTTTCCATAGTGGCTGTACCAGATTACATTCCCACCAACAGTGTACAAGGATTCCCTTTCTCCTCATCCTTGCCAACATTTGTTGTCTCTTGTCTTTCTGAGAGTATCTATTCTAACAGGTGTGAGGTGGTATCTCATTGTGATTCTGATTTGCATTTCCTTGATGATGAGTGATGCTGAGCACCTTTGTTAGAATAAATTAAACACTGTTAGAACTAAACCTAAACACTGTTAGAACTAATAAATGAATTCACTAAAGCTGCAGGATACAAAGTCAAGGTACAAAAATCAGATGTACATTCTACACACTAACAATGAACTACTGAAAAGAGAAATTAAAACAATCCCATTTACAACAGCAGCAAAAATAATAAAATACGTAGGAATAAATTTAACCAAGGAAGTGAAAAATGGTATACAGAAAACTCCAAGACACCGATGAAGAGAAACTGAAGACACAAATAAACAGAAAGATACTCCATGCTCATGGATTATGAAAAACAGTTAAATGGCCAAACTATACAAGACAATCTACAAATTCAATGTAATCCCTATCAAAATACCAGTGACTTTTTTCACAGAAATAGAAAAACAATCCTAAATTTGTATGGAACCCCAAAAGACCCTGAATAGCCAAAGCAATCCTGAGAAAGAACAAAGCTGGAAGCATCACGCTTTCTGATTTCAAACTATTTAAAGGCTACAGTAATCAAAACCGTACGGTACTGGTATGAAAACAGACACACATCAGTGGAACAGTACAGAGAGCCCAGAAAAATAATTCATGCATGTATGTATGATCACTTAATTTTTTACAAAGGAACCAAGAATATACAACAGGGAAAAAGTCAGTCTCTTCAATAAATGGTGTTGAGAAAACTGGATAGCCAGATGCAAAAAACGAAGGTAGACCATCTTAACACCATACACAAAAATCAGCTCAAAACAGATTAAAGACTATCCTAATACCTGAAACTGCATAACTCTTAGAAGCAAACATAAGAATAGGCAGTAAGGTCTTTGACATCAGTCTTGGCAATGATATTTTGTATCTAACACCAAAGGCAACAGAAGTGAAATATAAATGAGTAAATAAACTGGAACTACATCAAACTAAAAAGCTTCTGCATAGCAAAGGAAACCATCAACTAAATAAAAAGGCAACCTATGGGAAAAAATATCTGCAAACTATATCCAAAACAGGGCTAATATCCAAAATATACAAGCAATTCATACAACACAATAGCAAAAAATAATAATAACCCAATTTAAAAATAGGCACAGTATCTTAACAGACATTTTTCCAAACAAGATATACAAATGGCCAACAGGTACATGAAAAGTTGTTCAACATTTATTTATTTACACCCAGGAATATTATTCAGCCTTTAAAAAGAAGGAAATTCTATCATTTGTGACAACATGAATGTACCTGGAGGGCATTATCCTACATGAAGTGAAATAAATCAAAGACAAATACTGTATATGGTATCACTTATATGTAGAATCTTAAAAAGAAGTCATATTCAAAGAAATGTAAGTACAAAAGTCATTGCTGGGAGTTAGGGGATAGGGAGAGGTTGGTAAAAGGGTACTATAAGATGAGTAAGTTCTGAGGATCTAATGTGTAACATGGTGACTACAGTAGATAACACTGTATTGTATAACTGAATTTTGCTAAGAGTAAAGCTTAAATGTTCTCACCCCCCCTAAAAATATATACATATATATACACATACACTATTAAAAACATGTGTGAGGTGGTAACTAGATGGGAGGAATCTTTTCACAATATATAAATATATCGAATCATGATGTTTATTTTAAATATCTTTCAATTTCATTTGTCAATTATACCTCAAGCTGAGAAAGAAAAGAGAATGCAGTGAACTCAATAAAGCGTTAACATTTTTAAAAAACTACTCATAGTTAGCATAGCTAGGATTTTTGAAAATGAAAAAATTGGAGGAATAGCAATTTCAATATCCTAAATAATACAGTTCATGAGCTTTCTCAGTGTTTGGATAATTCTGCCCAAATAACTCCTGATTCAATAATGAAACCATTTAACAGACTTTTTAAAAGAGGGTACACTGTTTAAGAAACAGAAGAAAGAGGGAAGCAATCAGGAAATTAGAGTAGCATGGAGAGGTCCAAAGTCTAAGTGACCAGAGTTCAAAGAAAATAGAAGAAAATGGAGAAGGAATCAACAATTACTTTAAATCTAAAACATTTCCCAAAACAAAAAATAAGAAGAATTGGCAAAGATGTGGAGAAACTGGAACCTCTGTGCATTGTTAGTGGGCATGTAAAATGATGCAGCCACTGTGGGAAAACAGTCCCTCAAAACATTAAACATAGAATTATGGTAAGATTCAATAATGCCACTCCTAGTATATAACCCAAAGAATTGACAACAGATGCTTGAATACCAATGTTCATAGCAGCATGATGATCCACAATGGTAGGATGATGGAAATAACCCAAATGTCTATGAACAGGTGGATGGATAAATAAAGCATGGTATGTGCATATATTTCCCCTCTGGAGAGTTGGAAATACAGGAGAGCACACACACATATACATATAAAATATTATTCAGCCTCCAAAAGAAAAGAAATTCTGACATGCTACAGAAATATATGAACCTTGAAAACATCACACTAAGTAAAATAAACCAGATACAAAAGAAAAAATATTTTATGATTCCACTTGTATGAATTATTTAGAACACTTCTTTTAGGGGCTGGGAGGAGAGAATAGGGAGTATTTGTTTACTGGGCACAGAATTTCTGTTTGAGATGATGAAAGGTTCTAGAAACGGACAGTGGCAATGGCTGCACTACATTGTCAATGTGCTTACCACCACAGAACTGTCCATTTAAAAATGGTTTTATGTTGTCATACCATCATAAAGCTGGGAAAAAATGGTTAAAATGGCAAATTCTATATTATGTATGTTTTACCACATTAAAGATAAATTAATTAAAAAAAATTTAAGTTGTCAGAATTATAGAATACTACTTTTCCAATTAAGAACTCAAAAGGGTTGTTGAATGGTTAACACAAGGGTTAACAAACAGACCCAAGAGCAAGGAACATCACAGTAAAATGCACCATTCTAGAATCAAAGAGAAGATCCCACAGAATTCTAGAGATACAAAACAGGTCACACAGAAAGAGGGCTTCAGTCTTATCAATGTTGTATTAAGAATGCAACAGAAAAATGCCTTCAAAATTCTGAGGTAATTCTTTTAGACCTAGAATTTTATACCCCACCTACTAATTTAAGTAAGTGGGCAGAATAAACACACTTTCAGATGTGGAAACTACCAAGACAAAACTATATGCTAGTATGCTTTCTCTCATTTCACTGAAACAATGAAGTAAACCAAGAAAGAGCACGACACAGTATCTAGCAACTTGAACACTAGACAGGAAAGTGAAATTTCAAGATGATGATGAAGGCAGATCCCAAGAAGGTAGGATTAAGGTGGGTCTGAAGAGCAACCAGTACAGAATGGAGCAGTTAAGACTTAACAAGAGATTTTTTTTATAATCATACAATTCACAGAAGACCTATAATAGCTCAAATATTGCAGTGACATCTAAACAACTTTAGTTTTGGGCTGAATGAGTCATAAATATGTAGAAAAATTAAATGAAAAAATAGGATTATATTGGAGAAATTGGGCAACGAAGTAAGAAGTATATATGTATGCAGTGAAAGGTAAAATAAACTATATCTTTGCTGTCCTAGTAAGATGATAATAATTCCAAAAACTAAAAAAGAAAGCAACATTTTACGACTGTAACACAGAAATAGGAAGGTAAACACCCACAAAAAAAACAAAAAAACAAAAAAACAGATTTTAAAGTGGTTGTGTCTGTGAAGTAGGAAATACAGGAAACACACAGCAAAAATTTTTGACACCTTTGTTCTATTAGTAAACTCACTAAATCTTGGGCATGTAAATAAACTTTGATGAAAATAAGAACATGGTAAAAAAAGAAACCATTTAAAAAAGAATTGGCTTGAAGATTAAAAATGGCGGCATGAGAGGTGAGCCAGAGATCTCTCAAAACCACATATAATATGAAAATACAGTTAATACAACTAATCCTAAAAGAGCAACAGGACAGAAGGCTCCGCCAGACTGCATACACCTGGAGAAAAGAACAGACCTCACGAACAGGGTAAGTACCAAACCTGTGATCCAGCCAGACCCAAGCCCTTCCCCCACCCCAGCTCTCACCGGCAGGAGGGGAGGAAGAGAAATGGAACAGGAAGAGGGTGGAATTCTAGCACTACTGAACAACTATCCCTGGAGATCGGCTCTGGGAACACGAACCTACATTGCATGGTGCACTGGAGATTTGTGGGGATGGAAAGCTAAGAAAGGCGGAATACTTGGAGAGACTGAGATTCTAGCCACTCGTAGAAAACAGGAATCCACATCCAGCTACTCCGGGACAAAAGAAAGGCGGGCAGTCTGAGAGACTTTCTAACAGCGAGAGGGCTGCTAAAGGGGGAAGGATTGCACAGAGCTTGCTGCTCACGAGAAACAATAGGTGGATAAAATTATCCAGGCACACTCTGCCCAGCAGGTTGGGAACTTTCAGGAGCTTCAAGCACTTCATCCCCTTGGCTGGCTATGCAGATCTGAGGACCCCCACCGTGATACGCAGCCTGCTGCGCCTTCCTCCCTGACCGCCGGCACTGGCTAGCAAACCTGCAGTCCCTGCCCTGGCATCAGGCCAGCCAGAGGGAGACCCCACCTACAGCAGCTACCAACCCAAAGCACAGAGGCTTACACCTGTACGCTCAGCCCACTGGTTCTGACAGTGGGGACTGGCACAAGAGTGGGGAAGAAGGAAACAGTTCTTTCCTCCCCCCAGGCACCAGCACCACTCCACAGCGACCCCCAACATCGCTCAAGGGGCTGAGGAGCTCCAGAGACTAGAGCTTATCTGAGCACTAGAGGGCGCCACATACAAATATAAAATGTCAAAGGAACCTGGTTCAAACCAAAATCCCCCAAACTTCAGAAAAAGGGTCAAGTGAAATTAAAGTCCTCAATCTTCCTGAAAGAGATTTCAAAATAAAAATCATAAACATTATCATAGAGGTACAGAAAAATATTCAAGGCCTCAGGGATGAATTTAGGATGGAGATTCAACCATTAAGAAATTCAGTACTTGAAATGAAAAATACAATGCAGGGATTTAAAAGCAGATGAGATGTAGCAGAAGAGACAGTAAATGGAATAGAAATTAGAGGATAGGATACAAAGAAGCTGAGGCACAGAGAGAGAAAAGGATCTCTAGGAATGAAAGAGTATTGAGAGAACTGTGTGACCAATCCAAATGGAACAATATTCGCATTATAGGGGTACCAAAAGAAGAAGAGAGAGAAAAATGGTTAGAAAGTGTTGTTGAGGTAAATGCTGAAAACCTTCCCAATCTGGGGAAGGAAATAGTCTCTCAAGACATGGAGGTGCACTGATGTCCCAACACGAGGGGAAGACACCACCAAGACATATAATAATTACAAAGATGAAGGATAAGGACAGACTTTTAAAAGTAGCCAGAGAGAGAAAAACGGTCACATACAAAGGAAAACCCATCAGGCTATCATCAGACTTCTCAACAGAAACCTTATAGTCCAGAAGGGAGTGGCATGATTTATTTAAAGCAATGAAACAAAAGGGCCTCAAAATAAGAATACTCTACCTGGAAAGATTATAATTTAAACTTGAAGGAGGGATTAAACCATTTCCAGATAAGCAAAAGCTGAGAGAATTTACCTCCCACAAACAGTCTCTACACAGCATTTTGGAGGGACTGCTATAGATGGAAGAGTTCCTAAGACTAAATAGCTGTCACCAGAGGAAATAAAACCACAGTAAAGTAAGTAGAACAATTAATTACTAAGCAGATGTAAAATCAAAGCAACCAACCCCCAAAGTCAGTCAAGGGATAGACAAAAAGTACAGAATATGATACCTAATATATAAAAAGTGGAGGAGGAAGAAAAAGGAGGAGGAAAAAAAAAAAGAGCCTTCAAATTGTGTTTGTAATAGCATACTGAGTTAAATTAGACTGTCAGACAGTAAGGGAATTACCCTTGAACCTTTCATAACCATGAATTTAATGCCTGTGATGGCAATAAGCAGCATACCTACCAATAATCACTCTAAATGTAAATGGTCTGACTGCACCAATCAAAACACAGAGAGTCACTGAATGGACAAAAAAACAAGACCCGTCTATATTCTGCCTACAAGAGACTCACTTCAAACCCAAAGACATACACAGATTAAAAGAGAAGGGATGGAGAAAGACACTTCATGCAACTAGTAGAGAGAAAAAAGCAGGAGTTGCAGTACTTGCATCAGACAAACTATAGACTTCAAAACAAATAGTCACAAGAGAAAAGAAGGACATTACATAATGATAAAGGGGTCAGTTCAACAAGAGGATATAACCACTACAAATATCTATGCATCCAACACATGTGAAACAAATACTAACAGAATTAAGGGTGACATAGAAAGCAATGCATTCATTTTAGGCCGACACACCACTCACTCCAAAGGATAGATCAACCAGACAGAAAATAAGTAAGGAGACAGAGGCACTGAACAACACATAAGAACAGATGAAACTAATGAACATCTACAGAACACTTCACCCAAAAGCAGCAGGATACACACATTTTCTCAAGTGCACATGAACATTTCCAGAATATATCATGTACTAGGCCACAAAAAGAGCTGAAATTCAAAAAGACTGAAATCCAAAAAGACTGAAATTGTACCAACCAGCTTCTCAGACCACAAAGGTATGAAACTAAAAATAAACAAAAAAGCACACAAACACATGGAGGCTTAATAACATGTTCCTAAATAACCAATGGATCAATGACCAAATAATAAGAGATAGAGCAATATATGCAGACAAATGACAACAATAATTCAACACAGGCCTACCACAGAAAAGAACAAGAATCCATTATGAACAGTCTACACTGACTATTAATGAAACTAGAAAAAGAAGAACAAATGAGGCCCAAAGCCAGTAGAAGAAGAGACATAATAAAGATTAGAGCAGAAATAAATAAAATTGAGAAGAATAAAATAGAAAGAATCAAAGAAAGCAGGAGCTGGTTCTTTGAGAAAATAAACAAAATGGATCAACTCCTAGCCAGACTTACCAAGAAAAAAAGAGAGTCTACACACATAAACAGAATCAGAAATGAGAAAGGAAAAATCACTATGGACACCACAGAAATACAAATTTTGAGAGAATACTATGAAAAATTATATGCTAACAAACTGGAAAACCTAGAAGAAATGGGACAATTTTCTAGAAAAATATAACCTTCCAAACCAGACCCAAGAAGAAACAGAAAATCTAAACTGACCAATTACCAGCAATGAAATTGAATCAGTAATCAAAAAACCACCCAATAACAAAACCCCTAGACCAGATGGATTCACCACTGAATTTTATCAGACACTTAAGAGAAGAAGACATAATATCCATTCTCCTTAAAAGTTTTCCAAAAAATAGAAGAGGAGGGAATACTTCCAAACTTATTTTATGAAGCCAGCATCACTCTAATACCAAAACCAGGCAAAGACACCAGAAAGAAAGAAAACTACAGACCAATATCCCTGATGAACACACATGCAAAAATACTCAACAAAATATTAGCACACCAAATTAAAAAATACATCAAAAGATCATCCATCATGACCAAGTAGGATTTATTCCAGGGATGCAAGGATGGTTCAACATTTGAAAATCCATCAACATCATCCACCACATCACCAAAAAGGACAAAAACCACATGATCATCTCTATAGTTGCTGAAAGAACATTCGACAAAATTCAACATCCATTCATGATAAAAACTCTCAACAAAATGGGTATAAAAGGCAAGGACCTCAACATAATAAAGGCTAAATATGACAAACCCACAGCCAATATCATACTTAACAGGGAGAAGCTGAAAACCTTTCCTTTAAGATCGGGAACAAGACATGGATGCCCACTCTCCCCACTTTTATTCAACATAGTCCTGGATGTCCTAGTCACGTCAATCAGACAACACAAAGAAATAAAAGGCGAGTTCCAGGAAGATGGTGGCGTGAACGGAGCGGCAGAATTTTCCTCCCAACATTATATTTATCCACAAAAACACAGCAAATGCAACTGTTCCTAAAAGAGACCAGAACACACAGGAAAGCACACACCGTGCAGACACACCTGAGAGAACTCGGCAGCTGGCGAGGCGGGTAAGAAACGGAACCGCGAACGGCGACCCGGCAGAACCCAAGCACTCCCCCACCCAAGCGCCCCGGCGGGAGGAGAGGACTCAGAGCCAGGAGGGAGTGGAAGTGCAGGCCCAGAAGATAACCAGCCCCGTTTTGGCGCTGGGAGCGCAGTGTGGCGGAGACTGGAGAGACGGAGGGTGCACGGTCTCAGCAGGAACGCGCCTGTTTGCTCGCGGCTGGCTCAGGGAAGGAGAAAAGAGAAGAAAAAAAAAAGGAGAAAAGCGCGCACTTTGTTTTGCAGTGGACTTAAAGATACACAAGTCCAGCAGAGAACCTCATTGCTGCGGCATACTCAGCCCAGCAGGCTGGGAGTCCTGGAGAGCGTCAGAACCCATAGCGGGCAACTGGGAAAGGGTAGCCATAATTAGGACTCCCACAGAGTGCAAAAGCCTCCCATTCATTCTCACCCCGGCCACAGCTTTAAAGGGCTGTGCACAGCGGTGCGGCCACGGCTCTGGAATACTGGAGCAACAGCGCCACCTACAGCATTCACATAGAAACCACTACTGGTGGGCAGTTTTTTTTTGTTGCTGCTTTTTCTTTTTCTTTCCTTTCTTCTCCTTTTTCTTTCTCTCTTTTTACTTTTTTTATTAGTAGTAGTATTTTTTCTTTTTCTTTTTCTCTCCTTTCTTCTCTTCCCTTTTTAAAGTCATAAAGAGCCCAGCCGACACACGTGAAAACTACCAACAACCAATTCTATACTCATGAGAAGACAGAAGAATATGATACAAACTTCAGTCACACACCACCCCAGAGAGAGAATCTGAAGGAATGGACATGCACATTCTTCCTGAAAAAGAATTCACAATAAAAGTCATAGCCATGCTGACGGATCTACAGAAAAATATGCAAGAGCTGAGGGAGGAAATGAGGAAAGACAAAGCAGAAATGAGACAAGCCAAGAAGGGCTTCACAGCAGACTGGAAGAGGTTCAAGACACTATCAATGAAATACAAAACAGGGAACAGGAATACAAAGAAGCTGAGGCAGAGAGAGATTAAAGGATTTCTAAGAATGAAAGAATATTAAGAGAACTGTGTGACCAATCCAAACGGAGCAATATTCGCATTCTGGAGTACCAGAGGAAGAAGAGAGAGAAAAAGGGATAGAAAGTGTCTTTGAAGAAATAATTGCTGAAAACTTTCCCACGCTGGGGAAGGAAATAGTCTCGCAGTCCACAGAAGCCCACAGATCTCCCAACACAAGGGACCCAAGGAAGACAACACCAAGACACATAATAATTAAGATGGTAAAGATCAAAGATAAATACAGAGTATTAAAGGCAGCTACAGAGTATTAAAGGCAGCTACAGAGAGAGAAAAGACCATCTACAAAGGAAAACCCATCAGACTGTCATCAGACTTCTCAACAGAAACCTTACAGGCCAGAAGAGAATGGCATGATATATTTAACGTAATGAAACAGAAGGGCCTCGAACCAAGAATATTGTCTCCAGCACGATTATCATTTAAATATGACGGTCAGATTAAACAATTTCAAGACAAAGGAAAGTTGAGAGAGTTTGCCTCTCATAAACCACCTCTACAGGATATCTTAAACGGACTGCTGTACAGGGAAACACTCCTAAGGCTAAAAAGATGTCACCAGAGAAAATAAAATCATAGCAAAGAAAGCAGACCATCCAAATACTAACTAAAGGCAAAGAATAAAACACCTAATATATAAAGAAAGGAGGAGGAAGAATAGGAACGGAGAGATAAAGAAACATTAGGCGGCGTTCACAATAATTTAACAAGAAAGTTAGGTTAGATTCTTAGATAGTAAACAAGCAGCCCTTGAACCTTTGGTAACCACGAATCTAAAGCCAGCGATGGCAGTAAGTACATATCTATCAATAATCACCCTAAATGTAAACGGAATGAATTCACCAATCAAAAGACACAGAGTAACAGAGTGGATAAAAAAGCAAGACCCATCTATATGCTGCTTACAAAAGACTCACCTCAAACCTAAAGATATACACAGACTAAAAGTGAAGGGATAGAAAAAGATATTTCATGCAAACAACAGAGAAAAAAGCAGGTGTTGCAGTACTTGTATCAGATAAAATAGACTTCAAAACGAAGAAAATAGCAAGAGATAAAGAAGGACATTACATAATGATAAAGGGGTCCGTCCAACGAGAAGATATAAACATGATAAATATATATGCACCCAACACAGGAGCGTCAGCATATGTGAAACAAATACTAACATAAGTGAAGGAGGAAATAGACAGCAATGCAATTATTTTAGGAGACTTTAACACACCACTCACTCCAAAGGATAGATCAACCAGGCAGAAGATAAGTAAAGACACAGAGGCACTGACAAACACACTAGAACAGATGGACCTAACAGATATCTACAGAACTCTACACCCAAAAGCAGCAATTCTCAAGTGCACATGGAACATTTTCCAGAATAGACCACATACTAGGCCACAAAAAGAACCTCAGTAATTCCAAAAATATTGAAATCCTACCAACCAACTTCTCAGAACACAAAGGTATAAAACTAGAAATAAATTTTAGAAAGAAATCAAAAAGGCTCACAAATACATGGAGACTTAACAACATTCTCCTAATGAATCAATGGGTTAACGACCAAATCAAAACAGAAATCAAAGAATATATGGAGATTAATGACAACAACTACACAAAGCCACAACTTCTGTGGGACGCAGTGAAGGCAGTTCTAAGAGGAAAGTATTTAGCAATCCAGGCCTATTTAAAGAAGGAAGAACATTCCCAAATGAACAGTCTAAGGACACAATTATTGAAATTGGAAAAAGAAGAACAAATGAGGCCCAAAGTTACCAGAAGAAGAGACATAATAAAGATCAGAGAAGAAATAAATAAAATTGAGAAGAATAAAACAATAGAAAAAATCAATGAAACCAAAAGCTGGTTCTTTGAACAAATAAACAAAATAGATAAACCCCTAGCCAGACTCATTAAGAGAAAAAGAGAATCTACACACATAAACAGAATCACAAATGAGAAAGGAAAAATAACGACGGACCCCACAGAAATACAAAGAATTATAAGAGAATATTACGAGCATCTATATGCTAACAAGCTGCAAAACCTAGAAGAAATGGACAACTTCTTAGAAAACTACAGCCTTCCAAGACTCACCAAGCAGGAAACAGAAAAACTAAACAGACCAATCACCAGCAACGAAATTGAATCGGTAATCAAAAAACTACCCAAGAACAAAAGCCCTGGACCTGATGGATTCACCTCTGAATTCTACCAGACATATAGAGAAGAAATAACACCCATTCTCCTTAAAGTTTTTCAAAAAATAGAAGAGGAGGGAATACTTCCAAACTCTTTCTATGAAGCCAGCATTATCTAATACCAAAACCGGGCAAAGACCTCACCAAAAAAGCAAATTACAGACCATTATCCCTGATGAATGTAGATGCAAAAATACTCAACAAAATATTAGCAAACCGAATTCAAAAATACATCAAGAGGATCATACACCATGATCAAGTGGGATTCATCCCAGGGATGCAAGGATGGTACAACATTCGAAAATCCACCAACATCATCCACCACATCAACAAAAAGAAGAACGAAAACCACATGATCATCTCCATAGATGCTGAAAAAGCATTTGACAAAATTCAGCATCCATTCATGAATAAAACTCTCAACAAAATGGGTATAGATGGCAAGTACCTCAACATCATAAAGGCTATATATGACAAACCCACAGCTAACATCATACTTAACAGGGAGAAGCTGAAAGCTTTTCATCTAAGATCGGGAACAAGACAGGGATGCCCACTCTCTCCACTGTTATTCAACATAGTACTGGAGGTTCTAGCCACGGCAATCAGATAAATCAAAGACATACAAGGCATCCAGATTGGTAAAGAAGAAGTCAAATTGTCACTATTTGCAGATGACATGATACTGTACATAAAAAACCCTAAAGACTCCACTCCAAAACTACTAGAACTAATATCTGAATTCAGCAAAGTTGCAGGATATGAAATTAACACACAGAAATCTGTTGCTTTCCTATACACTAATGATGAGCTAACAGAAAGAGAAATCAGAAAAACAATTCCATTCACAATTGCATCAAAAAGAATAAAATACCTAGGAATAAACCTAACCAAGGAAGTGAAAGACCTGTACTCTGAAAACTACAAGACACTCCTAGGAGAAATTAAGGAAGACACTAACAAATGGAAATGCATCCCATGCTCTTGGCTAGGAAGAATAAATATTGTCAAAATGGCTATACTACCTAAAGCAATCTACAGATTCAACGCAATCCCTATCAAACTACCAACAGCTTTCTTCAATGAACTGGAACAAATAATACTTAAATTCATATGGAACCAGAAAAGACCCCGAATAGCCAAAGCAATCCTGAGAAGGAGGAATCAAACAGGGGGAATTACGCTCCCTGACTTCAAGCTCTACTACAAAGCCACAGTAATCAAGACAATTTGGTACTGGCACAAAAACAGACCCACAGACCAGTGGAACAGAATAGAAAATTCAAACATTAACCCAAACACCTACAGTCAATTAGTATTTGATAAAGGAGCCTTGGATATACAATGGGGAGATGACATCCTCTTCAGCAGCTGGTGTTGGAAAAACTGGACAGCTACATGTAAGAGAATGAAACTGGACTACTGTCTAACCCCATACACAAAGGTAAACTCAAGGTGGATCAAAGACCTGAATGTAAGTCATGAAACCATAAAACTCTTAGAAAAAAACATAGGCAAAAATCTCTTGGACAGAAACATGAGCAACTTCTTCATGAACATATCCCCCGGGCAAAGGAAACAAAAGCAAAAATGAACAAGTGGGACTATATCAAGTTGAAAAGCTTCTGTACAGCAAAGGACACCATCAGTAGAACAAAAAGACATCCTACAATATGGGAAAATATATTCATAAATGATGTATCTGATAAGGGGTTGACACCCAAAATATACAAAGAACTCACGCACCTTAACAAACAAAAAGCAAATAATCTAATTAAGAAATTAGCAGAGGACATGAACAGACACTTCTCTAAAGAAGAAATTCAGATGGCCAACAGGCACATGAAAAGATGCTCCACATCACTAATCATCATAGAAATGCAGATTAAAACCAGTGAGATATCACCTCACACCAGTGAGGATGGCCAACATCCAAAACACAAACAACAACAAACGTTGGCGAGGATGTGGAGAAAAAAGAACCCTCCTACACTGCATTGTGGAAAGCAGTATGGAGGTTCCTCAAAAAACTCAAAATAGAAATACCATTTGACCCAGGAATCCCACTCCTAGGAATTTACCCTAAGAATGTAGCAGCCCAGTTTGAGAAAGACATATGCACCCCTATGTTTATCACAGCACTATTTATAATAGCCAAGAAATGGAAGCAACCTAAGTGTCCATCAGTAGATGAATGGATAAAGATGTGGTACATATACACAATGGAATATTATTCAGCCATAAGAAGAAAACAAATCCTACCATTTGCAACAACATGGATGGAGCTAAAGGGTATTATGCTCAGTGAAATAAGCCAAGCCAAAAAAGACAAGTATCAAATGATCTCACTCATATGTGGAGCATAAGAACAAAGGAAAAAACTGAAGGAACAAAACAGCAGCAGACTTACAGAACCCAAGAACGGACTAATAGTTACCAAAGGGAAAGGGACTGGGGAAGAAGGGTGGGAAGGGAGGGATAAGAGGGTAAAAGGGGCATTACGATTAGCAGACATAAGGTGGGGGGGGGCACGGGGAGGACTGTACAACTCAGATAAGACAAGTAGTGATTCTCATCTCACTACACTGATGGACAGTGACTGTAATAGGGTTGGTGGGGGCGACCTGATGAAGGGGGTAGTTTAATCACCACAATATTGCTCATGTAATTGTAGGTTAATGATACCAAAATAAATTGTAAAAATAAATAAATAAATAAATAAAAAGAAAGAAAGAAAAAAAAAAGAAAGAAAGAAATAAAAGATCCATATTGGCAAGGAAGAAGTTAAACTGTCCCTGTTTGCAGATGACATGATACTGTACATAAAAAACCCTAAGGAATCTACTCCAAAACTACTAGATCTAATATCTGAATTCAGCAACAAAATTAACACACAGAAATCTGTGGCATTCCAATACACTAACAATGAACTAGCAGAAAGAGAAATCAGGAAAACAATTCCATTCACAATTGCATCAAAAAGAATAAAATACCTAGGAATAAACCTAACCAAGCAAGTGAAAGACCTATAACATGAAAACTACAAGACACTTATGAGAAAAATTAAAGATACCAATAAATGGCAACACATCCGGTGCTAATGCATAGTAAGGATTAATATTGTCAAAATGGCCATCCTGCCTAAAGCAATCTACAGACTCAGTACAATCCCTTTCAAAATACCAACGACATTCTTCAACGAACTAGAGCAAATAGATCTAAAATTCATCTGGACCCACAAAAGACCCCGAATAGCCAAAGCAATCCTGAGAAGGAAGAATAAAGCTGGGGGAATTATGCTCTCCTACTTCAAGCTCTGCTACAAAGCCACAGTAATCAAGACAATTTGGTACTGGCCCAAGAAGAGACCCATAGACCAATGGAATAGACTAGAGAGCCCAGATACAAACCCAACCATATATGGTCAATTAATATATGATAAAGGGGCCATGGACATACAATGGGGAAATGACAGCCTCTTTAACAGCTGGTGTTGGAAAAACTGGACAGCTACATGTAAGAGAATGAAACTGGATTATTGTCTAACCCCATGCACAAAAGTAAACTCGAAATGGATCAAAGACATGAATGCAAGTCATGAAACCATAAAACTCTTAGACGAAAACATAGGCAAAAATCTCTTGAATATCAACATGAGCAAGTTTTTTCTGAATACTTCTCCTCAGGTCAGGGAAACAAAAGCAAAAATGAACAAACGGGACTACATCAAGCTAAAAGCTTCTGTACACAGCAAAGAACACCATCAGGAGAACAAAAAGGCATCCTACGGTATGGGAGAATATATTTGTAAATGACATTATCTGCCAAGGGGTTAACATCCAAAATATATAAAGAAATTGCACTCCTCAACACCCAAAAGGCAAATAACCCTATTAAAAAATGGGCGGAGAATATGAACAGACAATTCTCCAAAGAAGAAATTCAGATGGCCAAAAGGCACATGAAAAGATGCTCCACATCACTAATTATCAGGGAAATGCAAATTAAATCCACAATGAGATTATCATCTCACACCAGTTAGGATGGCCAACATGCAAAACACCGGAACAACAAATGATGGCGAGGATGTAGAAAAATGGGAACCCTCCTATATTGCTTGTGGGAATGTAAAATAGTTCAACCGTTGTGGAAAGCAATATGGAGGTTCTTCAAAAAACTAAAAATAGAAATACCACTTTACCCGGGAATCCTACTCCTTGGAATTTACCCAAAGAATTCAACTTCTCAGATTCAGAGACATATGCACCCATTTATTGCAGCACTATTTACAATAGTCAAGATATGGAAGCAACCTAAGTGTCCATCAGTAGATGAATGGATAAAGAAGAGGTGGTACATATACACAATGGAATACTATTCAGCCATAAGAAAGAAACAAAATATTACCATTTGCAACAACATGGATGGTGCTAGAGGATATTATCCTCAGTGAAATAAGTGAAGCAGAGAAAGACAAATACCAAATGATTTCCCTCATTTGTGGAGTCTAACAACGAAGCAAAACTGAAGCAAGAAAATAGCAGCAGACTCACAGACTCCAAGAAGGGACTAGCGGTTACCAGAAGGGAGAGGTGAGGGAGGGCGGGTGGGGAGGTTGGGAGAAGGATATTGAGGAGTATCATTAGTGCACATGGTGTGTGGGGGTTCACGGGGAAGACAGTGTAGCACAGAGAAGACAAGTAGGGACTCTGTGGCATCTTACTACACTGATGGACAGTGACTGCAATGGGGTATGTGGGGACTCGATAATAAGTGTGAATGTAGTAACCACATTGTTTTTCTTGTGAAACCTTCGTAAGATTGCATATCAATGATGAAAAGCAAGAGGGGAAGGGAGAAGAAAAAAAAGAGAAGAAAAAAGAATTGGGTGGTGCTGGAGACTGAAGTTTGGTTGGGTTCAAACTTCTTTTCAGCCACTTTCTTATTTATATGACCTAAAATAGATAATTCTAGCCTTCCTTTGTTTCCCCATCTGTAAAATGGGGATAACAGCATCTACTTCACAGAACTTTTCTAAGGAATAACATTAGTGTAAGCGGAGTGCTTATTTTAGCAAAACGGCTGACACCAAGTAGGCATTCAACAGTTGTTTTTCTTCAAGAGCTCCAGACAGGGAGACCACCTGAGTATTAATATGGTAAATATACAGAGCACCTTTCAAATAAAGACCTCTGGTAGACCATAATAAGATGACTGGGCCTATCTTATGTATTGTCAGATAACAGATGTAAAAACTTGAGGCAATCTCTCTGGCCTAAGAATATTTCTAAAGGCTCTTTAATTATTCCCTTCCATTAGAGGAGAAAATTCTTGACCCAATATTCCTTGTCCACCCATTCATAAAGCTATTTCCTTTGAAAAAAATACCTATGCATTTACATAAACATAATCACCAGTTTTGTCAAACCTTAGGTGTATTTTTTTTCAGTTTACATGAACTAGAAGATATTAACATATACTCCACTTAAACCAAAAATTATTTTATTCCACTAGGATCTCCAACCTATTGATCCTATCATCTTTCTACTGTTCCTCACCACCGACCCTAATACTTTCCCTTCATTATCTAGCTTAAATTACAACTAATAATTAATCACTATAATTATCTCCTTGCATACAGTTGATTCTCTAGTCCTCTCTGGTTTCACTATACTCACAAAATCAACTTTCACTGGTGATATGCAATCCCCACCAATTCTCCACCTATAAAGCAGGGCACATGTGAAGACAAAGTTAAAAGAAAAACATTATCACCATGCTGGCTGGTCTCAAGTACACTATCAATGCCACAAGGTAATACTCTATTTCCCTATTCAGACTCTTCTAGGTAGCTATTTCATATATTTTCTCTCCTCAAAACCCCAGTGAGTTCTCCCTCATCTTCCCACTCAAATAACCTGCTCCCAGTTTCACTTATAAAACTTAAACAACAGAAAGGGAATTTCCAGAGTCCCACGACATTTGTCCACCAACTACATGCTCACTTAAATACTGTGAATTGCCACCTGTTATCATCAGTGAACTAAATGTCCACACTCTCATCTATTTATCGACCAGATTCTCCATTTCTGCACCTACTCAAGAGCATCACTTGTGTAATTCTCCACTTTCTCCTATCAACTACATCTATATAGCCTTTTTAATCTCTAATGGATGGATAATTTCCACCACCATAAAAACATGTTGATTTCTCTCATCCCAAAAAATATTTTTTCTTTCCTCCACTTACACTCCTAGATTCCACATCATTTATTTGCTCTCCTTTGCAGGAAAATTCCTTGGAAGAGTTGTCCCTCTCTCACCCACTGATCTCTCAAACCCACTCCAATCAAGCTTCCAGCCCCACCACTAAAACTAATCCACTCTTATGAAGGTTATCAATGACCATCAAACTGTAAAATCCAATAGTCAATTCTCACACTTTATTGTAATTGTCCTATAAACAGTATTTTACACAGTTGATCATTCCTCCTTAATTATTTCTTTTTCTCCCCTGGGTTTCCTTTTAACTCACTGGGCTTTCTTGGACCATTTTCCTTTTCTGGTTCCCCAAACTGCTTAAGGCTGGAGCAATCCAAACTCCAGTCTGTCTCTTCTCTGTGTACCCTTGGTGATCTCATCCAGTCTGGAGCTTTTAAATACTGTCTATATGCCAATTTTATCTCCCGGTTTGCACATTCATCCATCCAGTCACCTGCTCCACATCCAGTGAACATTCAGCATGTCCAAAACTGAAATCCTGATCTTTCCCACAAACTGCTCATCCCATAGCCTTTCCCATTTCAGGTATAATGAAATTCAATCCTTCTAGCTGTTTAGGCTGACTGGAGTCATTCTTGACTCCATTCTTCCTCTGACACACCACACCCTATATGCAGAAAATCCTGGCAGTTGTACCTTAAAGATATATAAAGAATGTGACTAATTCTCACCATCTCCTACCACTTAATCTGAGCCACTATCACCTCTTCAAAACCACTGTTATCTTTAATAATTCCTGCTTCTATCTTAGTTTACCTAAAGCATATTTTTAGCACAGCTGTTCACAGAACAATCCTCTTAGCACTTAAGTCTGATGTCTTTGCTCAAAACTCTACCACAGCTCCCAATGTCACTGCGTAAAGGCCAAAGTCATTACAACATTACAATGGCCCAGAATGTCTTACATGATCTGACCCTAATCCTCTTTACCTCTCTGATTTTCTCTCCTTGGTCAGTCTACTACTCCAGTGGCCTCCCCCTTGCTAGTATGTGACAAGGCAGGACACACTCCTATTTAAAGGCAGAGACACACTCCTTACTCCCTTTGCAGTGGAAGATTTCTCAGCCTGGAATGCTCTGTTATATACTGCATGACTAACTTCCTGTACTCAAACATCACCTTCAATACGAGGCTACTCTGACTGCCTTATATAAAATTACAACTACCTCTCCACTCTTAATTTTCACTTCCCTTACCCTCTTATTCTTCCATTGCCATTATAATCTACATACTATAAATGTGGTTATTACATTTACTATCTGCCCACATATTTGTTCACCAATATAGATCACAAGTACCAGGAATATGCCTGGCAAAAGTAAGTGCTCAATAACCATCTGGTGAGTATCTGGAAGCCTATTTTTGTAGGAATAATATTCACAATCCACCTACAATGGAAAAAAGAAATCAGGAAGAAAAATACTATGCTCCAAACAGATTGGGGAAATGTTATATGTGTAACTGTTTTAGCAACAGGGGGTACAGATTCATATTTGAACTGTAATTCATAATGGTAATAGCAAACACATAACCACTAATGCCACACAGTTCTAAGCATTTGGGGCAAATTAACTCAATCCTCACAACGTCAGGAGTTAGGTAGTATTACTTAACCCATTTTATTATCAACAGGCAACTAACAAAGAGGTTAAATAACCAGCCCACAGTTGAACAGCTATTAAGTGGCAGAGTCAAGATTTCAACCCAGGCATTTTGGCCTCAGAATCCATACTCTTAGTAAGTCATGACATCTAGTTATAGCAAAAGTGTTAAGGAAAAAAAAAATCAGTGCAAATGTGCATCTCTAACATACCCTGTTCACAATCTAAACAAAAAACAGCATAACAGAATATACATGATGATGGAAGCAATCATAAAGTACTGTAAGAATGGGCTAAGGCACACCGAACCCAGCCAAGGAAAATCTTCCAGACCCTTATTATGTATCTTAAAAGATGAACACCAAGGAAACAAAAGGTCTTTATCTGAGGGGGACGTAACAACATGCACAAAGGCACTGAGATGAGGGAGCACGATTCATCATAGCATTTTGAGTAGCTTAGGAGAGCAGAAAAACAAAGGGAGCAAACTGGGGGATAACAAGTTAAGTAGACACACACATGTAATTTAACTTTATTATAAGGATCTTAAATTTTAACTTGAGCAAAGAGGAAGGTGTGTGAAGAATTTAATCATGGGAATAACATGAGATTTACATTATAGTACTACTACTGCTAACAGCATAGATTAGAGACCAAAAAGGACAAGTAAAAACTGCACTTAGGAAACCATTCAGGAAGAATACACAGGAATTCAGGGAAGATGAAAATGACAGTATCTACAGAACTATAATCCAATGCTGTCTGGATCTTAGATCCATTCCCACTGACATGGCCCTGTTTTCTCATTTCCTCTATCTTAAAACTTAAGCTAGCTTCCTGGGTGGATTTCCCTAACTCCCCTCAATCAGGTACAAGTTCCCCAAGGCAAAGCTCTGATTGTCTCTCCCCTGCTCAAAAACCTTCAATAAAAACTTGTAAAGTCTTTCTAAACGCAACGTTCTTTGTATTAGCAAGACACTCTCTGATCTATCCCAAACCTACTTTCATAGCCCTGCGCTTTTTCCTGACTATTCTTTCACTGTTGCCTCTGGCGGGACTGAGCTAAAATAAAATGCCTCTTGTACTACGAAGCTTTCCCTCATCTTTCTTGCCAGAAGTCAACTCTTAACTCTACTGTTAACAAAGCATTTTGTTTATAACTGTCTTGAAGCAATTAGAATATTCTGCCCCAGACCATAATCACTAGCTCTGTTGTTTTTTTTTTTCCTTATAATTTCAGGTTCCATGAAGCTAAGAATAATGGAGCAATTTCTCTCTTTGGAGGTAACTGGTTTTTGTCATGAAAACACTCTGATACTAACTCGGCAAAAGCTATAGTTTTTAAATGTAAGCATTTCAGAAATTCAAAGATGTTGGTAAGAACACTGAATTTGTCATAATAATAGGATAGGGGTTAGTGCTAATTTTATCTAGATCCTTAAGGGTCAAGATACTTTTCTGCTGATATACAAGTCAACATAACTTGACAACAATTTTAATACACTTTATTTGTATGATGAATCGGGGTTACTGTATATACATATGTGCTGGTCAGAGCATATATATACCAATGAGTTGGCTCCCCAGCCCATGGTCTCCACTTTCCTAAAAAGGGATTTAATACATAAGGATGGGTTTCCAGTAGCCAGCTGTCTTCCTGCCCTCACCACCCATCCCACTGCAAAAAATGGATTAACCCTGGGGGTAATAAGTGAGTGTTCTCTCCCAGAATGGCGAAATATGGAGAGTCCAGAGACTAGGAGTCATGGATGCTAAATCAACCCTTTGGCATGAACCTAAAGAAAAAAAAAGGTCTAGAATCTACTAATGAGGCCTCTAAAGTAACTCCACCCTCATAACCTTGGGTTGGTGGTATTCCTTTGATTCTAAGTGCTACCTCAATATTCTTCCAACAAATTTTTCTTTCCCTTCTTTATTCGTTTTTTGGGGGCTTAACTGAACCAAAATCAGTTTGTGCTGCTTGCAAGCAAAAAAGTTTTAAATTAATTTGATGCTTTCAAAAAGCCAAATGTTCTTTTGGAATCAAATCTTTAATATTCTAGCTTTAAGCAAAAATCTGTGAAAAAAGACTTTTCCGGATTTTTCAAATTGCACTTTAAATGTTTATTTCTTATATTCAAACTGTAATTTAAAAATTTATTTCTCATATTTTAATACTAAAATGTTGTGACACCAGTAAATAATTAAAATCTGAGTAGGCATTCCCAAATGAACCATCTGAACATTCAGTCTAGCAGACTACCGACAGTATTCACAGAATTTGGGTTTTAGTTCAGTTCTCTGCATGTAACTCAGGGCATCAAAGATCCTGTGTGTTGTTCTACACATGGACAAAAACAGATCTCTGCCAATAAATTAACTTCATTGCTATTTTCTTCATTAGAAGCTTACTCCTTGATTATAGTTTGGTGAATTTTCTCTTTTTCCAGTTAAATATCCCAGGTCTTCAAAATACATGAATACTCCTGCATCAGCCCTAAAGCTCGAACTTCCTACATTAGAAATTAAATCTGAATTTACAAATGTCTATCTTTATGAATTTAAAAGTCTGAAGAAAGTTATACATTTCAGTGGGTCATATCTATGAAGTTTTTCTTTTTAATGTAAGCTTTTTATTTTTTAGGAGTATAAAAATGGTAATTGCTTCAGCTCCATGCAATTACAAGTTGGGAAAACTTAAGCTACTGATGGTAAAACTCTAATTCAAGAATAAAGACATTCAACGTGAATACTAAAAAGCAAAATTGATCCAAACTGTTTTTAAAGGGCTACTAGCATTTCCTTTTTAGCTATATGTGAAAAATCCAAGTTCCTTAGAACATGAAGTTCTGCTCAAATAAACCTTAGTTTTTCCTGGTGACTTTTTTTTTTTAAGCTACTTATTGATAACTAAATTCTCACTTATATTTTGTATTTTACTGAGTACATATAAACATTCAACATATTCTGGGGGACAGAAATGCAGGCACTGTCATTTCTTCCTTTTATTAAGTACTGCATTGTCCCAATTATTTTAAATAAGGCATCACACTTTTATAGTAAAAAATACATTTTAAATATTCAACCACATTTCTTAAGACTCTGTGCCTCATATCAATACTAAATTCAATAATTTTGGAAACTGACACATTCAGAAAACTTTATTCCATTAACGTGAAGTTTTTGTACTGTTTAACTACACATCTTTAAAAAGCAAAATCTTCATTTATGAACACAATTTTATCCAAAAATCCTCTTACTAATTTGAACTTTTGAAGACCATCAACTAAATATAAAAGCAATATCTATTTTTCTTAAAACGTTTTCTTAGTAGAAACATGGCAATACTTAAATCTACTTACACTGAACACACAGAAGTCTTTCTTTCAAGAGTGAGTGATTCTTCTAACCTTCACAAGCTAGCCAATGCACTTAAATATGTGCCTTTCCCAAACCTTCAAAGAGTAACACTATATTCACCAAATCTAAGTCAGGATCAAGTATATATGACTTAAATTATTTTAAGAACTCTAGGACACTACTGATCTTTGAAAGACATTTAATTTCAGAGACATTAAAATGTTGGAAGAACATAAAGATGAGGAATATTTATTCATTTTATTTTTAAACTGTTAGTTTTTGGGTAGCAAAAAGATTCTAAGTTTAAACCTGTATTTTCATAAAATCTGTAATTATGTCAAAATTTTGAGAAATACCTGGAATTTATTATATGCATACATAGCAGAAAAATTCAAAAGGCAAAAATTTAAAGCAATTTCAATTTTTATTCCCATTTACTCTAACCAAGCTCTCCCTATTGCACTCTATTCATTATGAGGCTAGTATCACTTGACACCAAAAGCTTTCATCTCCCACCCAAAGCTTAAAAAATAGAAACATACAACAAAAATAATTACTAGTAATGGTTTACCCCTTATAGCTGATCAGTCTTAGGCTCACAGCATATGCTGATTCATGGATCAATTGAAAAAAATTACTTTCTTAAGGAACTACATTCATAAGTTTCTCCCAATCCTAATGTTAAAAATGAAGTTCACACATTTGATAGGAGGCAAATGCTGATAAAGCAGTGGGCAAAATATTAAATGAAATACTTTACTGTTAAAATAATAAATACTATAAAGGACTGTGGTTTGTTCACAACTGCATCCCGAGCACCTATTCCTAGCATGGTACCTGGCAGAGAATGTATACTCAATAAATATTTGCTGATTTAGACTAAGTGACATCTCAATAAATATGTGAAGGACCTTTTAGCAAACTTAACGCAGTCAGAAATTACACAAAAACTAAGTAGTGAATAATACATAACAAAAGAAACTTCTGCATTCAGAAAATTTCACATCACCATTTTTTACACAGAATGTTACACAGTATGCATTCAATAAATCCCCACCCCTTCTCCTTCTCTTTCTTTAAGCTAGGTATACCTAAAATACTTAGTGAATGTTACACAGTATGCATTCAACAAATCCCCATTCCTTCACCTTCTCTTTGTTTTAAATTAGGTATACCTAAAATACTGACAAACTCAATTAATTTCAAAATTTTCAGGATATATCTGCATGAAAGAATCCATACCTGACTTTCATCAGCAAATATAAAAAGAGAGAAAGATGTACTGACACAAATCATTGGCAAATGTTATGGACTGAATGTTTGTGTTCCCCCCAAATTCCTATGATGAGGCCTTTCATAGACAACTGGGTATAGATGAGATCTTGACCATGCCTGTTCTGAGCACAGCTCCCTCAAAGCTAAAGCACAAGACCAGACTAGTCAGCAAACAGTTACAACAGAAAACATGATCAATGCATGTCAGAAATATGGCAGTTTCTATGGCGAAAAGGGGATTCAAGAAAGCTTTTCAGTAGATTAGTATGTATTTGAATGAAGGTGTCTGTACAGTCTTAAAAGGCAAGTTGAAATCATCCCATGAGTAAGAACATCAGAGGCAATAACAGAAAGATGCTGTTAGAGTTGAATACCCACAAAACAGTGCCTGTATATTCAGTGAACTTTAATTTGGGAAAGTTACAAATGATGTTAAGACGCAAGACTGGAAGTAAACAGAGCCCAGATCAAGAAAGAATTTTAAAGAGTAAGACAATTATTTGCCTCACAGATTTAAGAACGAATGATCATTATTAACTAGCAATGCTGTACAAAAAACGGAGACTTCAAAGAAAACAAGGTAGAGTGAATGCATATTCTAATTAGAACAGTCCTAGACTACATGTGTACAGCGTGTCCCACCCAGTCTACCATTTGTACAGTATTTAATGAAGTGCTATTAATAATTATATTAAAATATTCAGGTTTGGTAGGTCTTTCCACCTTGCGCTTCCAACTTCTGCTATGAGCTTCTCAGATTGTTTATGAAAGGCATGTATAATGAACAAAGTTCTCACTTTAACAGGCAGTTAAATCTGAAAGATTACAGAAATAACCAACCTATCTTTCTTGCACGATTTCCATACTCAATGCATCTAACCATTCCCTTTCAATGACAGCAAGCAGGGGACTCTCCAGTGGCTAGGGCTCTTTTGGAGAGGGAAAAAGTGGTGGACACTGCTGCCACTAATGTCCAGTTGGTGTATCAGCCAACAGTGTGGTGGCCTGTGACTTTGAGATACACACAGCTGCCAAGCTACCAGTAAGTATAGTTTATGTGAAATTATAGGTCAGGTATGCATTACGTATCAGGTATATACAGACAGTTAATAAAGATACAAAGCTAGTAATTCATCAATGAAGTGACAAATTAAAGCTGCTCTCTCCCCTATATAAGAATTACCCAATGAAGCTAGCTAATGGATGGATTTCTGAAATAATTAAAAATATACATATTGGGCTCTGCCCCCAATTCCTAACACAGAGCTCCTAAAACCCTTGAAAATAGGGCTGCTAGGAGAAACTTTCATTCTAATATTTAGTATTTGGCCACTTCCTGATGCAGAGCTCCAAAATCTCTTAGAATTTCCTGGGTGATAAAAGCATCTCTTATTCCAATGAAGCAACTCAAGGTGGACTCCTGGATGGGATCTGGTCACCAGAAAGACCAAGCCATGACCAGAGACAGGAGAGGGGTCAGAAGTGAAGTTAATAATCCATTATGTCTACATGATGAAGCCTAAACTGTGGGATCCAGAGAGCTTCCAGGTTGGTAAACAAGAAGAATGCACCCATGTGTTGGCAGGATGGTGCACCTCCAACTCCAAGAGGACAGAAGCTTCTATAATCAAGACCCTTCTGGACCTTGCTCTATGTAACTCTTATAGAGTTCTCATAAGACCCTGGCTGCTCATTCATATCCTTTAATAACCTGTGCAATAAATTGGTAATCTAGTAAGTAAAGTGTTTTCCTGAGTTCTGTGAGTCATTGTAGCAAAGTAATGGATCCGAGGAGAAGGTCATGGAAACCTCAGACTTTTAGACTGCTGGTCAGGAAGCACAGTAACAACTTGGACTTGTGATTGACATGTGAAAAGGGAAGGGGGAAGTCTTGTGGGACTGAGCCTTTAAACCCATGAGATGTGATGCTAACTTCAGGTAGAATGTGTCAGAACCAAACTGAATTGTACAACACTCATCTGGTGTCACAGAACCATTTGTGGCCTTATTTAATTAGATAAAAGGCAAAACATCAGGGACATTCATCTTTACTGTAAGTCAGGAAAGAGAACACTTAATCTGAATCTTTAACAAGGAGATTCAAAAAGACTGAATCTTTGACAAGTAATTTTTAATTGTCAAGTTAGACTTTTCTAAGTTTCTCAAATAAGAATTCTGAAAGGTAAAGCTAAAAACCTTGGTTAAAGACGTTAATGATCTTATACTCACCATTGTTTTACTTCACAGGTCACAGAACAAAACTGCAAGATACTTTTTAAAAACTTAATGTATGGCTTTTTCCTGTGTAGCAGCATCTTTCAACCTCAGCACTATTGACATTTTGGGTCTGAGAATCCCATGTGGTTGGGGGTTATCCTGTGCAATGTGGGCGGTTTAGCAGCATCCCAGGCCACTACCCTCACTGGGCACCAGCAGAATTCCCCCACAGTTAAAACCAAAAATGTCTCCAGATGTTGTCACTGGCTGAAAACCACCATGAAGAACTGAATCGGACAGTGAACACATATTATAGAATTAAATGCTAATGTGAATAAAATTCCACATCTCAATCTCACACACCTTCAATTACTGTTACTTCCAATTTATTGCCAAGTCTTACAAACATGTTTACATGGATACCTCATGTCAGTAGTACAACTGTATGGCATTTCTGACACCTCGGAATGCTCTCAGTATTCAACCAACCTAAAAGCAGAATGCAGATTTTTTCCCCCTTAAACAAACTAGTCTCTTTTGGCCTATTTAAAAAATAGGCTAGGACCAAATCATGAAAAAAAATTTACAAGGACAAAATTCCAAAACCAGTCATAAAAATCATTAAAGACATTACTTGTATTTTGTATCTGAAGTATCTTTTGCTGAAAATTATGAATACTTATCTTCGGAATGCAGCTGAAAAGACATAAATGACAAATGATAATTCAATCCATAAATCATTATAAAGACTATCCTTTGTTATAGCCATATGGCCATCTTTTTTAATCAGTAAAAATCCAGCAAAAAAATGAGAAAGAAACAAATTATAACCTTAATGAGGATGACAGAAAATTACAAATGGCAATAAACAAATGGAAAAATACTGGCACAAGACAAAACCGAATTAAAACTAGATACCGTTTTTCATCTACCAGATTTTCAGATTTAAAAGCCTACTAATGCTCAATGATGACATCAGTATACAGACAATTTTCTACACCATTAGTATAAGTGCATGTTGAGAAAAAAATTTTTTGCAAAGTCAGCTGACAATATCTGTCAAGATAATAATGCTCATAAACTTTCAATCCATAAACCCCACTCATGTATCAGTGCCAATGTAAATATGCTCAACTGAACAGCGTTTGAATTGTTTTTAACTGTAAACAACCTGAAGGACCATTAAAGAGGACAGGAAAATTATAGTATACCCTAAACAACGGAATACCATGCAACACATAAAAACAACGAGGCAAAACTTTTCTGTTTGGTATGAGATCCAAACACAGCAACAAGTAACAAAAGGCAAAAACTACAGAAGTATGGTACAAAAACCACTGCCTGGTTTTTTCCAAAATTAACGTATATACACATATATATGCATAAAAAATTGTTAAGAATATAGAAATAGATAGGATTAAAAGATGGTGGCGGACTTCCGGGAATATGGCGACGTCAATGGACCAGCAGAAAAATTCCTCCCAACATTATATTTATTCACGAAAATATAGCAAATACAACTATCCCTAAAAGAGAGACCAGAATACACAGGAAAGTGCACAGCGTACAGCTAAACCTGTGAGAACTTGGCAGCCGGTGAGAGGGACGGGATACAGAGCAGCGACCCGGTGGGACCAACCACTCCCCCCCCCCGCCAAAGCTCCTGCGGCCAGACACTCCGGACAGAGGACTCGGCACCCGGCGAGGCAGACGGAAACACGATCCAGCGAGACCAGAGCACCCCTCCACCCCAGCACTCCGGGGGGAGTCCCGGCAAGGCGGGTAAGGTACGGAGCCGCGAGCGGACCAAGCGCTCCTCTCCCCCAGCGCTCCAGCGGGAGGAGAGGATTCAGAGCCAGGAGGGAGTGGAAGTATGCGCCGGGAGCGCCAACACACAGCCTGCGGTGTAGCGGAGACAGGAGAGACAGAGGGCACAGGGTCCCAGCCCTGAACGTGCAAGTTGCCCGCAGCAGGCTCAGGGAAGGAAAAAGAAAGGAGAAAAAAAGGAAGAAAAGCGCGCGCTCTACCTCAGCGGTCTTAAAGAGACAGGAGCTCAGTAGAGGGGCCGGATAGCCCCGCAAACTGAGCCCAGCACGCTGGGAGTCCTGGGGAGCTTGGGACCCCTTGGCTGGCGACTGGGAAAGGGTGCTTGCCATTGAGACCCCCACGGAGATCAACAGCTTCCCATTGTTCCCAACCCAGCCAGAACTATAGAGTGGCGCTGGAATAGTGGAGCAACAGCGTCACCTACAGCGCTCGCGCGGAACCCACTCAGTGGCTTTTTTGTTGTTGTTGTTATTGTTTTTTCTCCCCTTTCTTTTCCTTTCTTTCTTTCCCTCTCTTTCAACAGCCTCCCATTCATTTCCACCCTGGCCACAGCTTTAAAGGGCCGTGTGGAGCGACGTGGCCACGGCTCTGGAATAGTGGAGCAATAGCGCCACCTACAGCATTCACACAGAAACCACCCCCGGTGGGCGTTTTGGTGTTTTTTTTGTTTTGTTGTTGTTGTTGTTGTTGTTGTTGTTGTTGCTGTTTTCTTTTACGTGTTGCTGCTTTTTCTTTTTCTTTCTTTTCTTTTCCTTTCTCTCTCTCTCCTTTTACTTTTTATTAGTAGAAATTTCTTTTTTTCTTCCTTTCTCTCCTTTCTTATCTCTCCTTGCTACCAACAACAAATTCTATAGTCATGAGAAGACAGAAGAATATGATACAAAGCTTCAGACAAACACCACCCCAGAGAAAGAAGCTGAAGAAATGGACATGCACAGTCTTCCTGAAAAAGAATTCAGAATAAAAGTCATAGCCATACTGACGGATCTACAGAAAAATGTGCAGATCCGTGAGGGAAGAAGTGAGGGAAGTGAGGAAAGACAATGCAGAAAAGAGACAAGCCATAGACGGGCTCAACAGCAGATTGAATCAGGTTCAAGACACGATCAAGGAATTACAAGACAGGGAACAGGAATACAAAGAAGCTGAGGCAGAGAGAGATAAAAGGATCTCTAAGAATGAAAGAATATTAAGAGAACTGTGTGACCAATCGAAACGGAGCAATATTCGCATTATAGGAATACCAGAGGAAGAAGAGAGAGAAAAAGGGATAGAAAGTGTCTTTGAAGAAATAATTGCTGAAAACTTCCCCATGCTGGGGAAGGAAATAGTCTCACAGTCCACGGAAGCCCACAGATCTTCCCAACACAAGAGACCCAAGGAAGACAACACCAAGACACATAATAATCAAGATGGCAAAGATCAAAGACAAGGACAGAGTATTAAAGGCAGCTAGAGAGAGAAAAAAGATCACCTACAAAGGAAAACCCATCAGACTGTCATCAGACTTCTCAACAGAAACCTTACAGGCCAGAAGAAAATGGCATGATATATTTAACGTAATGAAACAGAAGGGCCTTGAACCAAGAATATTGTATCCAGCACGATTATCATTTAAATATGATGGAGGGATTAAACAATTTCAAGACAAAAGAAAGTTGAGAGAGTTTGCCTCTCATAAACCACCACTACAGGATATCTTAAATGGACTGCTCTAGAGGGAAACACCCCTAAGGCTAAAAAGATGTCACCAGAGAAAATAAAAGCATAGCAAAGAAAGCAGACCATCCAAATACCAACTAAAGGCAAAGAATAAAACACCTAATATATAAAGAAAGGAGGAGGAAGAATAGGAAGGGAGAGATAAAGAAACATCAGACGGCGTTCACAATAACTTAACAAGAAAGTTAAGTTAGATTCTCAGATAGTAAAGAAGCAACCCTTGAACCTTTGGTAACCACGAATCCAAAGCCTGCAATGGCAATAAGTACATATCTATCAATAATCACCCTAAATGTAAATGGACTGAATGCACCAATCAAAAGACACAGAATAACAGAGTGGATAAAAAAGCAAGACCCATCTATATGCTGCTTACAAGAGACTCACCTCAAATCCAAAGATATACACAGACTTAAAGTGAAGGGATGGAAAAAAATATTTCAAGCAAACAACAAAGAGAAAAAAGCAGGTGTTGCAGTACTTGTATCAGATAAAATAGACTTCAAAACGAAGAAAGTAGCAAGAGACAAAGACGGACATTACATACTGATAAAGGGGTCAGTCCAACAAGAAGATATAACTATCACAAATATATATGCACCCAACACAGGAGCATCAGCATATGTGAAACAAATACTAACAGAAGTGAAGGAGGAAATAGACAGCAATGCAATTATTCTAGGAGACTTTAACACGCCACTCACTCCAAAGGATAGATCAACCAGGCAGAGGATAAGTAAAGACACAGAGGCACTGAACAACACACTAGAACAGATGGACCTAACAGATATCTACAGAACTCTGCACCCAAAAGCAGCAGGATACACATTCTTCTCAAGTGCACATGGAACATTTTCCAGAATAGACCACATTCTAGGCCACAAAAAGAACCTCAGTAAATTCAAAAATATTGAAATCTTACCAACCAACTTCTCAGATCACAAAGGTATAAAACTAGAAATAAATTTCAGAAAGAAATCAAAAAGGCTCACAAATACATGGAGACTTAACAACATTCTCCTAATGAATCAATGGGTTAACGACCAAATCAAAACAGAAATCAAAGAATATATGGAGACTAATGACAACAACAACA
>JAQQAC010002837.1:93036764-93102066 GCA_029783875.1 Phataginus tricuspis
GGGGGGACCTGATGAAGGGGGTAGTTTAATCATCACAATATTGCTCATGTAATTGTAGGTTAATGATACTAAAATAAAATAAATTGAAAAAAAAGACACAAAATCACAAACCATCAAGGCAAAAAGTAATGAATTTGACTACATTAAAATTAGAAATGTCTGAAAGGTAAGGGGTGAGCTGGGATTTGAACCAAAACAAAAATGAACTGACAAAAAGGTTGAGGAGTGGTGTACACAGCAACTATAAAAAGAAAATCCAAAGATTAAAAAAATGAAGAAAAAAAAAAGATGGTGGCATAAGAGGTAAGACACAGGCTTCCTCCTAAAACCACATATAATACAAAAATATAATTAATACAACTAATCCTGAAAGAGCAACAGGAAAGAGGACTGTGCCAGACTGCATAACCTGGAGAAAATAGCAGACCTCAGAGAACAGGGTAACGTACCAAAGCTATGGCCTGGTGGGACCCAAGCCCTTCCCCTACCCCAGCTCACAGGAGGGAGGAAGAGAAACAGAGCAGGGAGGGAGTGGAGGCCTAGGACTGCTGAATACCTAACTCCGGAGATCTGCTCTCGGAACTCAAACCTACATTTCATGGTGCTTGCATGATACTCTTGTGATTATGGGGTTGGAAAGCTAAGACAGGCAAAATTCCTGGAGAGACTGGGATTCCAGCCACTTGTGGAAAGCAGAGATCCATATCCAGCTGCTCTGGGGCAAAAGAAAGGCAGGCAGTCTGAGAGACTTCCTAACAAGGAAGCCCTGAGCAAGAGGGCTGCTAAAGGGGCAAGGACTGCACAGAGCTTACTGCTCAGGAGCGAGGACAGGTAGACAAAATTGTCCAGGTGCACTCTGCAAAGCAGGTTGGGAGCTTTGCAATATAGACTCTCATATTTAAGGAGGAAAAAGAAATCTTCCCCCTTAGACAATCTTCAGGTGTTCCAGCTCCCTGGCTGGCTACACAGCTCCAAGGACCCTTCCATGATACTCACCCTACTGCGCCGTTCTCCCGGCCAGCCCCACGTGGCTCGCAAACTGGCAAACCCTACCCTGGCATTGGGCCAGCCAGAGGGAAGATCTGTCTACAGCAACTACAAATGCAAAGCATAGAGGCTTATACCTGTGTGCTCGGCCCACTGGTTCAGGCAGTGGAGACACACATAGCAGCTGGACAGCAGGGAACAGCTCTTTTCTCCCCCTAGGCACCAAAACCACTCTCCTGTGACCCCTGACATTGCTTCAGGGGCTGAGCAGCTCCAGGGAGTAGAAATTCTGGGCACTAGAGAGCACCATATACAAATATGAAACACCAAAGGAACCTGGGTCAGAGTAAAATTATTAATACCACTCCTGAGATAGATTTAAATGATACTGACCTCATGACTCTTCCTGAAAGGGAGTTCAAAATAAAAATCAACATGCTCATGGAGGTACGGAAAGATATTCAAGAACTCAGGAACGAATTCCGGTTGGAGATCCAACCGTTGAAGAGCACAATGGACGGTATTAAAAGCAGACTGGATACGGTGGAGGAGATGATAAATGAAATAGAAACTAGAGAAGAGGAATACAAAGAAGCTGAGGCACTGAGAGAAAAAAGGATCTCTAGGAATGAAAGAATATTGAGAGAACTGTGTGACCAATCCAAATGGAACAATATTCGCATTATAGGGGTACTAGAAGAAGAAGAGAGAGAAAAAGGGATAGAAAGTGTCTTTGAGGAGGTAATTGCTGAAAACTTCCCCAATCTGGGGAAGGAGATAGTCTCTCAGGCCATGGAGATGCACAGATCTCCCAACACAAGGGACCCAAGGAAGACAACAAGACATACAGTAATTAAAATAGCAAAGATCAAGGATAAGGACAGACTATTAAAAGCAGCCAGAGAGAGAAATAAGATCACATACAAAGGAAAGCCCATCAGGCTATCATCACACTTCTCAACAGAAACCTTACAGGAAAGAAGGAAGTGGAATGATGTATTTAATGCAATGAAGCAGAAGGGCCTTGAACCAAGATTACTTTATCCAGCAAGATTATCATTTAAATTTGAGGGAGCAATTAAACAATTTCCAGATAAGCAAAAGTTGAGAGAATTTGCCTGCCAAAACCATCTCTACAGTGTATTTTGGAGGGACTGCTATACATGGAAGTGTTCCTAAGGTTTAATAGCTGTCACCAGAGGTAATAAAACCACAGCAAAGAAAGTAGAACAGCTAATTACTAAGCAAATGCAAAAATTAAAATAACTATCTTCAAAGTCAATCAAAGGATAGACCAAGGGTACAGAATATGATACCTAATATGTAAAGAATGGAGGAAGAAGAAAAAGGAGTAAGAAATAAAAAAAAAGAACCTTTAGATTGTGTTTGTAAGAGCATATTAAGTGAGTTAAGTTAGATTCTTAGATAGTAAGGAAGTTAACCTTGAACCTTTGGTAACCACAAATCTAAAGCCTGCAATGGCAATAAGTACATACCTATCGATAATCACCCTAAATGTAAATGGACTGAATGCACCAATCAAAAGACACAGAGTCACTGAATGGATAAAAAAACAAGACCCATCTATATGCTGCCTACAATAGACTCACTTAAAACCCAAAGACATACACAGACTAAAAGTGAAGGGATGGAAAAAGATATTTAATGCAACTAATAGGGAGAAAAAGGCAGGAGTTGCACTACTTGTATCAGACAAAATAGACTTCAAAACAAAAAGTCACAAGAGACAAGGAAAGACAGTACATGATGATAAAAGGGTCAATCCAACAAGAAGATATAACTATTATAAATATCTACGCACCAAGCACAGGAGCACCTACATATGTGAAACAAATACTAACAGAATTAAAAGGAGAAATAGAACATTCTAGGAGACTTCAACACTCCACTCACTCTGAAGGACAGATCAACCAGACAGAATATTAAGTAAGGAGACAGAGGCACTGAACAATAGAACAGATGGACCTAACAGACATGTACAGAAATCTACACCCAAAAGCAGCAGAATACACATTCTTCTCAAGTGCACATGGAACATTTTCAAGAACAGATCATATACTAGGCCACAAAAAGAGCCTCTGTAAATTCTAAAAGACTGAAATTGCACCAACCAGTTTCTCAGACCACAAAGGTATGAAACTAGAAATAAATTACACAAAGAAAATGAAAAATCCCACAAACACATGGAGGCTTCACAGCATGCTCCTAAATAACCAATAGATCAATGACCAAATAAAAACAGATTATCAAGCAATAAATGGAGACAAATGACAACATAATTCAACACCGCAATATCTGTGGGACGCAACAAAGGCCGTGTTAAGAGGAAAGTACACTGCAATACAAGCCTACCTCAGGAGAGAAGAATGATCCCATATGAGCAGTCTAAACTGACAATTAACAAAACTAGAAAAAGAAGAACAAATGAAGACCAAAGTCAGTAGAAGGAGGGACATAATAAAGATTAGAGCAGAAATAAATAAAATTGAGAATAATAAAATAACAGAAATAATCAATGAAAGCAGGAGCTGGTTCTTTGAGAAAGTAAACAAAATAGATAAACCCCTAGCCAGACTTATCAAGAAAAAAAGAGAGTCCACACACATAAACAGAATCAGAAATGAGAAAGGAAAAATCACTACGGACACCACAGAAATACAAAGAATTATGAGAAAATACTATGAAAAATCATATGCTAACAAACTGGATAACCTAGAAGAAACGAACACCTTTCTAGAAAAAATACAACCTTCCAAGGCTGACCCAGAAAGAAACAGAGAATATGAACAGACCAATTACCAGCAACAAAATTGAACTGGTAATCAAAAACCTACCTAAGAACAAAACTCCTGGACCAGATGGCTTCACCGCTGAATTTTATCAAACATTTAGTGAAGACCTAATACCCATCCTCCTTAAAGTTTTCCAAAGAGTAGAAGAAGAAGGAATACTTCCAAACTCATTCTATGAGGCCAGCATCTCTCTAATACCAAAACCAGGCAAAGACACCACAAAAAAAATTACAGACCAATATCCCTGATGAACATAGATGCAAAAATATACTCAACAAAACATTAGCAAACCGAATTCAAAAATACATCAAAAGGATCATACATCATGATCAAGTAGGATTTATTCCAGGGATGCAAGGATGGTTCAACATTCGAAAATCCATCAACATCATCCACCACATCAACAAAAAGAAGGACAAAAACCACATCATCATCTCCATAGATGCTGACAAAGCTTTGGACAAAATTCAACATCCATTCATGATAAAAACTCTCAACAAAATGGGTATAGAGGGCAAGTACCTCAACATAATAAAGGCCAAATATGACAAACCCACAGCCAACATTATACTTAACAGCGAGAAGCTGAAAGCTTTTCCTTTAAGATCGGGAACAAGACATGGATGCCCACTCTCCCCACTTCTATTCAACACAGTACTGGAGGTCCTAGCCATAGCAATCAGACAACACAAAGAAATAAAAGGCATGCAGATTGGCAAAGAAGAAGTTAAACTGTCCCTGTCTGCAGATGACATGATATTGTACATAAAAAACCCTAAAGAATCTACTCCAAAATGGCTAGATCTAATATCTAAATTCAGCAAACTTCCGGGATACAAAATTAATACACAGAATTCTGTTGCATTCCTATACACTAACAATGAACTAGCAGAAAGAGAATCAGGAAAACAATTCCATTCACAGTTGCATCAAAAAGAATAAAATACCTAGGAATAAACCTAACCAAGGAAGTTAAAGACCTATACTCTGAAAACTACAAGACACTCATGAGAGAAATTAAAGAAGATACCAATAAATGGAAACATATCCCGTGCTCATGGATAGCAAGAATTAATATTGTCAAAATGGCCATCCTGCCTAAAGCAATCTACAGACTCAATACAATCCCTTTCAAAATACCAATGGCATTCTTCAACGAACTAGAGCAAACAGATCTAAAATTCATCTGGAACCACAAACAACCCCAAATAGCCAAAGCAATCCTGAGAAGGAAGAATAAAGCAGGGGTGGGGATTATGGTCCCCAACTTCAAGCTCTACTACAAAGCCACAGTACTCAAGACAATTTGGTACTGGCACAAGAACAGACCCATAGACCAATGGAACAGATTAGAGAGCCCTGATATAAACCCAAGCATATATGGTCAATTAATATATGATAAAGGAGCCATGGATATACAATTGGGAAATGACAGTCTCTTCAATAGCTGGTGTTGGCAAAACTGGACAGCTACATGCAAGAGAATGAAACTGGATTATTGTTTAACCCCACACACAAAAGTAAACTCGAAATGGATCAAGGACCTGAATGTAAGTCATGAAACCATAAAACTCTTAGAAGACAACATAGGCAAAAATCTCCTGAATATAAGGATGAACAACTTCTTCCTGAACACATCTCCTCGAGCAAGGGAAACAAAAGCAAAAATGAACTCATGGGACTACATCAAACTAAAAAGTTTCTGTACAGCAAAGGACACCATCAACAGAACAAAAAGGCACCCTACATTATGGGAGAATATATTTGTAAATGACATATCCGACAAGGGGTTAACACCCAAAATATGTAAAGAACTTACACACCTCAACACCCAAAAAGCAAATAACCCAATTAAAAAATGGGCAGAGGATAAGAAGAGACATTCTCCAAAGAAATTCAGATGGCCAACAGACACATGAAAAGATGCTCCACATCACTAATCATCAGGGAAATGCAAATTAAAACCACAACGAGATTATCACCTCACACCAGTAAGGACGGCCAGCATCCAGAAGACTAAGAACAACAAATGCTGGCAAGGATGCGGAGAAACGGGACCCCTCCTACACTGCTGGTGGGAATGTAAGCTAGTTCAACCATTGTGGAAAGCAATATGGAGGCTCCTCAAAAAACTAAAAATACAAATACCATTTGACCTGGCAATCTCTGTCCTTGGAATTTACCCAAAGAATACAACTTCTCAGATTCAAAAAGACATATGCACCCCTATGTTTATTGCAGCACTTTTTACAATAGCCAAGATATGGAACCAACCTAAGTGTCTATCAGCAGATGAATGGATAAAGAAGGGATGGTACATATACACAATGGAATGCTATTCAGCCATAAAAAAGAAACAAATCCTACCATTTGCAACAACATGGATGGAGCTAGAGAATATTATACTCAGTGAAATAAGCCAGGTGGAGATAGACAAGTGCCAAACGATTTCCCTCATTTGTGGAGTATAACAACAAAGCAAAACTGAAGGAACAAAATAGTAGCAGACTCAGAGACTCCAAGAAGGAACTAGTGGTTACCAAAAAGCAGGGATATGGGAGGGGTGGGGAGGTAGGGGGAAGGGGATTCAGGGGTATTTTGTTTAGTACACATGGTGTAGGGTATCATGGAAAATAGTGGAGCACAGAGAAGGCTAATAGTGAATCTGTGGCATCTTACTACACTGATGGACAGACAGTGACTGCACTGGGGTATGGTGGGGACTTGATAATATGGGTAAATGTAGTAACCACATTGTTTTTTCATGTGAAACCTTCATAAGAGTGTATATCAATAATACCTTAATAAAAAAATTTTTTTAATAATAAAATAAAAAATAAAGAATGTAGAAATAGATAAACAGTATAGTTTGGTTTTCCTTTTTTCTTGTGATCACTTTTACAATAAAAAATGTTTTAAATAAGACAGACTTATCTAATGTAGTATTAATTTCCATAACATTTGTTTTTCACATTATGGTCACAGTAACAGTCATTTGTTTCATGTGAACTCAAAATGCAGTTATTCTCACCAATGTTCCCTTAACTAAAATGAAGACATAAATAGAAAAAACATGTATATGATGTTTTCCATATTTAAGATACTTAAAATATTAAAGATTTAAAGTTTCAAAAAAAAAACACTTAAATTTTACTACTTGTCTGTCCATCTACTGACGTAACATTTTGTCATAAAATAATTTTTTTAAAGTGGGCATCCTGGCTATGGCATTGATTTCTGTCACATCCTAGAGCAACTAAGATGGCAAAATCAAATGCTGTAGATAGTATTTCCAAAAAACGGAATAACAAGGCAACAGAGGTATTATCCCCATGAACCCTTTAAAATAGGAAAAGTTAGGACAAGCCTGGATCAGTACCTATACAGGAGGAAGAGAAAGACAACTTGTCTTCCAAAAGCCTGCAAACAGGAAAACCCTGAATTTACCAACAGTATTCACTGGGGAAAAAAGAAAACTAAGCCATATTCCACTCACATTCCAGATTACTCCTTGAGGAAATACTCTTATTGTGCAAAAAAATAAATTTAAAAGCATTATGAACTCATATATTCATTGGCATGCACCAAGAGGATTTCTGGATATAGATAAAAATCACACGCATAATCTCACTACACTGATGGACAGTGACTGTAATAGGGTTGGTGGGGGGGACCTGATGAAGGGGGTAGTTTAATCATCACAATATTGCTCATGTAATTGTAGGTTAATGATACTAAAATAAAATAAATTGTAAAAAAAAAAAATCACACGCATACGCAGATAACAATACTATGACAGGCATTCTGGGAACCTCTTTTTGACTCTAATGAGTTAAGTGGTAATAATGACTCGCCTTTCTCATACAAGTAGAGACAACTGATTCTCAATTTTTTTTACAGTCTCCAAACCACTCTCCTATGCAACACAATCCCAACAGTTAACATCTTTCAACACAACATCAGCAGAAACTTTAACATCAACCATTATCACACTGCGCCCCATTCTCCACCGTTAATTACTATGGTGGCAATATTACCCCCAGGTAAGGACTGCCACAACATAAAGACTCCTGTAAGGTTTTCAAGCTGGAAGGAACACTGGAGATCATCTATTATAAGCCACTCATTTAGTAACTGAGAAAACTGTGGCCCATGATAATTTAAGTGATTTAAATAACTGAGACTAAAAATAAATTATGGTAGTTTCCACTGTGGGGAGAAGAGATTATCACTACTTGCCACTCATTGTGTTAAGCATTTTATATGTATATACTCACTGAATCCCCACAGTGACCCTTGAGATAGATTTACTTTATTACCCATATTTTACTGATGAGGAAATAAAGTCAGCTTTGCTCTCACAGTAACCAAGTGGTAGAGGTGGGAATTCAAACCCAGGTCTGTCTTGTGCTTAACTAACTCAAACCAGGGTTTTTTCCACAAGATTAAGTATCTCAGACTTGTTTCTTGAGCCAAATCCATCCTATTTATGCAACATATAGGCAATTCTAATATTTACTCCCAAACTTTGTTATCTATGCTAAATTCATTTATTCAAACCTTCACAATAGCTCAGGCAACTATACGGTATAAAGCCAATTTTTCAAGTGAAGAAACAAGCTCACAATTAATTTACCCCAATTCACAGAAAAGGTTGTCAAGCTAAATTCAGAACTTGAGCCATGCTCCTTCCAAGAATGACATTACCACATGCTAACTCTCATGAAATTAGGGGACCAGCCAATTTCTAGTAAAAATATGGGCTAAACATGGAAAATATGAGCTCACTTGCACACCAAAGATTGAATATCTGAAGTTAACTCTTGTCAGAAAAGTTGGTATATTTAACTCCCAATGCATTACGTTCAGATTTTGTGCCATGTGCATGATACATCAGGTGTATAGCATAATGTGATGAAACAAAAACTGTAATTTTTTTCATGCTCATACCTTAATCACTGCAGTTACTGTAGCATTAGACACAAAAGGACATCCATTTAACTAGTATTTACTGAAAATCTGTGTTTCCTCTGTGTGCATCTTTGATGATGGTACAGGAGAGGACTTTAGGTAACACATGGATAATTAGTATTAATTATGTATTTCAGTATTTTTGCCTTTAAAGTGACTTAGAAATATGTAACTAATGAAACAAATAACTTTTTTTTTACAAGATTGGGGGAATTAACATAGTGATTATACTTCTGCACAAGGGTAAAGGAGGGCTTAACCTCTGTAGTATTTTAACATCAAAAAAAAATCTAAAGGAAAAGACTAAGCTTACCTAAAAGGTATTAAGTAAGTAATTATAGAGATGTTACAAGGATGTGGCAAAATCATGAAGGTATTATGTGAGACTAATATTTTAGAAACAGTGTTCAAGTGTTCAGTAAATACTGCTTGATAAAACAAAACTCCCTCCCTTATGAAGATCTCCCCTCCCACAGAAGGATGTAAGACCTTCATGGGTTAAGGAGATTTTATTTATAATAAGGCAAGTTTTAGCAGTTGAAATACTGCAGATTTTAGCAGCTGGTAGTTACTTTTAAGTAACCTTTTATTTTCTTAATACGTCAAAACTTCTGAACTTGCAAAGAACTTGGAACTACAGGGAGGAAAAAAAGCACTCAATAAAAGCATTATGAACACAGTAACTACTATTTATTGAGCATTTAATTTACAGTTTACCCAGCACTGTCCTGTTTTCCTGGTATTACCTACTCATACTAGAGATCCTATTGTTGTTCTCATTTTATTGATGGGGAAACTAACCTTAGGGACCGACTGACTTAAAGTTTCCCTAAAAAGCATAATTCTGAGAGGATGGCAATGGTGCAATAGGTTTTCATTTCTCCAAGTCTCCACATATCAGACATAACTAGACAGCAAAGTCAAAACCAATGAACAAAAACATTTACAACAAAAGTAGCTGAAAAGACAGTCCCACAAAACCCAAAACATAAGGGTAAGAAAAAACTGTTGAGTCACATGACAGTGTATTAGGATCTGTGCAAGAGAAAGCAGAGAAGTCAAGGAAGCTGCAGGACCTAGGAATATGAGAACCAAGTTTGGGCCCACAAGTAGTCACTAAAAATCACGGCAGGCCAATGGGAGAACAGGAGCTGCAACTGAAATGGGCTTTGCCCACTCCAGTAGTGAGTGAACACAACAGAAGGGACCTGCAATAAGAGCTGAAAAGAGTAGGTTTGTTCTCATGGCCTACCATGGCTCTCATCCAGACCCCACAGTGAGGAGAAATGGATGAGCTGAAGGAAAGACAACGTCCAAATAGAAGTAGGAGTGGAAAACAGAGCCTGGAAATTTCAGAGTTCTAAAACACTTCACAAAAACAATGATAGAGCTCTGTGAAGTTAGAAAAGCTACCCTGAACCATGTTTCCTCCTCAAAGTTCAGGAAAACTAACTGCATGTAAAAATGTGCAACAGAAAAAATATACAAGTCAAATCGGTTATGAAGTTACTGTAAGAGAAAAGTAGAAAAAAAATCCCTACAGACAACAACAAAAGGCGGCTGAAAAGACCTGTTCAAAAACAGATCAAAACTGAATTATACCTTTTCAAAATGAGCTGAAGACATTCAGAAAGTGATACAAGGCAGCATTAGAAAAACTCAGAAAAATGAAATACAATTCAGCAAAGACAGAATAGAATTCTTCAGGGAATAAAGACTAAACTAGAAAGTATACAAAACAAATGAACATGTAAGATAATGCAGTAAGAATCCTACAAATCAAAATGGAATTAAATTTAAAATTTCACTTTGAAAGATACTGTTAAGACAATGAAAAGCAAGACAATGACAGCAAGTATTGGAAATCATAGCAGATATTACATCTGTAATATATAAAGAATTTTCAAATGCCCAGTAAGAAAAGAATTTTTGAATTGGAAAAGATTTGCAAAATCATTTTACTAAAGAAGAAATACAAACAGCAAATGAACACATGAAAACATGTTCAACATAGTCAGTCAGGAAAATTAAAATTAAAACCACTATGCAGTATGTCCCTAATAGAATACCTGAAGTGAAAAAGATTGACCATACTAAGTTTTAGAAAGATTGTGGGAAAAAATGAACTCACCCCCACAACACCAGTGGGAATGTAAACTGATACAACCAACCCTGGAAACATCTGGCAGTTTCTTAATAAGTGAAACATACACCTACCATGTGATACAACCGTTCCACTCCTGTATTTTTATCCAAAAGAATGTGTATGTACAAAGACTTGTACATAAACAAGTGTTCACAGCAACTTTTTAGATAACAGAAAAAAATGGAAATAACCCATATGTCCACCAACAGATGAATGAAAAACGTTAGGATACCCATATAACAAATACTACTCAGAAATAAAAAGGAATGAATTGTTGATATGTGAACATGGATTAATCTCAAAGTCACTAAAAGAAGCCAAAGTATACATACTCTATGATTCCATTTATATAAAATGCTGGAACATGCAAACTAATCTACAGTGAGAAAAAGCAGCTCATTAGTTGCCTGAGGGAAGGGGAATCACACAAAGGGAATGAAAATTACAAAAGGGGATGAACTTCAGGGAGTAACAGATTCTGTTCACAATCTTGAGTGTGGTTATAGTTTTGAAAGTGTAGATGTGAAAATTTAGAAAATTACACATTCTCAAAACATGAAATTTACTGTATGTCAATTATACCTCAAGCTGGTTCTTAAAAACAGGAATGAAAAAGAATTCAGGACAAAATGACAAATATTGAAGATAATACAGAAATGATTCAACATAAGAATATAAGGAGTCGCTGAAAAAGAAAACTGAGTGAAATAATTCAAGCATCACTTTCCTGAAATAAGAAAGCTCTGAGAAAATTGAAAACACATACTCAAAGAACATACCACATACCTAAGTATACTGACCCCAAATGCCCAACAATAATAACGTTGAGTCTAGAAAAATTACTGCACCTTCAGGAAAAAATTCTTTGGGAAGCTAGGCAAAATATCGGTGGTTTTTAAGAAAATTAGATTATCATCAAGATTTTTTTTCAATTGGGAAAACAACAGAATTAACATATTTAAGCTACTCAAGGACAAGACAAAAAATGAAAACCAAAGATTTCATTTACAGCCAACCTGACCTTCAAGAATAAAGGGCACAGTTAACAACACAAAACTCAGGAAATACTGTTCCCATGAGCCCTGCCTAAATATGCCATAGAATAAGCTTCAGACAACCACACTGACTAGGGACCCTGACTTAATAAGGACTCACGGTGAGCATTAGATACATACCTACTGTTAAGACTAAATGATGCTTAAAAGGGAGAGTTATGTAATAGCTATATACTCAGATAATGTAAATGAGGGCTAGAAATTGGGAGAGCATTATGTAGAAAAATCTTAATGTTCTTAATTATTGGTGGTATCTGTATCATTATTCTTAGACTTTTTGGTGTGTCAATGTTAAATATAAATATCAGTAATTATGGGATGTCTTAATTATACTATCCCATACGTCCATGAGAACTAGGATTTTTGATGTGGAAGAAGTAAAAACAAAAACAAAAACAAAAACGCTGTAGTCCTGAACAAACTCAGTAATAAAAAGCATCTCTAACAACCAGGATGTAGTTTTAAAACACCATCTCCCATCTAAAGAAAGGGCTTCTTGAGAAATAGCTAATTCCAGGTCTGGAGCAGGAATGAGTTTACAACATACTCTCCCATCAGAGAGGAAGGACGTTATAAGGGATTATATTAGGGTCAAGTCAAAATGACTCTGGAATCAACGGAAAGAGGCTCCCACTGGCCAAAGATTGGACAATCTGAACATCAAAAAGACAAACTACAACTAAAACCCATCAAATATATTTAAATCCATAATTGAAACCCATCAAATGTTTAAACTTATGATTAAAACCTCCTACATGTTTCCTGTTTATCCAGCATAAATGGCATTTAGTTTGACACTTATATTTGGAAAAAAGTGTTGCTCAAGGTAGTATCTCATTTTCAAGAGAAAATAACCTTTTCAATGTAAAAAAATTTTTAGATGACACAAATCAACTAATTAGGGGATTGTTTTAGATATACAGATTAAGTAATCTCCCTCTTTGTAACAGTTTAGTAGCCCATGTCTTCAAATCTTTCCCAACTTCCTACATTAGATAATTTTTAATAGACAAGAAGGAAAATTGTTCCAGTGCTCTTTAAATTTCCTTCAATCAATTTCTCAGTAAGAACCTAGACTTTTAAAATCTGTCTAAAACTAAAAACACAAGTGTCAGATCAATATTTTTAATGAAAAATAAATAGCATAGGCTGTCACTGATTATCATCCATAAACAAAGGTTTACATTATTTCTTCTGTTAATGAATCTTGATATATCAGTGAAAATAAAAACACAACTACAGAATTCTTATGTTAAGCAATACTTCTATCCTAAAACAAGACAGAGCTGAATCTCTGTTCTTTAGATTTTTTCTCTTGTTACAATCTTACAATTTAGAGGAAGCTCAGTTTAGCCAGCAACTGACGACAAACTTCAAATTTCAGTATGGAAAGTTATGATGTGTCCAAGTTGATTAAAAAAAAAACAAAAACAAAGGATGAATGAAGCTGAATGTATACATACACCAGCAGCTTGAGTGATAAATTTAAAAATATTTTTCAAACTCCATTAAGACTCTAACACTACCGTTTAATACAAAGTACTATTAGTACATGTACAAAGACCTAATTGGGGCATGGGGGCGGGAGCGACTGGAAGATGACACACAACTTGTTTTAAGTTTTCTACAATCGTCCAGAAAAATCAGGTTAAATTTCCCTAGCCACTTGGTGATCCAGTCAGACAGGTTATTAAAAAGCTTTCTTTTAGAAACTCTCACCTATATACATTTACAGCCAATGTGTTTTACACAAAAGGCAAGGCAGTTTGTTAAAACCTGGTAAGGAGAGAGGGCTTTAAGTATTTGTCTCCAGAGTATGATATAATCTTGTTTATCAAAACTCTTGAAAGTAAAATGCTTTTCCTCTTGATAAGCAGAGAGGGGTTTGTCAAGAGGAACAATTTTAAAAAAGAGTTGGCAATGTAAGCATTCACAATTAAGGGATCAATTTATTTTTGAAAGCTGGTGTCTAGTCATTTTAAGCTTACCTATATAAATCAGTTATTTTGCATCAATTTGTTAAAAACAAGATATTCTAAAAGACTACAATTTAGAAGCAAAAATTACCTTTTTTCCCCTAAAGCCAATGAAAGTATACTTCACTTGCTGAAGCTTACACCCTTACATTAAGCCTCTCAAAGAATTTAAATAAGCAGTAAGTAGAGGATCCAAAAGAAAGCCCACTTATTAACATGACACCCTAAAAAAACCTTTCCCCTTCTTACTCCCAATCCCCTTCCCTCCCCCTCAAAAAGACTACATAAAAGTCACCAAATCTACACTGCTCTCCACAAATTTAGTGTGATAACTCCTGCCACACAAACTACACACACAACAATGAACTAGAATGTTCCTTCTGAAAACAGTCCTAACTTCATAGTTTAAGTTTCAGATTCAAAGCATTTGGAAACGAGCCTAATAAAATGCTGAGCCTATGTCACAAGTCAGCTATCCTACAAAGTTTGCAGGACAAAGCATCTGGAATTTGTCGGGTAATTACTCTGAGTCCTCAGGAGAATAAATGGAAGTGACAGTTTAAACACCTACATATATGACAATAAAAGGTTGGTGGTTACAGGACGATATAAGAAAATACCAGCACCAAAAGAATCTGAAACAGAATCGAAGCCACAAAATTCAGAGAATAAGCTTATTTGTTACGGCCGAAAAGGGTCACAATGGAATAGGGCATCTTTCCTTTCCCTGACTAGTCAGACTAATAAATCCTAAAAATGCAAAAAGCACGGCTATCAAGAAAATTTTAACAAATATAAAAAATTTATTACAGAGCATGCATCAAGTAAATAAAGTATATGCGTTTAGTAAATGCTTTAAATGATGGAGGTTTATACGGGTTTGGACAAATGCAGTAGTATTTTGAAATACACTTTTTTCCCTTTCCTGAGCAATTCTGAATGATACGTAGGTCTGTAACAACGAATACATGTTTTCAACTCACATTGTTTCTCCAGTCTTGGCTACATGACAAAGAAACTGATCCAGGACCGGACAAACTTCCTTTTTCCCTCTCTTCTCAAAGTCTAGATAAGGGAAGAAAGAAAAGTTACCAGTATTTCTCAGAAAGTGCAACAACCATTTCCAATGCTCTCTAAAAATATCCTCCTCCGAGGTCCTTCCTCGTATTAAGAAGCAATTAAATTAAAAAATCAGCCTCTCAACCAAATATCCACCTCTGCCCCTCCAAGTCCTACTTCCCAACATGTCACTCTCTTCACAGATAACATGAATTCTCCTAGAGGGGGCACTTCTCCACAAACCAGCGTAAGGCTGTGTTTCTCAAAGTGTCGCCCAGGGGAACACGAGCATCAGCGTCATCTAGAAGACCTGTTAAAATACAAATGCCAGGCCCTGGCCCCACAAATTGTTTACCACGTGAACGAACTTTCATAAATCTGCTTTTTAAGAAACACCAGCTACCTCATGCAGGCGTCCCCAAAGGATGTTAGACGTCAAAGCGTAATTCCCAAAACGCTCAAATCACACTATTCTAAGTTTGAGAACCACTGTTCTCAAGCCTGTTGCTTGGAAGACGACCACCCGAGAATCGCGGCGCGTGGAGGGATGACTTCAGAAGCCCCGAAAAGGACTTCCTGAGACACTATAAAGTTGCTTTGCCCCGCCCTCCTCCCCACCCCCAACCTCTTACTTTTTCTCACTCCGATGCCAGGCGTGCGGGGGCCTGACGGCTAGCGGAGCCTGCCTGGGAGGGCGCCGCGGGCCCACGACCTCTGCCCGGAGCGGTGGGCGAGGGGCTGGGACCCGCGAGCTTCTCCGGCTCCCCTCCCCCAGCCCAGACGCCGACGGCCGACACAAAGCCCGGAGCGGGGCGGGAGGGAGCTGCCCACGGGGCTCCCCGCCCCTGGGGAGGCTCGGGGGGGGGGGGATGGGAGCCGAGGAGAGCGGCCCCCCCAGGCCGGCCCCGGCCCCCGCCCTCGGAGGGCCCCGTCCTGAGGGGAGAGGAGGGAGGGCGCGGAGGGTGAGGAGGAAGGCAGAAGGGACGGCTACCCCCACCTTTCAGCGCCTCCTGCAGCCTCTCGACGTCCATGGCTTCCCGGAGCCCGTCGCAGCCTCCGCCTCCCTCCGCGGGTCTCCCGACGACCGGAACGCCTCCCCCCACCCCCCCGATGCCCTCCCCCTCCCTCGCACACACTCCGGCACGCAGGCGACCGGGAGGGGCACCGAAGGGAGCCGGGGGAAGCGAGCGAGAGAGCGAGACCGAGAGAGAGAGAGCACCTCCCGAGCCGCTACCACCAGCCCTCCAACATGGCGCCCGGCACGTCACCGCGCGCACGCTCCCCGCCGCCGTCCTCGCGCCCGCCGCTCGCCCGGCCCCGAGCCCGAGAGCGCGTGCGCGGCGGAGGCGTTTGGCCTGGTCCTGCCTGGAGAGCGGGTAGCTGTCCAACGCTCCCGCCTCTCCCCCGGGGCGGCTCGCGACGGGCCTGCGCCCTACTGCGGGCGCAATGGTTAAGGCAGGGAGGTGCAGGCCCACTGCCTGGATTTTTGCTAGCTGTGTGACCTTGAGCATTTCCTGGGCCTCGCTTTCCCCATCTGTACAATGAGTGCGCTAGAATCGACCACCCTATACATAGGCTGTGAGAATTAAGAACCTGTACACAAAGCAGTTCAAATGACACATTTTCTGAAAGTTTAGTATTACAATAATAGTGACAAGAATACTTCTCTGCCTCAGCCGTGTTCATCCCTGACCCACCCTTGTAGAGAAGCTGTGCATTCAGCAAAGTGATTAAAAGCTTAGGGGTTGGAACCAGCTGGATTCAAAGCCCTCAACTATTTACTCCCTGTGTGACCCTGCACTAGTTACTTAAACTCACGAAGCCTCAGTTTCCTTACCTACAAAATGGGGTTTGTAAAACATCCCTGAGGATTGAGTGAAATGGCGAATATGAGGCATTCAGCACCGTGCCTACAACTTGTAAGCACTCAGTTAACGCGGCTGCTGTTTTTATCGTTATGATTTCTATTACATTATGAAAGCACCCGGGAAGTTAGAGAGGGCGGGCTTCTCAGAAGTCCTGTCCAGTGCTGACATTTTACGAATGGGATAACTGAGATGTGGATAGCTAGTCTGGCGAGACAGCGCTAGCTCTCAGAACATCCGGCTCCCAGCCCTGTGGACATTTTTATTATGCCCTCTTGTCGGTGAGCTTTTATTCCACCTTCTCCCCTCAAAGCCTATGACAAAGCCATGAAAGGAAGGAAGGGAGCGAGAAAGGTGGTGAGTCAAGGTGCAAATTTGGATACAGCCAAATTTGGATATAGTTGTTGACCCTCTTAAAAGGTAGTGGCTGTGACCCTGACCCTGGGTGGCAAATGTAGGCAAAAGCTCCCAGAACCCAAAATACTTTTCTCAATTTTGCCATCAGAGAACTAGCCCCTGGCAGCTTTAGACCCTTTGATTGTTCAGAGCATCTAGCTCCACTGCAAACAGCCTTGCAGGGGGATGTATTCAGGTGGCATCGTCAGACGCTTGGCCAGCACTTACCATCCACTGGATTTAGTTTATCATGGTCCCTTTCGGTTCGAAAGGGGCCTGTTCTCCACCTGGCACGGTTTAGTCTCCCACCACTTCACTCTCCATGTGTCCTCTGTTCAGGCAAGTCTCTTCCTGTAAGACCTGCACAGAACAATGCAGTTGCCACTAGCCGTATGTGGGTATTTACATTCGAATTAATTAAAAGTAAATAAAATGTAAAATTCAGTTCCTGAGTCCTTCAATACGACTCAGTTCCTCAGTCATACTGGGCACATTTCAAATGCTCTATAGGCACATGTGGCTAGTGACTACTCTATTGTACAGCACGGATAAAGAAATATCTATTATCTCAAAAAGCTCTCTTGGAACTTTCTGTTAGAGAACACACCGTGGTAATTTCTGCCACCTTGCTTTGTCCTTTTCATCAGTTGTTCCCCTCACTTGGAGATGCCTGGACTTCCAAACCATGCATTAAGGTCCGTGACGGGAGACAAAGTAACACAGAAGCAACATCCTAAAGAATCAGGGGAAGTTTCCCAGGAGGAAGTGGTGTTTAAGCAGAGACCTGCATTATCAGTGGAAGGCAGCCAAGTGAAGTGGAGAGGAGAAGCTTTCAAACAGAAAAACTGTAGGTGCACAGGCCTTGAAATAAGACAGGAGAGCCAGAAAGGTTTTGAAGAGCAGTAAGAAGTTCAGTCTACCTAAGCTGAGAGTGCAGAGGCAGAAGGGGCAAGAGATGAAGCTGAAGAATTATTTCCTTTGGTTCATTTTTTCTTTCTTGGAATTCTTCTCTAGCCTTCACTGTGCACCTCAATGTCTGCCATTGCTAGAGCCGCTGGCTGGTACTAATTCCCTTGGAGGAAAACAGAATATAAATGTGATAGCCAGACTCCGTGATTGTCCCCGGTGATTTTAGCCTCCTGGGATACATGCCCTGGTGTAGTCGCCTCCCACAGTGAATCAGAGCTAGTCTGTGTGGCCGATAGGAATATGGTGGAAGGGATGGCATTTGATGGCTGAGGCCATGAAAGGGGTTGCAGCTTCTGCCTTAGCCTCTTGGATTGCTGGCTCTAGCAGAAGCCAGCTGCCCTATCATGAGAACATTAGAGCAGCCATGTGGGAAGGCCCAAATGCAGAAGGACTGGTGCCTTTGATGAGGGTCCTCCAGCCCCAGAAAATCCTTTAGATGACTGTAACCCCAGCTGGCATCTGGACCACAACTTTATGAGGGATTCCAAGCCAGAACCACCCGTCTAAGCTGCTCCTTAATTCCAGATCCGCAGAAGCTATGAAAGATGACATGTTTATAATTATTCTAAGCTTCTAAATTACGAAATAATTTGTTACACAGCAATAGGTAACTAATGCCATAAGTGAGAATATAAGTAGTGACAGCTAACATTTATTAAGTATCCTCTATGTGTCTAGCCTTTTCAAAGCACTTTACGAAAACATCCAATTTTTTTTTTGGATTTTAAGGGCTAGACGAGACGACAAGCAAGAGGCTGGGTTAAAATACCACTACAGAAAGCCTCGGAGGAGCTTTGATTCTCACAGCCTTCGATTCGTGCCTTTCAGTTCTTATTTGTTTATCACAATAGGTACCAGGACGAAGCTGAGGTAGGAAGATGGACAAATTAAGGTGAATACAATTTTCTAAACAAGTTATAGGGTAGCATCACCTGTTGTCAGGGTTAATTTTTTTCCAGAGACTTCCAAAAGCTACAATATTTTTTAATTGGAAATAAGGGCAACAAAGCATGTGTTCTGAAAGTCCCTGGGCTGTTTTCTGTGGTGCCACTCGAGGTGATTGCTGTGGTGGCCATGTTGGGTTGAAGAGGAGGCTAGCAAGGAGTAGTAAATAACTGTCTAGGTGGATGACTTAATTAAGTTTGACTGCAGTAATAGGAGTTGACTTCAAATCATGTGAAAGCAAATGGGAATTAATTAGGAGAGAAGGTATTCTATGGGATCAGGATTCTCACTGAACCCACTAGCCATTCTCTTCTTTAGCTCTGCACATTTCTCTCTCCATCCCTCTCTGTCTGTCTGAGTCAGCGTTTGCTGCTCACAAGTAAATGTCCTTATTCCCTAGGACTGGTTCAGACAACTGACCGGCATCTCTCAGCTGCAACTAGAGTATCTATCTGACCAGACTTGGGCCAAATGTCTGCCCAGCTGTGACCTAGAGTGTAGGGTTTCCTAGGGTAAGCCTGAATGCTCTGGGCATGACTGTGGGGGCAGCAAGGCCAGACGATAGCGAGTTCCCAGAGAAATAGGAGGAATGGTGGTCAGAGACCCCCACAGATGACTACAAGGGGCCCAGATGGCTCTAACGAAACTCACACAGGAGGCAGGACAGTGCTCTGCGAAGCCCAGTCAAATGAGTCATCTGTGAAGAAGCACATCCTGCCTGTGGGTGTCTTTTAGAAGGACAACCCCATCCCCACGTGAGAGTCCACTCACTCCTCCGCTGTGTGAAAGAAACAGCATCTCCCTCTTTCCGTCTGAATAGACACTAATCATTTCTTGCTGTCAAATGTCCGTTTTTAAGCTTAGTCTCTCTCTCTCCCCGTATATACATATCTCTACATATACACATACACACACATATATCATACATGCGTATACTGTGATTGCTAGCTTTCTGTGTCAACTTCTCTTGGTCACAGGATGCCCAGAGAGTCTGTCAAACATTATTCTGGGTGTTTTGGGATGAGAGTATCATTTAAGTCAGTAGAGTAAGTAAAGCAGATTCCCCTTTCAAATATGGGTGGGCCTCATCTGGTCAGTTGAAGGCCTGAATAGAACAAAAAGGCTGGCACCCTTACCCTAAGAAAGAGAGAATCCTTCCTGCCTGGTGGCATTCCAGCTGGAACTTTGGCTTTTTTTGCTGCCTTTGGACTCAAACCGAAACACTGACTCCTCCTGGGTATCGAGTCTGTTAGCCTTTGGACTAGCACTACACCATTGGCTCTCCTGGGCTTTTGGACTCAGACTGGAATTAAATGATTGACTTTTCCAGGTCTCCAGCTTGCAGACTGACCCTGCAGATCTTGGGACTTGCCCGCCTCCATAATCAGCAATTATTATAAGCTAGTGCCTTATACTAAGTAAACACACACCCTATCAGTTCTGCTTTTCTATAGAATCCTAATATATATACATACATACATATAGACACATACATATACACACATAATATTTAATAATTGAATATGATCAAACTGAGTGGTATGCTGGTTAAGAGAAAAGGGTCTAAAATCAAACAGATCTGGGTTAAATTCCTGGCTTACCATTTCCTAGCTGTGTGGACTCTGGTAAATGATTAATATCCAAATGCCCCAATTTCCTCATCTGCAAATCTGAAATGACAGTGGACCTCACTCATAGGTTTGCTGTGAGAATTAAGCAAGCAATCTGGCTCAGACGTATGTTAGCTATTGTTGGTACTCAGGTTAAGAATTACAAAAATAATATTTGTGATCTTGTTTCCTTTTTCTTTTGAAATAATTTCACATTCACAAAAAAAGTTGCTAATAGAATACAGTCAACAATTTTTTTTCTAAAATATTTGGAAGCTGTCAAACACATACCCCCATGCCACTGATATTTCACAGACTTTTAGTGTGCAGTTCCTGCAAGGAGATTCCACTACACAACCACAATACTATCAAGAACAGGAGTTTAGCATTGATATGTTACCACCGTCTGCTCTTCAGACCCTATTTAAATTGTACCAGCTAACTCAGTAATGACCAGTCCTGCCTGCATCATGTGTTACATTCACTGATACCTCTTCGGTCTCTTTCAAGCTGAGAGTATTCCCTTGATGTTCATTACCGTGATCCTGTTGGTGATGACTAATGTAGACTGTCCCTTCTTTTGGGTTTGTGTGACATCTCCTCAGATTAGATTCAGGTGATGCATCTCTGGCAAGAATGTCACAGGAGGGATGTCATGTTCTGCGCATTCCACCCTAGCGGGTGGCCAACAATTTCAATTTGCCCATTAGTGTGGATGGCCACTTTGCTCATGGGATGAAGGCAGTGCCTGCCAGATTTCTTCTCTGTAAGGATGCTCATTTCCCCTCTGTAATTGTATTCATTTCCTGTGCTGCTGTAACAAGTTAGCACAAACTGGGCAGCTTAAAAACACTATATTCTCTTGCAATTCTAGAGGCTAGGAGTCTGAAAGCAAGGTGTCATTAGGGCCGCACTCTCTCCGGAGGCCCCAGGGGAGAATCCATTCTTTCCTTGTTCCAGTCTCTGCTGAGTGTTCACATTCCTTGATGTGTCACTCCAGTGTCTGCCCCCATGGTCACATTGCCACTTGCATCTGTCAAATCTTCCTTGACCTTATTGTTAAAAGGACACTAGTTCCTAGATTCAGATCCCACCAAGATAATCCAGGATGATCTTATCAGCTCAAGATTCTTAACTTACATTCCATCTACAAAGACCCTTTTCCCCAATATGGTAACAATCACAGGTTCCAGGGATGTGGACATATCATTTTGGGAGCTACCATTCAGCCCAATCTGGTAATTAAAGGTGTGTTGTGGGAAGGCGCTTTGAAACTTTGGAAATATCCCACTTGTCATCAAACTTTCATTCTTGAGTTTTCACAATCATTGTTGTTATTTGGTTGAATTAATTATTACTATCATGGGTGCCAAATGGTGGTTTTCTAATTCCATCATTCCTTTTACATTTAGTAGTTGACATTCTAATATAAGGAAGGTGTCAATCTTCTCTCATTTATTTGCTTCTTTAAATAATATTAGTTTGGACTCAAAGATTCCTATTTCAATCAATGGGTTATGATTCATTACTCTCATTATTTATTTTGATATCTAAATTGTCCTAGACTTGGCCAGTGGGATCTTCTTCCAGCTGGCTTCTGCATCCTTTTGACATGTCCCCATCATTCTCAAAGCAATTCTTCATTTTCTGGTACAAAAAGCTATTTTAGGCTCATCTTGCATGTTCCCTCCCCAAGCACTGGAATTAGCCATGTCTCTAGGAAGTCCGATGCCTTTTAATAGAAATGCTATTTAGGAATCTAGATGAGCCTGCTAAGGTATTCGTTGCCATTGGGATGTCATTGCTCCCAGGCCCTATTGGCAGAATTAGAGACTATATACATGTGTTCATATCTCTATCTATTGTCTATATATGTTTTATATCTATGTAAATATAAGTATTGAAAACTATGACTTGACAGCTTCCATTTCCAATCCAACACTGGAGGGGGATTCATTGTAGCTTTCTCCCCTCCCATATGTATAACTGCCCACCAGTAAAGAGCCTGGCTGCCATTAACCTCAACATATTTATTTATTGGCCCAATCCCCATGGTAGGCACCTACCTGTTGCCCTGCTGTCCCTGGAACAGGTGCCCTGCTCACCTTTCTTAGACCCTGCCACCCAGCACCAGGCTACATGTCTTACCTGTATTATGACAACAGCTTCCAACAGCTCGCCTGCTTTCCTACAATTTATTTTCAACACAGCAGCCAGGATCCTTTTTAACAAGATCAGATTATGGGTCACACCTATGTTCAAAACCTGCAGTAACTCCTTGCTTTATTCAGAGTAAAAGTTGCAGTCCTCACAGCGGACCATGCTTTGATCCTTAGGCATACTCTGCTGTTCCCGAGCCTGTTTCCAAGCTGCTGCACCTCACTGCCTCCAGGAGGTACCCTTAGCCTGCCCTCCACGCACCACCTCCCATCCCACCACCAGGGCAGTGAGAGTCCTCACTCTTCCTTCTGGCTGGATCACTGTTCCCTAGGATGTCCATGTGGCCCTCTGCCTCCTTCCCACCTCTTCTCAGTGAGGCCCACACTGACCATGCTAAGTAACACCACGCCCTGCACCCCTGCGTTCCTGACCCCTGGTACCCAGCTTTATGTTTCTTTTGCTCAGTGCCCTTTTCAGCTCTTAACATATTATGTGATTTCCTTGTTATGTTGATTGTCTCTGTAGTACTAGAACAGAAGCACCCTGACAACGGGAAACTGTTTGTTCGTTGATTTTTCCCAAGTACTTTGAAGGCTTGTACAATGTCTGTACAGCTCCATAAATATTTGTTGCATAAATATATATTGAAGCGGTTATTCTTGGGCTAAAGCTCTCTCTCTAAATAGTAACAAATTCTGCTGCAATTTTATTCTCTTATTTTTACTTAACAATATGATTTGGGATCTTTCCATTTTATAAATATGAGTTTAAATCTTATTTTGCTGTGTACTTTGGAGTATAGATGGATGGTTGTTATTTAACTGGTCTTCTATGAATACTATACAGGACAATTCAAGTTTTCTCTATTATATACAAGATCTTGGATAATTCAAGTCTCAATTTCCTCTTATAAAATAGAGACACTGTTCACCTCATAAGAGACTGAGGATTAAAAGAGAGCCTCACATAGTGCCTGGTAAATATTTTATTATGTTTTTATATTACTATCATTATTATTTTTTTATTATTAATACTACATGTGCCCCTGCTGCTTCTACTACAGGCCTCTCCGTGCCAACCCATAGTTGATCCTTGAACAACACAGGTTTGAACTGCACAGGTCCACTTATATGTGGCTCTTTTTTCAATAAATATATTGGAACATTTTTTGGAGATTTGTGACAATTAGAAAAAACACTCCCCTTTCTCTAGCTTACTTTATTGTAAGATTATAGTCCATAATACATATAGCATACAAAATATGTGTTATTGGACTGTTTATGTTATTAGTAAGGCGGAGCAGGTAGGGAAGGGGAAGGAATGAGTGTCTATCAGCAAAATCACAGGTTTGGAACAGAGCTGCCCTGAGGAAATTCTCAGGGCCAAGTATTTCCTGACGGTGTTCTTTATGCCAGGAATTGATCTGTGGAGACAGCAGGGAACAAGGCGGACAGGATCCTTGTCTTCGTGGATCTCAGTCTAGTGGGTCAGACAAATGTAAAGGAAGTAGACGGTTATGTAGAAGCCCAGGAACTGTAGCTTTCAGTAAGTGCTATGACGCACATAAACAAACAGAATAATATGGTATGAGTGCTGTGGGAGGGAAGCCACTTTGGGTGGGGTGATCAGGGAAGGTCTCTCTTAAGAGGTAACATTTAGGTTGAGACTTGAAAATGAGCCAAATTGGAGAATTATTGAGAAAACAAAAGATACAAAGGCTTTGAGACAAGAAAGGCCATGGTGCGTTCTGAGAACCTGGAAGAGGGTTAGAGCATGGTCGGGGAGGGGAGAACAGAGCAAGAAGCGGGAGAGGAGCCGGGCCCTGTGCATCCTTCTAAACCATGCTAAGGAGTGCGGTTCTCATCTGAAGGCTGATAGGATGAAGGATGATTTTTTTTTTAATTGAAGTATAGTTGATATACACTATATATTGGTTGACAGTGGAATGTTTCAAGCAAGGGAATGGCATGATCCAATTTACGTTTCTCAAAGACACAACGGTCTCTTCTCCAGTCTCCCTTTCTAGGAGCTCTGATGACATGTACTCCTCTCCTGTGATGCCCCAATTCCATCATTTCCTCTAGCATCCTAAAATCTATAGTGATGACATGCCGCCTAGAGCTGCTGTTCTCAAATTTTCGAGTGAATGAGAATTGCTTGGGGAGCCTGATCGCAGCGAGTGCTCTAGGTCCTTACCCCAGAGATTCTGAGGCAGCAGGCCTGTGTGGGAGCCAGGAATCCCTAGTTTAGCAAGCTCCCAGGACAGCGGTTCTCAGACTTCAGTCTGCATCAGAACTACCTGGGGGGATTATTAAAATACAGATTACGGGGCCCCATCCCCAAAGTTTCTGATTCAGTGGATCTGAGGTGGGGCCCAGGAATTTCCATTTCTAACAGGCTCCCAGGTGACCCTGATGCCACTGGTTCAGGAACCACACTTTAGGAACCGTTGCCCACAGTGATTCTAACAGAAGTGATCCCTGGGACCACTCGGAGAAAAATGCCCAGGGACTAAAGCTCATCTTACCTGTATGGTATAAGGGTCCTTCACAGCGTCTTCCCAGCCTATCTTTCTGGCCTTATCTTGTTCTACCCATTCTCTGCCCTGGGCCCACCTTCCCCTATGCTCAAATGTCATCCGTCTGTGTCGAGTGCCCCCAACTCCCTGCTAGATGTTAAGGGCTGCTTTCATTGGATTGGCTAACACTTTATATTTATATATAATATAAGGAATTGAAAACTTTTTTGACCAAGACCTGTAGTAAAAAAGTTTATTTTATATTACAGCCAAATAAACATATACTAATAGGTAAAATAAAGATTTCATAGAACAATACTTAACATGTTCTATTTCTTCTTTTAAAATGCTGGCTGTGACATTTTAAATTGACTGTAGTAGGAACCATACAGCGCTCGTATACGTTTCTCATATCATATTCTAATTATTTTTATATTTATCTCCTCTATCAAAATGTAACATATTTGAAGGTTGGGTTTGTATCTTATTCATGCCATGTTCAAAGCCTAGGGACTTTACCACTTAATAGATAATAAATACCTATTGAATGAATGAATGGATGAATGAATACAAAGGCCTATTGGTTTTGATTGTCCTTACCCAATATCGATCCAAACGTTAATGTCTAGCTAAACACAAGTCAGTTGAATCATTTGTTGAATCAACTGGATACTCGTGTGGAAATCAGTGAATATCAACCCTTATCTTTTGCCATACAGAAAAATTAACTCAAAATGGATAATATATCCTCAGATGCCTAAGAGAGAAATCATGTCCCTCATGTTTCTTTTTATAAGGCATTAATATGTACTTATGATGTAATCACCTCCAAAGGCCCTGCCTCCTGATACCATCGCATTGAAAGTTAGGATTTCAACATATGAGTTTGCAGGCTGAGGGACACAAACATTCAGTCTGTAACAGTATAAAACCTAAAACTACAAAATTTCTGGAAAAACACAAAGGAGAAAAATCTTTGCAACTTGGGATAGGCAATCATTTCTTAAATGCATAAAAAAAAGAAAGAAAATGTCGATAAACTGGACTTTACCAACTTAAAAACTTTCAGTCTTGGAAAGAAAGTATTAAGAAAATGAAAAAGCAAGACACAGGCTAAGAAAAATATTTGCAACACGTATATCAAAGGTCTTGTATTTGTAATAGGTAAAGACTCCCAAAATTCAGTAAAAAGACATAAAGAACCCAGTTTTTAGAAAATGGGCAAAAGGTTTGAATAGACATTTTACCAATGAAGGCATACAAGTGTCAGATAAACACAGGAAAATATGCTTGACATCATTAGTCATTAGGAAAATGTAACTTAAAACTGCAATGAGATACCACTTCATACATCCTAGATTGACTAAAATTAAAAAGATCACCCACACAATCTTGGCAAGAATGTGGAACAACAAGAACTACTGGTGAACATAAATGTACAACCAATTTGTAGAACAGTTTAGCAGTTTCTTGAAAAGTTAAACATATACCTACCATACTACCCACCCATTCCACAGTTTTAACCCAAGAGAAATGGAAAAATATGACCAAAGATTTCTTCATGAATGTCCATACCTGCTTTATTTGTAATAGTCAAAAATTGGAGACAAGCAAATCCATCAATAGGAGACTGAATAAACAAATTATGGTTAATCCTCTGAAAGAAATATTACTCAACAATAAAAATGAGTGAACTATTGATACATGCCACAATATGGATGAATCTCAATTATGCTGAATGAAAGAAGCCAAGCAAAAAAAGAGTACATACTGTATAATTTCATTTATATAAAATCCTAGAACATGCAAACTCATGTATAGTAACAGTGGTTAGCTGGGCATGGAGTGGAGGGAGGAATAGATTGAAAGGTGTATGAAGAGACTATGAGGGGTGATGGAAATATTTGTTATCTTGATTATAGAGATGGTTTCAAGGGAGCATATGTAAGTTACAACCAATCAAATGGTACCTTTTTAAATATAACTAGTTTATTATATTTTAGTTCTAGCTTAACAAAGTTGTACAAAAGTATTAATGACTAGCTTTATAAACACAACTCATAAATGCAAAAAGAAAATATAAACCCTGGTCTAAAATATTACTAGTTTATTATATTTTAGTTATAGCTTATATATTTATATATATTTAGTTATATATTTAATTATAGCTTAACAAAGTTGTACAAAAGTATTAATAACTAGCTTTATAAACACAAGTCATAAATGCAAAAAGAAAATATAAACCCTAGTCTATAAAAACACAATGCATTTTGAAATGCATACCTTAAAAAGGGGAAAAAGGGATACTAGAACTCAAAGCATTTGGGGATCTGCAAAGATCAATAATTTGAATCACCCAACTATGTTATTTTTTAAATACAATTAAAATAATAGCTATGCTACACTCCATGCTACTGGAGTATAAATGTTATAAACCTTGAATATGTAAAATAAGAATAGCTAATTAAACCTCGTGATGGGAGAGGGTAGACAGGAGCATGTATAAGAGTGCTAATACCCAAATATTTTGTGCAGGTACTTTAATTTGAATTTTCCAAAATGGAAACAGATGAAGAACGGGGAAGAGAAGAAGGAGAAGAGGAAAACTAAGAAAAACAATTATTCTCATAAGTAAAATAAGATCATAAATATTTACATTAAATTTTTTACTCACATAAAAAAATTATCAGTTGCAGATGATGAGACAAAGATTTGAGCACAAATGGTTTATCTGGGGGCCAAATCCAAGGAACGACTGGTAGCAGAGTAAGGAAGTAGGACAAGGAAGGGAAGGAAGCCAACAACAAAGATATTATCAAAGAAGTTACTATTGTGGGCAATTTAAGCTTGTTCCCATTGGATAAATCTGGGACAGAATTCTAGAACAGACAACTAGGAGTTGTTGCACCAGAGAGGGGAGGGAGCTGGGTTATTTATCCACCAATTCCTGCCATTCAGTGGTTGAGGGCTACTCCCAGGAGTTAATTTTCTAACACTTCCAGTCCACCCATAGGCAAGCAGAACAGACTACAGTAGAAAAAGAGAGCCTTCAGGCAAAGAGTCACAGGGACTGGAAATGAGATTTTGAATTGGAATGCACAGAAGTAATGCATGTTAAGGGAATAAGGTGGGACATGCTGTGCTGGTCATCCATTAATGCCAGATACTGTGGGGACTAAATGGACAGAGGGCAGCCTTAAAAGGCTTAAATCTCAATGCACAATACACCAACTATTTTCTTAATTAGTTCTTGACCTTATCTAAATTTCCTCTCATTTGAGTGCAATTGCAGTTTTATGTTGGCTCTTTCTTATGCCACCATACATATGCAAATAATAGCAGAATACCAGGGGAATCATTAAAAACAACTAACCAGTTTTAAACATTTAATATACCAAAGCCGGTATCAATCTTTTCTTTTTCTTTTTAATTGAAGTATAATTGACATACAGTCTCACCCCTTTTATTTTTCCTTCTACTCTGTATGCTTGCAGTCCTTAATAATAAAGATGCAAGAGAATTCAGTTTCCTAATATGACATTTAGACTTGCTTTGTCACTAGATTCACAGTAGTAATTCTAAAAAACAAGTGCTATTATTTTTATAAGACTGAAATGCTCAGTAAAGAGACCATCACAGGCATTCCTGGGAGTCTCTTTATAGTCATAGCCTAAGAAGGTACATCTACACACATGATTTCGACTACCACTTCCAGGAGTCCATGGGGACTGTTGAGTTCAGGAATGGTAGACACTCCTGCTAACAGTTTATGAGAATGCACCCCCGCCCCCAACCAAAAATCATCCATTCCTATTATATTGCTGAATCATTTCTGCTATGAGGGCTTTATTTGGTTAATGGTGGTTCTCAATGAAAGGGAGAAGATATAGTACAATTGTTTTAAAACATACACCAGGAAAACTATTGTCTTGATGTTTTGAGCTAGGTAGACAATACCATTTTCAGCTGGACAGGGAGACAGTGTATTTTTCCAAAGATGTAATGATTCTATTGAAATGACTTGAAAAATTTATGTCTAGAATCCTAGTAGGATGTGTGGTTTTCAATAAAATATTAACAACAAAAAAAGCATCCTTACAATGAAACATTTCCCTTGGCATCAATTAAAGCTATTGGACCTGGAGCTATTTCTGGACTTTTCATTTTCTCTTTCTTTCTCTCCCTCTGTGCATGTATTAGTTTGAATTTAAATTGTGCTTGCTGTCACTTGCAATTTAGAGTTTAAACTAATACAGAAATTGGTACCAGGAGTGGGGCGGTTTCTAAGGCAGCCAATATCCCACAAATGTCCACAACAGAGCTATAAAGAACAGATTATAGAAACACAGAACATTTAAATAGAAAGGAATTAAATGTCATCTGACTCAACCATGCCATTTTATGGGCAAGTAAATAAATTGCCAAGAAATTAAATGAATCAATATACTTTCAATTAATGAGACTTCAGAGGATGGGATATTATAACCTAGCACTCTGAACATTCACAGGAAAAAATAGTTTTGAGAACAACGCTCAACATCAATAGAATGTGGTATGAAGCTTTGCTTATAGGAATTGGTCCCAGGTCATGATGTAGCAAAGTTGCTTCATTTACTTTCCGTAAATATATTTTGAGCCCTAGAAACATATTAGTCATTGAGTTAGTCATTGCCACCTGGTGGGCATAGAACAGGAAAGAAGCTCAGCAACGAATGCACCTTCAAGGAACTTTGTGTCTAGTGGGGAAGGCAGTCTTTAAACTAATAGTTTTACCCAAATAACAATTGGTTTTGTTACCATCCATACTGCAAAGCAAAAGTATGAGGTGATATGAGTAAATATAGGAGGAAGACTAGCCATTAGTGTGAGGGCTTCAAGGAGGCTTCCATGAGAAAATATTTAAATTGAGACCTGAAGGATAGTAGAAATTTGCCAGGGGAACTTGCTGGGTGGAGGATTTCAGGCACACATAAACCCCCTTGATGAGAAAGAGCTTGGCTTCTTAAAGGGACAGAATACAAACCAGTGTAAGTGAAAATTAGTGGTGTGGGGAAGAACAACTCAAGTGAGGCCAGGGAGATAGGCAGGAGGTAGATCACACAGGGGGCTTTCTGAAAAGTTTGGAGAGGAGCTTGGACATTATCCAAGGAGCAAAGGGGAACCACTGAAGGGCTTTCCACAGGGTGGAGTGGGTTATGGTTTGGAGGGGGCAGGAGTGAATGCGGAGAAATAAGAGAGGCATTAAAACAGCATTCCAGGCCAGAGATGCCAGGAACTCAGAGAGCAATGGTTTGAGTGGGGGCAACAGTGAAGATAAACAGAGGAATCTGATGCAATTAATATTCTGGAAGTAGAAGCAATACACTCACTTTTTTTCTGTATTAGTTAGACTTATGGGCTCTGCCCCTTGAAATTTGTAGGCTTTTACTGCTACAGAAATTAGTACCAGGAATGGGATGTTTTATCAGGGAAGTGATGATTTAGTGATGAGGGTGACTTGTGATCAGGAAGGAGGAGACAAGCAATGGCCAGGTGACTGGAATAAGGCAGGAGGTGGATGTTGGTGGCATTCACTGACTAATAGAACAACAGAGAAGGAGAAGGAATATTATGAGATCCTGATGAGGGACAGGAGAGCTACTCTTTGAGGAAGCAAACAGAAACAGGATTGCTTTGGGAATGGTGAAAAGCACCCAGGTCAGGGGTTCTCCAACTTTTCCACCTAGTTTCATCTAAATCAACAAGGAAGGCTGAATATACTTTTGTGGGTAAAATTGTAATAGTTCCAGAATATCTCACCTGGCTTTAGTACATCTGCATATCAATAGGCATTCAGAGGTGGAGAGAAGTATGGCTTTAGTGCATTTGCCTCATTCCTCAGGGGTGGAGAGAAGTTCATCTCCGTATCAGTGGGTAATTACCTGGGCAGTGGAGGGCTTATCTGTACCTGAGAGGTGAGGGGGGGGGGGCGGTTTTGCTTCTGCTGGAGCAGGAAAGAGAGAAGGTCCCGGACAGCAGTTTGTAAGCAATAAAAGGATTTTAAACTTTGACTGATTTCGGTTTTTAGAGGTATTTTGCCCCAGAATTTCCTTTCTCTGGACTTAACAACTTCTGGTAAGTAAACATCTGACACCATGGTAGACTAATAAGTTGCCATGCCTTTAATATGATACTCTTTAAAAATCCGTTAGGGAGCATTTTATAATGTTGATAACTGTTGAATCACTATGTTGTATACTTGAAACCAATCTCATATTGTGTATCAACTATACTTCAAAAAAAAAAAAGAAAAGAAAAAACCCCTCAGCCATTTATTTAGTGGAGGTAAGGGAGCACAAACAAGGATTTTAAACATTTTTGAAATTTTGTGCTTTTGTGTTTACCCCTACAACAATCTACAGGAGGGTCATGGTCAGCCTTATGCGAGGAAGTAAGAAGTCTGAAAGGCAAAGAGAGTCAATAAGTTTGCCTGGGTCAGACACAGTCAGAAGTTGGCATAACTAGGTGTAACTCCAGGGGAAAATCCTGGGCAAAATACCTTTGATACTGAAATCAAAGGGAGAAATAAAGTGGGAGGAGTCCGTTTATTTCTTACAAGCAGTTGTCCTTCCCATCTCTCCCGACCCTGCTGCAGAAGAAGTCCCCACCCAACCTCTCCAGTTCAGATAAACCCTTGCTGCCCTTGGGATTGCCTATTGATATGGAGATGAACTACTCCGCTCCACCCCCTGGAAACACCCATTGTATGGAGATGCACTAAAGCCAGGCAAGAGATTCTGGAAATACAGCAATTTTATCCACGCTAGGATTTTAAACTCAGTGTTGTCTAAGTAGTACCTGAGTCTTTGATCTCACATCATAATTTGATGTGGGTTCCCAGTCATTTCAGAAAACCACATCTCAGTACTTTAGCATATTAAATGTTTTAGAATATAATGAGGAAACTCAGGACTATAGATAAATGGAGTACCTTGTGCTGGTTTTAAAAAGACTAATGATTAAGTGCAAAAACCTTGACACACACCCAAACCTCTTGGTACAGCTCAGTTATTTCTGATACGTGTTACTAGCTAACAAGTCAGTTTCAATTTCACTAAAAAAAAATGTAGGAATGTGGAGAACTAATTTTCACATTCCCCAAATTCTCTTCTTTGTATCTCAAACACAAAACCCCATTAAAAACAAATGGCATAATTTACACTGTGGCATTTTTTTAAATAATTTATTTTGGTATCATTAATCTACAATTACATGTGCAATATTATGGTTATTAAACTACCCCCTTCATCAGGTCCCCCCCACCAACCCCATTACACTCACTGTCCATCAGCGTAGTGAGATGCTATAGAATCACTACTTGTCTTCTGTGAGTTGTACAGCCCTCCCCGTGCCCCCCCAACATTACGTCTGCTAATCGTAATGCCCCTTTTTCCCCCTTGTCCCTCCCTTCCCACCCATCCTCCCCAGTCCCTTTCCCTTTGGTAACAATTAGCCCGTTCTTGGGTTCTGTGAGTCTGCTGCTGTTTTGTTCCTTCAGTTTTTTTCTTTGTTCTTATACTCCACATATGAGTGAAATCATTTGATACTTGTCTTTTTCGGCTTGGCTTATTTCACTGAGCATAATACCCTCGAGCTCCATCCATGTTGCTGCAAATGGTAGGATTTGTTTTCTTCTTATGGTTGAAAAGTATTCCATTGTGTATATGTACCACATCTTCTTTATCCATTCATCTACTGATGGACACTTAGGTTGCTTCCATTTCTTGGCTATTGTAAATAGTGCTGCAATAAACATAGGGGTGCATCTGTCTTTTTGAAACTGGGCTGCTGCATTCTTAGGGTAAATTCCTAGGAGTAGAATTCCAGAGTCAAATGGTATTTCTATTTTGAGTTTTTTGAGCAACCTCCATACTGCTTTCCACAATGGTTGAACTAATTTGCATTCCCACCAGCAGTGTAGGAGGGTTCCCCTTTCTCCACATCCTCGCCAACATTTGTTGTTGTTTGTGTTTTGGATGTTGGCCATCCTCACTGGTGTGAGGTGATATCTCATTGTGGTTTTAATTTCCATTTCTCCATGATTAGCGAAGTGGAGCATCAGTGTGGCATTTTTATAAACAAATTTTTAATGATTTAAAAAACCAGGCTCAGTTACTTGCTAAACCAAATATTTCTTAACCAGTTGGAAAAAATTAGATATCATTTAATACTATAAACTTTTAAACTAGAAATCTTATAAAAGAAACACATTCCCAAAATAACAGCAAAAGACATGTCTTTTTTTGAAAGCTTTTAATGTAAAAAAAAGTACAAGAGATGGCATTTAAAAAGACACGATAATAATTAAACCATAATACTTATATCCCTTTTAATTTGCTGTAATAATTTCTTTTCTTTAGGGAATTCTTTTTTATGCTCATTTCTTCCCAAAGAAAAATGACTAAAAAATAACTTTTCTGACATAAAAAATGCCTTTAGGTCTCCCTGGGAGCAATAAACAATGGGTACACGTCTCAGTGACCACACAAACATGTAAAACTGAGGGAGCAGAAATTGCACCTGATTCTTACATATTCATGCACCTGGTGAGACAAACACAAGGGCTTTATCTTGAAGACTCAAGAGAATACTTCCAGTTTTGACCTGGGACAAACAAAAACTAGGATAAATTTATTTGCCAGGTTTAAATACCAGCACTGCAATTGTAAAATGATGTGACCTAGGATGTCACTAGGTATAATTTTTCAGTTCACAGAACGCAGTAAGTGCTGGCTCGCTCTTTAGAAGGCATGTGGGATGTGTACATATGTGCATGTGTGTGTGTGTGTGTGTCTATGGGTTGTGTGATTTTTTTTTAACGTTTGGAAAATTCTTATCCTAAAGATTCAACCTAAGAATTAGAACTTATTTTTACCTGCACAGAGACCCCCCACGTCTGCCACCCATGCCCAACCTCTTGGTACCATTCAGAAGCTTACATCAAAGACAGGAAGGGAAAGGCAAAAATGGAAAGGAGCATGAAGAAAAAGTAGGAAAGACACAGAAAAACATAAGAAGGATTGCTTACCATACTATCAATGAGGGTATAAAGATTTGTACGTCCATGATGTTAAACATATTTCTGAATTCAGTTATGAAATCATGTGCATGCTGGTTTATCCAACACAGGCAATTTATCTCTTTTTGTATAAATGTCGGGCAATCTGTACACATAAACCTAAATTTGCAAATGCTGCCCTGTCTTCAGGGTGGGTTGGAGTGATTATTTCATTTTTGGATCACAATTTTGTGACTGAATGAAGTTTTGTGCGGTTTGCTTGCTTTATGAACACCATAATTGCAATAAGATAAATACTCTCAAACTTCCATGAGTCCGTATAAATATCCACTTCAATAGTAACTTCAGTAAAGGTCACAACAGTTTGCAATGGAAGCACTGAATATGCAACAGAAATTTTAAATAAATAGTAAACTTGGGCGTGTTATACTCTATATGATAAATTGTCATTTTGGAAGTTGAAGGAAAACAGAAGCTGATTTTGTAGCCAGTGAATTTTTTAAACATTGGAATTTTCTAGGTAAGTCACAATCTGTGATTTATATTGGGGAAAAAAAACTCAGCAAGAAAAATAGCGTCAGCATTTTTAGTGACCCAGTTATTGAAAGCTTCACTCTCAACGCATACAAAAATATTGCCACATTTTTGCATAAGGAAGTGTTATTTCATTTTCCATGGGAACTCTGTAGTCATATGCATAAAACCGAATTTTTTAAAAAAAGGAGGAAAGAAGAGGAGAGAACAGGACAGGATTGGAGGAAGGAGAGAACTGTATTCTTCCCGTATAGATTCAATGTGCCATACAGAGCAATACAACTTCCGGCAAACTTCAGACCACAGCTGCATGTGGCAGGAGTCCACTGAATTAAAATTTGTGGTCCCCAGATTTCAAAGCATTAGTATAGTGTAGTTCTCTAGAAATTACCAAAGGCAGAGAAAATACTGCCTCACGGTAACATCCTAAGTATAGAAAACTATCCATTTTCAGGCAGCAGAGATTGGAAGAGCAAATTTCTCTAAATTCTCCACCACACTCACCTAGAGTTTCAGGATACAGTAAAGAAATCCCCAGGCAGAAAACCACACCAAATCCTAAGGCTTCACATTTTTGTAATACATCATTCTAGAATGTTCTAGAGTTCTATCATTGACCTTTGCTGGAAATCCTATTCTGCATATTCAGATCAGAACCAATAGTTGAGAGTTGTGGGTAAACCTGGTGTCATAAAAGAAAAGGAGCTGTTGTATTCAAGGTCTTTACAGCAGATTTTTTGGGGCAGTGTGTGTGTGTGGGGGGGGTGGTGTAGGAATGGGACACTTCTGTAGGTCTGTGAGCCACGAACAGATCTGAGTGGCATTGTGGGGTTTACTGGCCATGCTGAACAAGTAGAAAGAAAACTGGAATAGAAATCAGGGAATCATATTCACATCCTTCACCCTTTCACCAAAACCCTATTTATAGGTGTATAGGATGCATTTTCCCCCTCCCAAAAGACAATCCAACAATTGTCCGATAACCTTTCAATATAAAATAATGATGTCGCCTTTAGTGGTGAAATGAAGAAATATAAAATAGCAAAGACTTTGTTACTACCATAATGGTGCTGCATACCAATATTAATATCTGCATATTTATTTTTAGCGCTGAGGTTTTCCCATACTTTTTCAGGGTAAGACTTTTTCTGCTGATAAATAATCTATGCTATCCTATTGGATTCCAATATGAAGGATACTGTATTTGCATTAACAAAATGATACTTTCCATTTTATCATTTCAGATTGCTGTCCATATGTGATGAAAAGTATTTAATAGTTTTGTTTCCAAAATTTCTCTGTGAAACACAACACACCTTATACATACCTGTCTTATAGAACAGCAATTCAATGGGGTGTGTTTGATTCTGTGTGCTCCAGTTTCCTAATTTGCCCAGTGGAGATGATAACAGGCCCCTACTAAGTTCACTAGGCAGTTGTAAACATCAAGGAAATCATTGATGAACAAGTTTTTGAGATAAATAAAGCATTATGCAAAATGCCCTTATGCTGATACCAGCTACATAAGCAACTAGAGATTAAGTCAGACCCTTTGGGGGACTAGAATATAGAACTTCCTCTACTGTAGCCAGGTGATAAGACCTGCCTTGTTCTTTGGCTAACCTCTGGGTAACCTTAAAGAAGAAAAAAAAAATTAAAGAGACCTTTCTATGGCTGGTGAGAAGCTGAATATTCTTGCTAATGGAAATGAGCTGAACTATCTATTTTGTACGCACTAATTTCGAAGCTGGCCAAAAGCAGGCAGATTCATTTCCATCTATTGCCCAAGAGTTTAAAGGAGATGGCATAGCCCCTAAGGTAAGAGAGAAAATGGTTTTGCCTGTGGTTAAACAGAAAGTCACATCTCTTTGCTAAACAGATCCCTTAAGTTTAACACAATTACTGAATTTCCTTTCAGAGGCTATGGTTAAGCTGAAATTTCTTATAATTTAGTCTTCCATAAATCTAAATAAATTTTCTTAAAAAAACACCCCCAGATATAATTCATCCTTTAATACTGCCCAACTGCTGAAATCTGAATGAGACGTATTTCAAATGAAGTACTAACTTTTTAGTTTCTTCCATAAAACCTCAGCATAAGAGCCAGCTTTTACTCAAACTACCCATTTTAGATATGTGTTTACAATGGAAAAGACCATCAGCAAAACAAATACAGATGTGGGAGGAAAGGGCTGGAAGGAACTATATTAGATTAAAAATCTTTTTCACTGCTTGGTAGGATTATTATGGCTAATCTAACCTTGATTCTGGTCCACTGACCTATATTCTCCAGAAGTCTTTAAAATTTGTTTTACAAGCATATATTACTTTTATAACATGCACATAGGGGAAGCAATTGCATAGAGTCTCAGAAATAATAGATAAAAAAATACCATGTCAGATGCCACCAACATTGTCTCAGACAAGTAACAAGAATTGGAAGGCTCACAGAAGTTCCTTTTCACAGCTAGTTCAACCTGCTTGAACAACGTTAAATGAGTAATAATGTAATTAAAAAAAACCTAGAGAGATAAATAGCATTTTAGAAAAAAATTAAAGCACGTTTCTTTCAGGGGCAACTAATTTAGCAACATTTAACTGGGTTTTTAAACTCAATTGTCATAGAGCACCATTAAATATTCACACGAAAGAGATCCAGCCTGCTTAAAGATGAGTATTTGTTTGTGAGATGCCTAACTGACTTGCAACAATATGAAACATTTAGTGCATCTGATTGGGGCCGACATGGATGATGACGTGTTTCTCATAAGCCCTTTTCATTGTTCTCTCAATTTGCTTCAGAAACACTTGTGGGATCCGTCCACATAAAGTGTGCACAGTCTCCAAAAACTTCAGCTGAAGAGGGTAATACATGGATTGAAAGAGATTGTCTTGAAAGGGAAACTGAAAGAGGATTAAAAAACAAAAAAAAAGAAAAGGTTTAGTTACTGAAATGCCATTTAAAATGCAAGTAACTTTTACTAAGAAATGAAAACAGTGAATTACTGTAAGCATGCAGGCACAGTTTTGTACATTCTTAGACATAGTGCAAAGGACCTCTGAGGACCGAGGTTCAAATCCTGGTTCAATCCTGTGCAATCCCAGGTCACTTAACCTCTCTGGGCCTCGGTTTCTTTACTTGTAAAAAAAAAAATGGATGATAGATTTGGGTCCTTAAACCTCTTGCAATCTGAGAGCGAAGTGTATCTCCAAGGACAGGATATATTCTACATATAACATGCTCTTGCTGAGCAGAAGCAAGCCTCAAGTAAATACTTAAATTCTACTGCAAAAAAACACTGAGTTCTTCATATTTATTTTCTTTGCTGCAATCTTATTGAAGAAACTTTAGAGTGTATCTGTGGTCATCTCATGAAGTCCAGAGTTTAGCAATTACTAGTGAAATTTATCATCCATGAACTTTATTTTAATAATTCAGGTACCAAATATTGGTGGTTGTTTTTTCCCCACTTAATATTGCCCCACTCCAGCCTTTTAAAAAATTCTCTTGTATTCTCATGGAAGGCATCTATGAGCAGTATTTTCCAAAATAAATCTTTCAGACCACCTAGTTATGAGCATGTGTCAAAGTTTTATTATAATATTGTTGAAAAGGAAAAGGCCTCTACTAGGTCCAAGATTCATTGCTGGTAAGGATACTCTATACAAAACGACTACAAGGGGAAAAAATGGAATAAAAAGAATGGTGAATGGTCAGTCTACTCTTGCCTGACAGCAAAGTGGATAAGTGTCTGGTTTCCTAGAACAAATCTTAATCCCTTTAAAAGTTCATCAGAAATATTGCTTAACCATGTTTATCCGAAATGCAGATTTCTTCCCAGAAGAAGAGTATGCATTACGTAATGCAAGAAGGTTCTGTCCAAGACCATGTTTGGACACATTTTCTTGTACAGCACAATGTAGATCATGGTATCCCACTGTCACCACGTATCCCCAGTGACAGGAACAGAATAGGTCAAAACCGTGCAGTCCTCCTAATGCTCTCTCTCCCCGACATCCTTCATCCAATCCATCAAGTGCTGTAAAGTCTGCCCCACAACACATCCTGAGTGTGGCCACTTCTTCCCATCTTTCCGCTACCACCCAGCTGAGTGCCAGCCCCATCTTGCACCTGGCAGGCTACAATAAGTCTCCTTAACAGGCTTTGTGTTTCACACGCACCGAGTTACCGAGGTGATATTTTTAAAGCGTAAATCAGAGCATATCATTTTCCTGTGGGGGCTTTCCACTGCAAGCAAATAAGATTCCAACTCTGGCCACTGTGGCTTCTTCCCTGTCCTAGGGGCAAACCAAACTCATTCCTGCCTCGATGACTTTCCTGGGGTGAGTCCTCCCACTTAGCAGGTTTCCCCAGGCCCCCCACAGCCGCCGCCTCCATCCATCACGTCTCAGGCTTTCGGAGGCCTACCCGAGGACCTGCACTCATAAACGCCTTGCTCCACCTGTGACTCAGCCCATTGCCCTGCTCTGGTTCCCTTTTAACATCTTTCACTATCTGATAGGATTTTTCTTTCTTTCTTTGTTTATGTATCATCTGGCTTCCCCACCCAGCAAATATGCTTCATGAGAACCGAGTTTTGTCAGTCTTGTTAACTTCTGAGTTCCTTCAACTTAGAATTGTTCCTGCATAAAAGAGGCTCTTCATGGATAATGGTGAAAGAATTACTGACAGAATGTCTACCTGACAGGCGACTTTCTCTGGGTTGTCACGGAAGGAGACAAACACATACACACAGGCGTGTTTGCCCAAGAGAGAAGGAGGGAGAGGTGGAGAGGAAATGGAAGGGGAAAGGAAGGACATTTTCAGAGAGAGACGAATGGAGAAAGAAAAATATAATGTGAAAGAGAAAATATGTGTAGACAAGAGAGCAAGTTAAGAAAACGCAGGTAAGTGAGGGAAAGACAGAGGTGTGAAACGGTTACCATCAAAACAACTTCTAGTAATTACCGAGTACAACCATATGTCAGGCGCTGGACTAGAAGTTTAACAATCATCATTTTGTTGAATTCTCACAACACTTTTATGAGGTAGGTAATATTATTATCTTCAGTTCACAGATGAGTAAATGTAGGCCCAGTAAGGCGAGACAACAGAGTTAATGCTAATTACCAGAAAGGGACACAACTGGGACCCGAACCCAGGTCTGCCGATCCCCACAGCCAACCTGTGACTCCTGCACTGTGGGCCAGAGTGAGGGAAGGTGGGATGGAGTTGGTCCCCATTCACTCATGCGTCAGGATGGGATTAGTGACAGTCCTGATGGAAACATTTGAATGAAAATTGTCTTTTCAGGCCCAACTGAGGAACATCACTGGATGTATTGGGCAGGGTCGCTACGAAAGTTCCTTGGCCTTCCTCTGATCCCCCAGAAAGAAACAGGACGCGCTGTAATTCGAGGATCGGCGGTTGCTCAATTCCAAACCAGGGCTGACACATCACAAAAGAAACACAAGAGTGGCCCTTAGGTACATATACTTGCCCAGGCTTATTTAACTTCCATTTGTACTCCTTGAATGGGTTTGCCGCTGCAGTCAGTGTTTGAATATCAAAATGTGATGGTATCACTAAGTACAGAACAAATTTTCCATGTAATTAAACCACTTAGCCTTTGAATACCAACAGCGGGCAATGCAGAAGAAAGAGATGTTAGCTTACAAGGCTGCTAGACTCTTCCTGAACAGAAGACAATTCCAGAAATTTCGGTGTTGGAATTCTCTGGAACTCTCCTTAGCAAAAGGCTCATTACCATATACACAAACAGGAGTTACTATGTCACACTACCTCCCCCACTCCCACCAAAGCCCATTCACGAGACTGTAAAGTTTTTAGTCTTAAAAGAAAACCTCTAACAAAGTTTACATACTGTATGCCCGGGTCAGCATGGTTTTCTGTAGAGAGCAAGAAGTAAATATTTTAGACTTTGTGGACCATACAGTCTGTTACAACGACTCAGCTCTTCCATTGTGGTTTGAAAGCAGCCACAGACACGACATATGAATGGGTGTCTCTGTGTCTCCGTAAGATTTTATGTATGAATGCTGAAATTTGAATTTCATGTAACTTTCTCATGTCACGAAATATTCTTCTTCTTTTCATTTTTTTCCCAAATATTTAAAAAACCATTCTTAGTCCACAAGTCTTCCAGAAACAAGCCGCAAGCCAGATCGGGTCCAGGTTGGCCAACCCCTGCTCTGTGTCTTGGAATTACCATTTCAAAAGGGAAATCTCTAAAAGTGACGGTTTCTAATTTTCGCCCAGCAGCCCCAAGGTAAAAGGCAGCGCAATGCAGTGTTTCCCGAAGACTGGGGTGCAGGGTATGAGCAGGCAGTACTTGACATGATTTTAGGTGGTGGGCCACAAAGGAAGGGCCTTTCACCTTCCCATTTACTGCTACAAGGCAGTTAGTTCACAGCTGTCTTCGGCTTCTTAATACTTGCTAATCCGTCTCCTCAGAGTAGTGAGAAAGGCCTGGGTCCATGAGGCCAGAATCCTATGTGCATGTTTAGACCCAACCCTAGACAGCTGCCAGGCTCCTGGCAGGCCTCTCTGGGGCAGCCGCCCCCTCGCACACCAGGGCACTGGCCTTTTCCTTAGGGAGCCCTAGGCAAGGCCTTGAGCCCCGCCCTCTATGCCTACCTGCATCCCCTTCCAGGCGCCTTCTGGGGGAGAGAGAGACCCCTCTCCACTCGTCGCTTCTGCCCTCCCTCCCCTTCTCCTGGCCTAGATGCAGGAGCCTTGATGTGATTCCTCCCTCTGTGCCACATGCCCTTGACCCTCACCTAGCACCCTTTGGGGGACAAAAATGCACAGGGGGGGAGCTGGTGCCTCTTTTTGCCTCTTGCTTATGCTGTTGCTGTACATAAATAAAGACTTGATTGTTACTTTGGGTTTGACTCCTGGTCCCAGTTGACTATTTCCCCATCTGATTGTTTGACAGGGTGGAGATGGCAACGGGACAGGACACCAAGCTTGAGCTGAATGGTATGATGTTGTTCTTGTATGACCTTTACCCCAGCACACGACCCTCTCTGATGGCAGATGGCACAGGGTTTCTCATTCTGATACGGAATTTCTCCTTAAGGGAATTTATTTAAGGACAAAAAAAAAAAATGAGTGACTTACTTGGAAATATTAAGTAATAAGTGAATAAGGTAGAGTATTAGAAGGTAAAAGGGTATAGTGAAATGGAGTGACTGAGTTTGGGGGAAACTCTGTAACCCAGTGCTTTTGTGGACTTATTCAGACTTCAGGGACAAGGGGACTAAAGTGCCCGCATTGCTTCATGCCGATAAGCCCGTGTCTGCTGAATGGTGGCAAGGACACACTTACATCGCGTATTGCTTCATAGAGAGCTTTGAAAACCGGCTGCTTATTGTCATGGTAGACGCCTCGGTTCCCGTGCAGAACAGACACACCTTCACGCTCAGCTTCTCTGCAGTTGCTTCCGTACATGCAGTGGTCGGGACGGTAGTTCCACTGGCAGGGGAACACATACAGACACTCTGGCGGTGACGAGAGAAAGACATGCCCACAGTCAGAGCCCGCTCTTGTCTGTACCGCTGATGACCGCACCAGGTCTCCATTAACTGCACACCACACAGGATTTCAATGTATGGAGCGCCACTGTGACTCAGGGCCCCAATTTCCCCACATCTGTCAGTATCCCGAGATCGGGAAGTGAAGGGCACACAGTAGTGATGTAGGTTCCACCCCAATAAAGGGAGGCCACAGAGCGTCATGGACAAGAAGGCAGCCAAGGGCAGCAAACAGCGTGGGTCTGAACCCCAACTCTCTCCCTCCAAGCCATTACACCCTAGGTCCCATGCCTCAGTCACTCTGGGCTTCACTGCCCTCGTCTGGAAGACGGGACTTAGGGGACCTCCTTTTTATTTTGATGATTAAGTTTTAAAAACACTGTAAAATCCTTTGCAGAAGGCCAGAGCACAATGGTGGTGGTCAGGAGTATTAGCAGGTACAATCAGCTCCTTGGGAAGGTTTTGCAAAATGGACAGACTTGAAAAATAGGAGTCAGGATTGAAGCAAAGATTCCTCTTGGATTCAAAACCAACCAACCAACAAAATCAAAACAGAAAAACAAAAACAAAAACAAAAAACTACAACGGCAAGAGGGAAAAACCCAAAGGGAAAAATAAAGCAAAGAGAAAAGACCCTGTTTCAAGGTGACCATATACACTAGGGAGCATGTGCACACATGTGTGCTCATGTGTATTTGTATCTCTAGTCCAGTGGTTCCCAGCTGGGCTGATGTTACCCCCTCCCCATGGGGCCAGCTGGCTACATTTGGAGGGAGACCTTGGGGAGGCTGCTACTGGCATCTAGTGGGTAGACAGACATCAGAAACATTCCAAACACCCTACAGTGAACAGGACAGCTCCATAGTACTTGTGCCGAGGTCCAGAAACTCTGCTCTCATCCTGTCAGACTCAGAAAACTAGCTCTCAGTGACTAGGGTTACAGATTTAGCAGTAACTGCATGACCGCCCTCCTCCCTGAGCTTTCTGGCCCCTTAGCTTGATGCCTTTAAGGGCCTGGGTTGGAGGAGTGCCCATCTAAAGCTCTTTGCGAGAATATGCGTCGGTGATCATGCGAAGGGCCCCACAGGAGAGCACAGCAGGATGTGAGAGCAAATCCATTACCCTGGTCAGAAAAGCCCCTTAAAGCTGTGCTTGTTGATTTGGGTGATGGCAGCCCTTTTCATGGAAAGGACCATGGCTTAGCGATTACTCACAGAAAGCTTCAAGATGGAAGGCAAAGTATAAGTAGGTCACAAAGAATAAACAGATGAGCAGGCATCCCCTCTGGTGGACTGTGTTTACCATTTCTTCCACTAAGTCATTACAGGCCACAGTGACATCCCGGAACCTTCTAGTCCCTAACTGTTCACAACACATGACAAGATCTTTCTTTTCTCAGGAGGACTCCATCCCACCACGATGTTTCTCTTATTTGTGTTCACCTCCACACTTGCATGTACATAATCCATAGCTTAGGAGATACATAATATATACATACTCCATAGGAGAGCATAGTGCTCTAGGTTTGAATCCCAACTGCTGTATTAGCTATAGGACTTTTCTGCACATAAGTGCAGAGGGTGGATGTGAATAATTATATAAGTGAAAATATCTAAAAGTCCTTTTGTGCTTTTGAAGTGCGTCTGATTCCAGCTCAATTTCTGCCTTCTGTCACCCCATGGGTTACATAGCTCATTTATGACACCTGCCTGAGTATTTGTATTTGCAGTCCTGGCTTAAAGACCTGCTAATGTTCTCTGCTGAATGAATTAGCCAAGAACCCACCTCTGGCTTTATAAATACACTGAGTGAATCAACAACTATTCATTGAGTACCTGCTGTCTGCAATGGGGTCAGAGCCAAGTCCTGTTCCTGCCTCCAGAGAGATTGGTGAGGAAGGTCTGTGCCTCTTGCTCAGCAGTATAGGACGTCTCCAGCCACACACACACACACACACACACACACACACACACACACACACCACAAAGCGAAACCTTTTTTCTCTTTGCAGTCTCCTTAGAAAACTGTGCCCAGCGAGGGCGAAATAGAAAGGCTTTGGAACCCGAGGGATATAGATTCAAAGTTGGCTTCTACCACCTCCTAGCTCTCTAACCTTGGTGAGTTACCTTGACCTCAATTTAGAAGCAATAAAGAGAAACTAAATTATCTAGTAAAGTTTGAATTCCAGCTTTACTACATGTGAGCTGAGGCCTAATAGAAGAGTGCTTAAGAGAGCAAGCTCTGGAGTCAACCTGTTGGGTCTGAAGGAACATTGCCACTAGCTGCATGGACTCAAGAAAATTACATAATTTTCCTGGCCTCAGTTTTATCATCTGTAAAGTAGGGGAGAATTGTACATATCACTTGTCCAATAGGATTTTGGGGAGTATCAAATGAGTTCATATATATAAGTAACTGGCAGGTAGAAAGCACACAATGAATGTAAGCAGTACAAATTACTCTCATTGTTATGATTATAATAAGAACTAGCCATTAAGGTTGCTGGAAGGATAAAACATGATCACATAAAATTAAACAGGCCTAATAGAGGTCTTGATGTACTGTACATCAGTGATAAATGTTTTACTCCAACTGCTTCAAGACACGCTGGTGGCCAGTCATTCTTTTTTTTCCCCCACTCGTTCTTAACCTTTCATGGATCACAGATGTCTCTGAGAATCTAATGAAAGCTTCAGAACCCATCTTGGGAAAATACAACTGGGTAGATATAAGAATATTTGCCTGCAAATTTAGGGATTTATAGATCTCCAAAAGACCAGCCAGGAACCCCAGCTGTTGAACCTTGAATATGAAATTGGATTCCAGACAAAATCAGCGCACATCTTTACACTCCCCTTCAGAATGTCCAGAGGAAGAAATGTAAAACACATTGAGCGTGTAATGGAGCAAGTATTTGTTCACCACCATGCAGGGCACTGGAGTCACCGGATGATAAGGCACTGTTCCTGGCCTCGGTGGACCGATACTCCTGTACAGCAGACAGTGTAAAGTGCAGTCAAAATGAATACGTTTTACCAGTGTTCATAGAAAGGAGGGCATTTCAATCAAGTGTCACTTAAGCTTAGACTTATACAGTAAGGATGAGATTTTGACAGTCAGAAAGAGAGGCCTGGAAGAGCATTCATGGAGGAGAAAAAGGCCTGATGATGGGGAAGAATTTGGAAATCAGAGTGTGTTTTAGAAAAGATGAGCCATGTGATTTTGCCGGGGCAAATTCAATCTCTTCAAAGGGTGAGAGAAGGGTAGCAAAATTGTCATATAAATAGACTGCTCTGACCTAAAATATTCAAGAAATGTAAATCTGTATTAGGTTGCAAGTAACGCCAACTTTGATTCTAGCTTGGGAAGCCAAAAAAAGGAAAAAAGAAAGAAAGAATTTCTTCTGTTTGGAAAGAGAGCTGTAGCTCATAAGATCAGAGAGGTAAAGCTGAACTGGGGCAGGAAGCGGGGCAGCTCTTGGAATCTAGAGGGTGGAGACTAATTAGTGGCAGCTTTTCAACACTACCGCCAGGATGAACCAGCCTTGGCTACTTTCTGTTCTTGGATTCCCAGACTCAGGTTCCCAGGACACAGTCTGACTGGTTTTGCAGAAGTCGGGGGCATTGCAATAAGGGAAGAGTCATTCCCCTGAGAAAGCTGGGGTGCCCCTACCAAAAGAATGGGAAATCAAGCGTGAGCAGTTCCAAAGAGCAGATGTGTCTTCACAGATCCATTTTGAATGGTTATCGATTTGGGTAACAGGAGAAGGAGCAGGAGAGGGGGTGAGCTGAACATGGCCCATCTATGCAGATGAGGTGATGAACAGGAACGGTGGATGAATGGTGGTTATTTGGCACATGATCAATAACCATCCTGAAATGGATCTATTTTAAGCAAGATTATTAGGGCTGTCAAAATCTGACGCTTAAAAATGACAGCCTGGTGAAAAGTTCAGGCTATTTTTCTACTTTTGAGGAAATAATATAGTGAGTGGTTTTAAAATTCCAAATCTCCAAAGCCTCAAGCCACTGCAGTTTATTGTAGAATATTTTTTCAACCCAACCTCTCTTCAAACATGGGTCTCTGCTATTTCTCTGCATTTTACATAGATAAAGAAGCTCATTAACTGATTATCTATGCTTCTGAAATCTCTCAATGATCCCTTCAGGAGTCTACATTTATTTCCAGACCCTTCTAACTATTTGTAAAGTACTGTGTGAATTGATTGCTACTTGCATTCCTGATTGTTTCATACTGTTGGGGGTCTCTAAGATTATGGAATACTTTAGGCCTGATCTTTTTAACTTCATGGTGCAACAGGCTTGCTACTCGCTTGCAACACTGTGTTAACAGAATGGAAGCTGTTTGATTGCATTATCAATAGTCTCTGTTGTTTTTTTTTTCAAATGTCTTATTCTGGAAATGAGTTTTCCCAGCATCCTCTTCTTCCTCTTTCCAGAATGCACCTTGTTCCAGAAAAAGGCAATTAATTCTTGTAAGAAGACTTCCCTGATCACACAATCTAAAGAAGCAGTTCTCTCCTTCAAACCTTGATCATCTTTCTTAACCCCTCATGTTCCTTCATAGAATTTATCAAAATCTGTGATTTTGAACGAATAGGGGCTATGCTTTGGAAGTCCACCTCTTCCAAATAAAAGGCAGGTTTCATGAAAACAGGAACTTTGTCTATTCTGTCTGTGGCTGGCAGATATTAGGTGCCCAAAAATATCTGCTGAATGAACATGTGAATGAAACCTTGCAGCTTATTCCACCACATGTATCTTTCTGCTCTCTCCTTTCTCTCCCTGCTTTGCTTGCTGTGGTCTTCCTCTTCCATTTACTTTCCTCATTCATTTCATTCTCTGAATTCCATTCATTCAACCAATCAACACCTCTGAAGACCACTCCATTTAAGACACTAAAGCCTTGCACTGTGACACAACCCCTTCTCCAAAGGACACCACGGTCTTCATTCTTAGGCTTTATGTCTGAGCTCATGAACTTCCCAGGTTCCCAAAACAGTGATTTGTTAGAGAACAGTGCTAATAGCAAATAATTGGGTCCGTCAACCCCATTCACACTCATGACTGCCAGCTGCTGGGTGCTTTGGGCGGGCTGAGTAGACAGTGATACACACGCAAGTGCAGAGCTCCAGGGGGCCTGGCAGGATGACAAGGAGGCCCTGATGGGGCCACTGAAGAGGCTTGTCCCATGGGACTATGTGTCCTGCTCCCTGTTGCCCCATCAAGACCCTCTCAACCCCCAAGCATCCTGCCATATGTATAGTCTGCAATCTATGTATACGCCATGGGCATTCAGCTCTTTTCTCTCCCTGTGGATGGTATACTACTGTTTCTATTCCTGCTGGATGCCCTGACTTGTCATCTACACTTGGCTGGTTTCATTTCCCTTCTTCAGGGGCAATTTCTATAAAAGTGGGCTGTGGGCAAGGAAGGAAAATGACATGACCTTGTTCCTCTGGGCCCTGATGACTGGATCAAGGTTAGCCTCCCTCTCCAAAGAGAACTGATTTATAGCTGGGCTTCATAGACCGGGCCAGGCCAATTGCATGTACTCTCTCTCCTTCTCTCTTTTTTGCAAGAAATTGAATTAGGAAACATAGGGGCCTGTTACTAAACATGCGTCATCATTGGCTGGGGGCTTGTAAGGTTGTGTTGACTCAGGGGTAGGCTATCTGCATACAGAGAAAGCTGAGAGTGGAAGCAGACAGGCATGGAGAAAAGCAAAGATGACAGAGACCACGGGGCCCCTGAGGGATGCTGAAATCAGCAGCTTTCCAGAGCTAGTTCTCATAAGGCCTGTTTGTGATCTGACACATGTTCACAGGACCACCCCCTGGTTCTTTACTTAGTTGGCCTGAGTGAGGTTTTATTCCCTACAACTTAAACACATTGATCAGAGCACATCTTTCTCCATAGGGGTCTCTTCTGACCCTTGTCATATTTACCCTTTCTATACACCTCTGCTCTTGACTCAAACTCACCTGTAAAGATAGGAGTTCAGGCTTCTACCCCTTGAAGAAGCTACGTTGACTCATCTGCCAGGAAATGTCCTGGGTGCTGAGCTACCTGTGGGCTTTAGCTGTCTCCTCTTGAGTCAGTCTGTTACCCGCACTGCAATTACACACCCACGTGCCTTTACTATCTCATCAGAGATGAGTTTAAAAACATTTGTAAGCTAATGACTTTCAAACACATTTTTAAAAGTGGCGTTACTGGATACAGGAGGCTCTCATAACAACAACATTCCAGGCATGTGCTCAGGTCTTATGTACATTGCTTCATCCGTGGCAACGCCAAGACCCGTAACCAGAAGCACGTTATCTCCTATGTAGGGGCCAATCTTCCTCTCCTTTCCAGAGACAGAGCTGACCAATCTTTTTTTCAAAAATAGTTTTCTGGTTTACAGAAAATGCTCACAGTCACTATGAATAAAGAAAAAGCTTTCAGTGTGACAGATAGCACTGGATTTCAGTTCAAAGATCTTACGTTTAATAAAGTATCTGGATAATGTACGAAAAAGGAACATCAAACGCATGCCACACAAAGAACAATCAGGGGGCTCCCCGATGTAGCTCATCTAAAGCTAGAAAACTTGGTTATTCACTTGGTACTGCTCAGAACAGGATTTAAGACAACTTCATCATTATTTTATGGTATTCTTGTACTCAGTGGATCTGAGATGGGAGGTGCAGAGGCCATGAAATTCAGCTGGTTTCAGCACCAGTTAGACAAGAGGCTCATGTCTAATTGCAAAGCTGCTTATGACTGCCTCCGAGTATTATTTACTCACCATTCATGTCCTCAAACAATCTGCAACAGGCTGAGAGGATTTCTGGGGAGGCAAATGTGTGAATCTTTTGAATTTCTCAGTTTGAGAATATGGACAGATAGAGGCTATGAGAGCTCGTACTAGCCATATGACAGAGAGGAAAACGCAATATTTAAAGGATAGAAATAATGCAGTGGCGAGATACACATTTTGGGGTGTCTGCCCAGTCTCTAGGGTCTCCCCCGAGAGCTTCCCCTCCTGTCCAAACACACAGGGCTGGAGGTGCAGCCGCCTGGGTTTGCTCCCTGCTCGGGTGCTCATTAGCAGTGCTACAAAGTCTTTAATTCTCTGTCCTGTGGTATCTATGTCTGTAAAACGGGGATTATAGTCTCAGAGTTGTTGTGGGGATTAAATAAGATAACAGCTCCTGGCACTTTGTAAAGAAGAGATGTCCGCCCTTTTTGCTAGCTCCGTGCTCTGGTCTAGCTGACAGATGCAGGAACCCTTTGATTCTCCCCCTGGGAGTTTAGAATTGGGGTGGAGCTTGTCTTTTCGTGTGGCTGGCCCTAGAGTATGAAGCCTCAATACTTCGTTTGCTTCAAGACCTGAGGAGCAGATAAAGAGAGTCTACGAAGAAAAGAATAACCAGCCTCAGTGGCAGAAAGCAAGTCCAGCCTGGGGTCCTTATCATTTTCCCTTTCTTGCTGCAGGTCCTGGGCTGAGCCTGGCGGCCTTCCTGTCCTTGTGTCTACAGGACACCTGTTTGCTTATAAAAACATATTCTTTGTGCTTGGACTAACCCTGGGAGTCTTCTGTTTGCAGCCAAGAGTACTAACCTATACATCTACACCTAGAAGAAAGATGAAATCTGCTTAAGAATAAAAAAGAGGCAGACAGACTTTAAATTCCCTGTTACTATCAGAACAAAACAGATTAAAACAGGCCACAAGTGAACAGCCAAGGCATTCCCTTCATCTGATGAATGAGTCCTGGGAATTTTTCCCAGAAACTCTGCCTGAACCTTTTTGTTTTCCCCTAGGATTTGCTCCTTTTGGATTCAAAGACATGAGATTAGGTTTTATTACAGAGTTTTGGGGGAGAAAAAGAGGCACATAGTAGGTGCTTCCAGGTTAACATGCAATCATAGGCAGAAGTCTTTACAAAGAGGAGTCTCTACTTCACAGCTTTTTAGAGACAAAGGAAAGGTCTCAGTCAGTCAGCATGAGGACTGCTTTTTCCCCAACATCTCTCTTGGGAAGAAGACACAGTTTTGGTTTAGATGACATAAGTAAGGTTTCGCAAAGAAGAAAGAAAAGAAGGACATTTTAGTTGTTTTAGATGTCGATATAAAAACACAGACCAAAAAACTTCACCTCCCTTCTTCCCTCAACTCCATCAAATCATTAGCTTAATGTAAGAAGAATTTCCTTTGCCCCAGATGAACATAAAAAGGGACTTGGGAGTCACAGTCCTTATTCTAGGCTCTAACCTGTACAAGTCACTTCACTGCAAGAACCCCAAGAATCAGTTCCCTTCAATCTAGCAACTGTTCAGGTCTGGAGGGCCTCGTGCCTGGATTATAATGTTTTCATTTAGTTCTGTGCCTCCCATTAGTTTGACTGTACTTCTTAGAAGAATGTCATCTAAAATTGCAACATCTAAAAGATATTCTTGAAAACTGGAGTCCAGTGTTGGAGGTTTCAACACTTGGCCTTTTGTGTCCGCAGTGCGAGGCCCTGTCTCCGTGAGATGCCTGGGGGGTGCGGAGGAAAGGGCACACTTTATAGGGACACAGACACCATTCAGTGTGGTCAGTAGCAGCCCAGGCTGGAATGTGCTCTGTGGGGTGAGGTGGGTGTACTACTACACAAACGGCATTCTCCAAAGAGAACCTACCTGGATTGAAATAAAAAATGATATTTAATAAATCCTGGTCTCCCCAGGTGATGGCATCCTTGTACTTCTGGTACAGAGGGTACAACATGTTCTCCCAAGTCAAGCCGGTTGGAATGATGCTGTTCTGGAAAAGAGAACACCATCAGAGCAGCTGAGGCAAAGCAAATACATGTGGTCCACTGCAAAGCAATGTAGAGCAACTGGCTCCCCTGACACCCCCAGGAAGGAAGCAAATAGAGGGGGTTCCTGCTGGACTCAAGGTATAGGACGAAACAGACTAGAGCTGTAAATTGTTGAGGTTGCCCCATGTGCCCACGGATGCCAGATGGACCAGGAACAGGTAGAGGGGGCTAGGGTTTCCACTCGCAAATCCATGCCTAGAATTGAACCTCTCTCTACTTTATGCTCAATTATTGCCTCCGAAGTGAAGGAACAAAATATAGCAGAATTAAGGTATCTTAAGGAAAAATACTTTCTCCTTGTTTTAAAATACTTATTTTAAATTAAAAGCAACCTGTTCACAGACTAGATATTCCAACAGCACACAAAGGTATAAAATAAAAAAGTAGAAATATTCTTCCTCCACCTTCCTACCATTCCCAACCCCCCTTCACCCAGAGGTATCCACAGTTAACAATTAATGGTCTCTTAGGTATCCTTCTGGAAATTTCTAAGGCACACAAGGGGTCACACTCTTGTGCCTTATGGTATAATGCTTTGCTACATTTTAATTTTTTCACTAATATTTTAAAGATATCTTACATGTCTCACAGACTGACTTAATTCTTAATAAGAGAATCCTTTTTTCTTTTTTGACTGCTTCTCTACTGATGTTCATTTACATTCTTTCCAGTTCTTTATTAGGATAAAAGATGAGGCCATGAACAGCCTTGTACAAATATCTCTGTGTACTTATGTAAATATATCCCTAGGGTAATTCCAAGAAATTTTCCATGGTTTTTGAAGCCTTGGATATACACAGAGTTCAAACATTATAGAAATCAGAAATGCAACATAATATTCTTGAACAGTAACTCTATTGAAGCTTTAAATTCCTTTATCACCTGGGCTTTTCCTGAACAAACAAATATTTCATAACCTCCCAAATACATTTGTCTTCCACGGTTCCTTCTATCCTCATCTATAAGCTACCTACTTCCAAAATCACCACACTGACACTTCAGGAAGGTCACTGTTGAAAAGGCAAAGTCCCAACTTTTTAACAAAGAAATATTAAGCACTTCCTTACCTTGAACTGGGCCCTTCTTATACGAGTTAAATTCATTAGCATGACTCCCGAATTCACTCCCGCAGAGCCATAGAAAGGGTGCCGGGCAAAGCGGCTATACCAGCCGATCTTGGGGATTTCATGCTCAGGGGCCATGGCTGCAAGCTGTGTGGAATTAAATCGCCTCAGAAGCTTCCAGATGTCATCGACAGGTCTCAGAAAGATAACGTCAGTGTCCACGTAGAGAAGTGAGTCCACATCCTTTAAAATGACCTTTTTGTGTATTCGGATGGAGGGAGAAAACGAGACCAAGTCAGAAACAAAGGAAGTGGCCTGATATAACAACAGGGCCGCCAATTTCACTGTTTAATGTTAGAAAGGGTACCACTCCTGGATTCCATTCCTCAATTCTCCTTTGACTTGAGAGATAAATATTAATCAAGGGGTAAAGACTCAAAGGAAGGTAAATCTTGATTTAGATGGGTTCTGGACTCTATCTGTAAGGGCTGAAGTAATGAAACGTCAGCAGATTAACTGAGGCTCTCTCTCCTACTTCCATCCTGCAATAAAGCCATCTGTCTTTCTCACTTCGTTTTTTTTTCTTCTCGGAACAGCTAGGTCTGGCATTACACAACTTGAAGGGGACAGTCGCTAGACCAGCTCGTGCCAGGCTTTAGGGTAAGCGCTCTGTCTCTGGATACATCTCTTCTACCGTTGATGGGTATAACCCTCCATCTTTCTGAAATGATATTTTCCGCTAAGATTTAGTCTTGGGAATAGGCAGAGCAAGTCATTGGCCCGCTTTTTTTGTGGACTAGCTTTGGCAAACTTTTTCTTTAAAGGGTCAGATAGCAAATATTTTAGGCTTTGTTGTCACTATTCAACCGTGCTGTTGACAATGTGTACATAATGAGTATATGGCTGTGTCCCAATAAAACTTTACAAAGGAACACTGAAACGTGAATTTCATATAATTTCCATACATTCCAAAATCGTCTGTCGATGTGTTTCAACCTTTGAAATGTAATAGACATTCTTGGCTCAAGGGCTGTGGTTTGTAAACTTCTGTCGCAGATCGTTCAAGCCAGCCAACTTAAGTAAATGAGTTCTCCAGTGCTAACTGCTTCACTTATCAGTTTTGTCCAGTTTATCACTTACCAGTAATAGTGATATTTGTATTGTTTTTCCATTGGTCCCCAAATTTAGGGGAAGCCTTAACCAAGGAAGGACTTGAATTTTCCTGGATCCCTGGCCTAACATCATCCTAACACTGTAGCAACTGTTGCTATGGACTGGATGTCTGTGTCCTTCCAAAATTCATACGTTATAGTCCTAACACCCAATGTGATGGTATTTGGAGATGGGGTCTGTAGGAGATAATAAGGGTTCAATTAAGTCATGAGATGGAATTAGTGTCCTTATATGAAGAGACACAGAGAACTTGCTTTCTTTCTCTCTACCATGTAAGGAAACAGAAGGAGAACGTCTGCAGTTCAGGAAGAGGGCCTTCATAGAGCCCAACCAGGCTGGCACCCTGACCTTGGACTTGAGCATCTAGAACTGGAAAACAGATGTTTGTGGCTTAAGCCCCTCAGCCTACAGTATTTTGTTATGACAGCCTGAGCTAAGACAACAATCTTTTGGGATCCCCAATATTTAAAATTGATGGACCCAGGTGTTGTATGTTACAGGCATCACAGCAAGTCCAGTCTTGAATACTCTCAAAGCTTCCATGATTAGTGACAGATGTACCTTTCTTTCCTCATCTGCTAGAGGAACAGATTTATAAACCCATAACATGATATTAAAAATAATGATCACCTACGATTTCATAGAAGAAGATCTTCATGACATTCATCTTAAAAATGAAAGATCCTCGATTCAGAATTCAGATGAATTCTTTAGATTGAATACACAAACTTAAAAAAATAATCCCTTATGTTTTCTTTAGTTTTTTTCTCTTATGTTGCCATGGAAAGGTAAAAACTTTACCACAGATCAGCACCAGTCTGTTGACTTCTAAAATTTTTCATCACAACTCCAGAATACTATGGAGGTAAGGCAAACTCTACAATAGTATTAGGAAATGCATGGCAAGATACAAATTATGTATCACATGCAAATATAATTATGATGTTTTGCATGCCCAAGACCATTCCAAAGGCTCAATGTCCTGCTATCTTATTTTACTGGGAAGAAAAACTGTGAAATAAAGCATGGGAACACGTTCTGTCCAAGTTCATATGTCAAATAACACTAGTGATTGCCAGACTTTGGCTAATAACATATAGCAAGATAAAGTCACTTTCTAGAATGCATTTAAGGGATCAAGAAACTGCATGGTATATTCCAACAAAAAGCTAATTTAGAATTATAGGATCAGAGAAGAAAAAATCTATTTCAACCCATATAAAATAGTACACATTTCTCTTTATGGCCGATTATCTAATAAGGCCTGAATAACAGCCTATAATATTAATGCTTTAATCAATTAAGGGTTCTGCAGACATTTCCCCAAAAGATTCAAGCTCACTGACTTGATTACCCTAATTTTTTTCTTGGCCCTAAGTCAGTGTTACTATGAAAGTCATCATTACTTTCTCCAATAAAATAAAAGTGTTACCACCCCTCATTGAAGCAAAAAAGAAGAAAACATGAACACTTGAGGAAGGTCTGGAAAAGGAACACCAAAGAGATGCGAAGGATGGAGGCATTCCATCACGATCAGGCAGTATCTTTCATCAGGAAAGAAAAAGGCAACAAAGGTGTATCAGAACTTTATAAAATCAGAACAATATAAATAGGATAAGTTTTTATTTAACCAATATTCTTTTATTTGACACGCAGATTGCTCCCCCTTTTTTAGTATTATAAACAACACTGCAAGGGATGTCTTTTTAGGGGAATTTCTAAACACGAAATACGGCATTTCTTTATGTTTTTAACTTAGTAAATATTGACTATGGTTAAAAAATAGAACTCCACTAATTTATTGACAAATTTTTCTTCCTTGTCCTTTTGTCACTAGGTCTTCTTTCTTTTTCTTTTTTTTATTAAGGCATCATTGATAGACAATCTTATGAAGGCTTCACATGAGCAACATTGTGGTTACAACATCCACCCATATTATCAAATCCCCCCCCGACGCCCCATTGCAGTCACTGTCCATCAGCGTAGGAAGATGCTGTAAAGTCACTATTTGTCTTCTCTGTGCTGCCCTGACTAGGTCCTCTTCTTAGAGATAACCAGTGTTACTGGATTTCTCTGTGTTGCGCCAGAGATATTTTATGCATGTAAGAATAAGTAACAATGAATATACAATTTCCCCCTTTTATGCTTCAAATGACAGCATAGCATATGCACCACATTATCAGCTCACTTATTTTTTTAAACAAAATAATGTAGGACTTTACGTACCAGCAACATAAAGGTTTTATGTATTATTCTTTTTTTATGTCTGTGCAGCACTGCATTGTGTGACTCTACCATAATTGATCTAGCCTCCTACTGTAGAACTACTAGATTATCCTCCGGCTTGTGTCGTTATAAACAGTGTCATTATAAACAGTGTCATAACGAAAAACCTCATTTTAATTCATTTCAAACACATGCGAGTTTATTCATAGGGTAAACTCATTAGAATGTCATTCCTTAGTCAAAGAATACGTGCATTTGTAAACTTGATAGATACTGCCAAACTACCTCCCCAGCAGTGGACCTATTTAGATTTCTACCAGCAAAAAGAGGGGCCCTCGCTCTGCTCTTTGCCAGCATAGTATATGGTCAGACTTCAGGATTTGGGCCACCAAGGAGGCATGCCAGAGGTTCCTAGTCTAACAGCTCGTTTTAGTTCATTATTTCCTTCCTTTTCAAACTTCTTTAAATTGCAGTTTTTAAACTGAATAGTAAATATTCAGTAACAGTGTCATCACTGTAAGAAGGCTCTGTTTTCCCCTTTAAAATGTCAAATGCAATTAGTTACTATTCCCATCAATGCTCACAACACTTCAAAACGTGTGTCGGCCAGGAAAAGCCTTTTTGATAGAGTCAAGCAGAGAAGAAATGAAATCTTTAAGCTTTCTGACATCATAATCCACTTACTACCTTGACTGAAAACAGGTAAATAAGGCCTTTTCATCTTTATCTGAAAAAACAAAAGACCAGGAAAAACTAACCCGCGCTTCCTATATAACATGGTGTCTGTGGATGCTAATTCTGCAGCAATTATTGCTGGGATTCATTTGAAGAGGATCATTTGGCCATGTGATAATGGGAAGAGGAATACTGACATATAGAGTGAAAGCATATAAAATCAGCCACCCCAATTCCCTTACGGAAGTTAGTCAGCACTAGAAATGAGGCCTTTGTTTTTTTTTTAGAAAAGTTGGGGGAGAAAGGCGGCACACAATAGCTATTTGTACATGGTGCTGGTTCTGATGGGTGTTCCTGTCCCTGCTCTAGTCACTGCCCTGACCCAGGAAGCTGCCCTCAGTGACACCTGCTGGCTGGTGGTGCTGAGGCCCAAAGGCTGGCCACAGACGGCAAGCTTATCACCACTCACCGACTGTGACAGTACCACGTGGTGGTTGAAAGTCTGGGGCTTGAAATCTAACTACACTGGTTCTCCCATACCTGCAGGGTATATATTCCAAGACACACAACACCCCTGTGGATGCCTGAAATCACAGGGAGTACCAAACCCTGTATATATTGCTTTTTTTCCTATACGTACATACCTATGATAAAGTTTGATTTATAAATTAGGTACCGTACATACCTACAATAAAGTAATTTATACATTAGGCACTGTAAGAGATTAACAACAGTAATAATAACATAAAGATAACAATACCCCATAATAAAAGTTATGTGAATGTGATTTCTCTCTCTCAAAATATCTTGCTGTACTGCACTGTATTTAGCCTTCTCGTCACGTGAGACCATAAAATATCTACATGATGAGATGAAGTGAGGTGAAGGATACAGGCACTGACTTAGTGATAGGCTACTATTGACCTACTGATGATAGCCAGAAGGAGGGCCATCTGCTTCCAGACTGTGCTGGACCGTGGGTAACTGAATCCGTGGAAATCGATCCCGTGGATGGGGGAGGGCACCATTACCTGTGGTCAGATTCTGTTTCCATTCCTAACTGTGTGGTCTTGGGCAAGATGCTTAAGCCTTCTAAGCCTGTTTCCTCATCTTTGTAGCGAGACTGGAAACCCATTTCACAGGCTGCTAAGATGATTAAATAGGATAATGTGTGCGAAGACCTCGGCAGACATACAGTGAGGACTCAGTCAATGCTATGCGATAGGTTTACCGTCCCGCTGTCACGAGGGCTACGTACGTTCCTTGACTCACAGCCCAGGTAACAAGCAGTAGCAGGAGGGAGATATGGTGGCAACAATGAAAGAATGAGGCATATTCTCTGTTTGCAGGGAGACTCAAAGGGGAGACAGCCAAGAGGCAAAGCAAAGTGAGGTGCGGGGGATGACAGGAGCAGCACAGGTGCACACAGCCGAGTCCCTGAACCAGTCTGGAGTGAAAGCAGGGAAGGCTTCCCAGAAGAAGTGACACCTACGCTGAGAGGTAAGAGAAGACCTCGGCAAAGAGTATTGACGTTAAATGGAACGTCATGTGAAAAGGCCCAGTGACCAAAAGAGAACGTGGCCCATGGGAAGATGGCAAACTGCTCGGTGGGGCTGGGGTTTACAGCAGGAGAGCCAGGCGTGGCAAGAGATTAGGCGGGCAAAGTGGGCAGGGCCCGAAAAGGAGCTATGCTGACAAATTTGGACTTGATCCCTGGAGCAATGAGATGTCAAAAGACTCGACCGGGAAAAGCCCGAGGTTGGATGCCTCCTCTCCCAGCCACATCACCCACGTCCAATGCCAGCAAATCCCACCCGCTCTGCCTCCAGGTACTTGTGACGCTGCGCACTTCTCTCCCTCTCCACTGGCTCACCCTGAGTCCAAGGCACCATTACAGCTTCTCTACAATTCTGGAAAGGTCTGTTCACTGGCCTCACTGTGTCCACACTTGCCCCCTGCAGTCTAGTCCTCACAGAGCCGCCAGAGAGATTTTTTTTTTTTTTTACAATTTATTTTATTTTAGTATCATTAACCTACAATTACATGAGCAATATTGTGATGATTAAACTACCCCCTTCATCAGGTCCCCCCCACCAACCCTATTACAGTCACTGTCCATCTGCCAGAGGGATTTTTAACCTCCAGGGTGATTTCTTCTTTGACCCATTGGTTATTTACAAGTGTGTTGTTTGGTTTCCAAATATTTGGGAATTTCCAGGTTTTTAAAAAATTCATTTCTGATTTAATTCCCTTGGAGTTCAAGGAGCATACCCTGCATGATCTCAAATTATTCAAGACTTGTTTTATGGCCCAGCATATGGTCCATCTTGTGGATGTTCCCGTACATTTGAAAAGAATGTTTACTCTGCAGTTGTTGGGTGGTGCAGTCTATAAATTCTATAGCTGTCGATTAGGTCACGGGGCTTACAGTGCTTTTGAGGACTTCTATGTCCTCACTGCTTTTCTGTCCATTGGTTTATTTATAACCACAGGCGCTCCATGGAGTTTTATCTCCAGATTCCAAAAAAAAGAGGGGCGGGAAAAGACAATTGTGAAATTACCATAAACTAATTTACATCAACAAATATGATTTGAGGAACATCACTGATTTCACACTAATGTAGTTAATTATCAAAAGAGGAGTGCTGCGGATTTGTCTATTCGTTTAAGTAGATTTCTGCTTTGCAGATTGGGAAGCTCTGTTATTAGGCTCCCACTCACGTCAGGGGCTACATCGTCCTGACGGAGGGATCCTTATATCACATCCTTGTATCACTGCACTTCATTCACACACGTAGCACGGCCCGTGAAAGGCTTGGACGTGCTCTGTCCACCTCCCCAACCTCGCCTTCCGTCAGTGTGCTCCTTCATCCCCCAGCACAACCTAAGTTTTTTTCTGGCTTCAGGGCCTTAAGTTTTCCCTTATCGCTCTGTTGCTGTCTAAGCCAGGAGAAGGAAGGGAGCAAAATGAACTTAGCAGGGAACCGATGAGCTCCTATTTCCCTTGCTCCTGACAGCCACGGTTTCCTCTGTCAGAGATGCTCTTAAGTCTTGGCACGGGTAGGAACTAACAGATAAGTCCCCTCTTTCAGGAAAACATAAAACTGAAACTACGAATTTCTCACTTAGCAAAGGAATCGTCTTTCGAGATGGTCTCTCTGTCTTTACTCCCTAAGTTCACGACATCCGAGGTGAAGATAACATCCTCAGACATGCTTCAAATCGCATCTTTATCGACCGTGAAACGCTCGTGCAGCCCCTGATGCTTTAGTCACGCTCCTTCTGATGCGCCATACTGATTGCCACCAACCGCTACCCATACCTTTACAATGTGAACGATGGACATAGTGAGAGAGCAGGTGCTCTTAAACTTCATAAAAGAATCATCTAAGAAACTTGCTTAAAATGCAGATTCTCAGACCCTGCCTCCAGATTCTGAATCATGAGGTCTGGCAGGGGTTCCCGGAACCTGCATATATGTATGTGCATGTGTGTCCGTATGTATGTACGTATGTATGTGTTTTGAAATGTTTTGAGATCATTTTAGGCTGACAGAAGAGTTGCAAAAAGAGTCCAGATGTTAACTTCTTACGTAACCACCAAATATATATTAAAACAAAGAAATTAACCTTACTAAAACATTATCAACTAGCCTATAGAATTTACTCTGATTTCACCAGTTTTTCCCAATAATGCCCTCTTGCTGTTCCAAACTCCAATCAAGGATCTCTTGTTGCACTGAGTTATCATGTCTTCTTGGTCTCTGCCAATCTGTGACAATTTCTCAATTTTCCCTTGTCTTTTTATGATCTTGACACCTTTGAAGAACACTGGTCAGTTATTCTGTAAAATGCCTCGAAGCAGGTGTCTGGTGTTTTCTCACGTTTAGGTTGATGTTAGGCACTTTTGGGAAGAACACAGCAGAGGTGGGTGAGGTGCCCTGCTCAGTTCTGACATCTGGGCACACGTGATGCTGAACTTCAGTCACTTGGCTAAGGTGCTGTCTGCCAGTGTTCTCCACGGTAAACCTTTATTTCCCCCTTTGTAATTACCAAATATTTCAGAGGAGTTACTTTGACACCACGTGAATATCCCATTTTTGGTTTAACTTTTACCCCTTAATTTTAGCACTCACTGGTAGATGGCGCCTGGAGTAACTAGTACTGTGGTGTTCTAGTGATCATTTGCTGTTTCCCTCATTCTTTTTACATGTGTTAACTGGAATTCTTCTATAAGGAAGACTTGTCATTTCTCCTCACTCATTTATTTATGTTAGCATGGACTTAGGGCAAATTATTTTATTTGAGGGGTTCTAATTCAGTACAGTCATTATTTATTTTCTTGCTCAAGCTGTTCCAATTCTGGTCACTTGGAGCTCTTTCAGATTGGTTCCTATACTCTCTCAGTATGCCTCCCCTCCATTCATTGATTTATTCATTAACTCCTCCTAGCACCATAAAACACTCCACTTCTAGCCTCTCTCAGTGTATAGAGGAGGAAATCACATATGTATACTAAACAATGTATACACACATATCTATAATTGTCTACCTACCTATTTAAAAGTATGCTTTTAATAAGTGAGGTGGGATGAGGGGGGAGTGGATGGAGTGGCCAGGGTATTGCCCCAGCAACAGTATGCAGGAGGATAATATGTACAGCATCTTGGGAGGAGGACAGGGGCAGACCAGCCTGGCTGGAGCGGGAAATCATGATTTGGAATAACACTGAAACATTAACGAATTTGGTCTGGATGCAAAGGCCCCTGCACACTAGGCTGAGGGGTCTGGACTTGATCCTATGAGGGAATCGGGACTCTGGGAAGTTTCTGAGCTCTGAAGTCACATGATGAGAACAGCATTCAAAAACCAAAAATCCAGGAGTGACATGCAGCAGGAAAGGGATACAAATGGCAGGGAGAGGAGCAAACAGGGCAGTACAATCAGTCTTTTCTCTATTATAATGATCACGTTTGTTTTTTGTATTAATGTAGATACAGCCAATCCCAGAACCCGTGGTCATAAAGAGGCCTGTACATTCATGGCTCCATAATTCTGGTGTGTCTGTATGTCCTTGCAAATGTGAACAGATCATTTTTATGCATTATAAAAAGCTTTGATGTTCTTGTTTCCTTCTCTTTCTTATTGGTTTGCCATTTTAAAAACTGTCTCAGTTACTCAATGCAGAAAGTCATGCTTGTGTGTTATAAAAATGTATGGGGAATTCAGTGGTCTAGAGTGAGAAATTCAGGTTGCTCTTTTCCTGCCTGTGTTTCCACACCACCACTCCAAGCCCCCACGACTCCCTCTCCTCTCATTAGAACTCACTAATGTTAACAATTCATTGAAGTCACCCCAGACTATTTCTACACATTTACCTATTTGTGTGACCTTTGTACGGCCGGGAATTCAGACATCAACCCAACTGTTCCCTCCTCAGCGATCCCCACTCCCCATCGCTCTTCAAACTCTTAAATGTTTCCCCATAATTCTTATTACTACCTGAAATCAACTCACAACTTACTTTTGAGGTCATTCTTCCAGGACTTGGATGTAAGCTTTATGAGAGCAGGGAATTTGGTTTTCTTGTTCACAATCATATTTCCAGGGCCAATCATATGGTTGGCGCTCAATAAATATTATTGGGTGAATGGCTGTATGTGTAAATGTGTGTGTGTGTGTGTATTTGTGTGACTATATATATATATATATATATACACACACACACCCAGATACACAAAAACCCCCTCACACATACGTCTGGATTTTTAGAAATACCAATGGACTCATACTATACACATTTCCTAATCGTCTACTTGAGGATATGTCCCTTTTGTTTTGGAAGTGCACAGAACAAAGGACTTTCTGTTCAGTGCTGTATATTCTCAAACATCCTCTCTGATAACGTTAAAATAGTTTAAGATTTTAAACTTAAATAATGGGAAGAATGAACACTCGGAAAGTCTCATTCCTGTCCAGTGCTTTTTTTCTGTTTAAAAAAAATACTCTGGGACTTCGTGCAAAAATAAATATCCCTTGTTGATTAACTAGTGATCTACCATCTTAACTGTTTTGAGATTCTAAGGTTGTTCATTAAATTACTAGCTTAAAATGTGGTGACACAGAAATTTTTTAGAAGTGTATCAACTTTTTTATTTTTGCTTCTATTGTGCCCCCTTGTGGAATTACATATAACTTACATACTTATTTTTGTGACCTTTTAAAAGAGCCGTGTCTACTAATGTGATGGCTACGTGCACAAGTTTCTATCAACAAAGCCTTTTCTCTCCATGCAACAAGATTAATCTTTGATCTCCATGCAAACAAGGCTCAGATTGCCTCTGAGGCGGGCATATCAATGATGGTTTTGTTTAGGATGGTTCTAAAATTCTGGCTCCTCAAACTTGTATTTGGTCTTTGATTCCATCGTCTCAGCTGTGTGGCCAACTGTTGTATCCGCAAGCAGGATGTTTTCCATAAGCCTTGCATTACTGAAGGTGTCTGGTTTCTCTGGTGCATTCTGAGATAATGGCTCTCTCAGATCTTCCATCTGCTTCCATCGCTTTTGGCTTGCTTCCTCCTGTTATCAGGTGTTGCGATCCCAGCCAGCGAGCACACACTATCTTTCCTTGTTGGCTGTAGACATCCTGTTAGCCATGGCAACTGTCATTCAAAACAGAGTCTAGTTTCTTAGTCAGAGGGTGCCTCCCCGGAGAATGTGACCTCTGCTAGGAAGTTGCTGAAAACAGGATCACTGAGTCACAAGGAACTGTAGCTCTCCACTACAATTGGACTGGTTTTCAAAGAATGTTTTCCCTTTCCTTATATTTGAGAATCAAATCCAACCAACATTTACTGATTATATAATGGGATCAAAACTGGGCACTTTTGTAAGTGTTATGTTTTCAAGTCCTCCTTACCCTCCTTTGAAGTACTTGTTAAAGACCTTGTTATGAGTCCATTCACCCATGCATCCACCCTTCTATCCTCCCTTTCTTCCTTCTACCCATCCGTAAACTTAAATTTTTTACAGGGTGCCTTCAATTAATATGTGCCATGCCCTACTGGAGACACTGGAGATAAAGATCTCTCCCCTAATAGGGCTTACATGCTAGCAAGAGAAGCCAAAAAAACCAAACTAATAAGTAAATGATGTAGTACTCTAAGTCTAAAGACAGCAGGACAGGGGAACATAAAGCAAGGAGCGGAGCAATTTTAAATACTGTTGTATTTAAATACAAATTTTAAATACTCATGAAGTAGATGGATCTGAGCAAATATCTGTACTATTTTTAGACCTATTTAATGGGTGGTGAATGGGAGGTTCAGGGGAGTCTTCCAAAGGCAGTAGTGTATTCTATAATTACAGGAGAAAATACAGGCCCTTAGAAACTGCAGGAAATGGGGCAGAAGGACTATCCTAGAGAAGAAACTTGGCCTTCAGCCCAGGAAAATGAGTGAACTTCCCTAAACTTCAATTTCTTCACTTGTAAAAAGGATACAAATCAGTACATTTTTCAAAGAGTTGTGAAGAGTTCATGAAATCACAAACCTAAAGATCCTAGCACATGTTAAGTATAGCAGACACTCTATGGTCTTTGACCACCCACCGTACATTCCTCTTCTTTCAATGGTATGTCCTGAAGACATATTTTATATTCCTATTTCTTAAACTATCTTCAACTGTATCTTATAGTAAGAAATGCATTTACATCATAATTCCAGTATGTGCTTACATAAATATATGAAAAGAAACAAAAAGTTCAAAAACAGTACCTGGACTTAGTATATGCAATGTGGGTTCATTATTCTAATCTATTCTGCTTTATTTCATTTTTTAAAAAGCTGGTCATAATCCACTAAGCTTATTTCAAGAGTTACTAGTGGGCAATTTTCCACAATTTGAGAAATACAAAGGTTGACAGTTAACAAAGGCTTGGTAGATAATTAAATAAGACAGACAAACAGACAAATTGACAAATAAAAAATGTTTTCAGTGTCTCCTGCCACATTTCTTAGTTTTGTAGCTAAAAACCAATTTCAATTCTTTAAACTGATTCTTTGGGTACATACCTTCATGCTTCTAAATAACATGCTAAAATTAAAATGTATTCTCTGAATTCATAGTACTTCTGACACCAAATGTGTGGGCTTTTTCCCACACCAACAAACTCCCCAGCAGTCTGGACACCAACTGGGTGTCCTACACTTCGATTACGATACTGAGTACCTTCAGACCCCACAAGATAAGGATCTAGTCCCCCAAAACTACCCCCCATTTCAGATGCTAATCAGAAGAAGCAGATCCCCAGATTACCCACACTTCTATCTGATTGGGCTACAAATTGGGAGTTCCCATGGTTCCCTCCTCAAGTTCAGTGATTTGCTATAAAGCTCACAGGACTCATGGAAACACTTATTCTACATGTTTATTATAAAGGATATAACAAAAGATAACAGATGAAGAGGTACATAAGGTGAGGTCCAAAAGGGCCCCAAGCCCAGGAGTTTCAGTCCCCAAGAAGTTTGGGGTACACTATCATCTCAGCACATGGATGTGTTCACCAGCCTGGAATCTCTCCAAATCCCATAGTTTACAGATTTTAATGGAAGCTTCATCACATAGGCATGATAGATGATTAACTCAATCTCCCATCTCCTCTTCCCTTCCCAGAG
>JAQQAC010002837.1:93102566-93144118 GCA_029783875.1 Phataginus tricuspis
GTCTCCCTGGTATGAGAGTGGTTTTATTAGGGTTCTCTTTGACTGTTTCTCTAAACTTGCTGTTTAAGTTGTCCGCTTCTGCTAGTATCACACCCAGCTATTAGCCGTCACTAATTTCCAGCTGATTGCTTTATTGTTTCTGACAATGGCATGAGGCATAAATTGTTCCTAGTTAGATCTATTTGAGGCCACCTGCAGGGATAGTTTTTGAAGCCAGCCTTTGAAACTTTGTTCGGATATCAGGAGGGCACTTTGTTTCTGTCCCTCTCCCTGTTTCTCCTTTGTAAGCTAACCTGGCCTATTGTTTAGGTTGTTGCTCTCATGAAGCTACCAGCTTCCTCTTAATTAAGGAAGCCTCTGAATCCTTGGCCACACTTGCCTGGAACTTAAGCTCCTCAACACATAGCTGGTAGAGATGAGAAATGCTGCTGACTTGCCTCTCCCAAGGAAATACCATATCCCTCAACTGGAAGCTGAAGAGAAAAGAATCCCTGTGTTCTTGACGAAACTGATGGAGTTGAATTTCTGTCATGCTGAGCTGGAAGTGGAAAGGGAGGGAGTAGGTTGTGGTTCAAATGTCACAGAGTCTCACTATTTTTTACCAAGTTTTAGTAGATTTCCTTGACTGACAAACCTGTTTCTTCATTTGCTTCAACCCTTAGACACTTTCCAGAGACTCCAGATGGTTAATTGAAAAATAATTTCCCCCAGCGATGCTTGTTTTCCTGGGGAGCAATTCCACAGAGCAGGTCATGCCACCATGTTGGAAGCTGCTACCCTACCATGCACTTTTTCCTGCTGCAGTTGCTAAGCTCTAGAATTTGGGTCTCAGGCTGCTTCAAGCAATCACTATGCTCACGGAGTGAGACTGGCAAGGGACTGAGGGAGAGACAGTTGGAGCCTAGATGACACTGAGGGTGCCCCCGGATCTAGCCATGCTTGGGATCAGCCCTGTCACCTGGACTTCACAGTCAGATAAGCCAATAAATTTCCTTCTTTGCTTAGCTAGTTGGAGTTGAATTTCTCTCACATGTAACCAAGAGTTGTAACTCATCCTGAATGTCAAACCTTTAATAATGTGTGAGTAAATGATAGGTACTGTGGAAAGCTTGTTCAACAAAATTGGTGACTAGGGTCATTTTCCTGTGATCTTTTTGGTAGTTAATCTCATCCTGACATTTATGGCATTTTGGTGCTTAATGAAATGTGTAGACATGGTTTATGGTGATTCCAATTGATATTCCTCTTAATAAGGATTTTTAATAGAGTCCTACAGGTCTGTCAATATTTGGTGATATCCAAAGGGTTGGTTTCAAGGAAACCTCAATGTTCATTTCTACAATATCAATAATAATACAGAGGCCTGGCCTAAATTATAAAAAGATCTAATCAGCCACATAAGCCTCCTTTTTCCATTAGCCTACCGCTAATTCATTGGAGTATCTATGGTAAGCATACAGTTTTGCAAATACTGGAACCAGTCACAGACCGCTATAACAAACTATAGGTGGAGAAGGGGAATATTATTTATTGCCCATCACGTGATATAGAAAATGTAGGTAAACTAGTATTTGTGGCATCATACTTCTTTGAAATATTAAAGAAGGGGATAAGTTTGTTAGAAATACAAAATCAGAAAACTCTCAGGATGAATTTACAGATAAAGGTTGTAAACAATTTTATCCTGCCTCTCTTGACAATATTCTTCCCTAACTACTTCTAATATGGATGCTCATGGCAAGTGTTGGGCCCAAGAAAGACATCAGACATTATTATAAACTTGGAACTTATTAAAACTTGGTTTTAAAAGACTTTCTCCCTGAGTGAGGCCTGGAAAGTGCCTTAACCTACCACACATTTCCACATGGGTGCCACTTGCCAATGAACTCAAAAAAGATTCTGCAATCCAGTGATCTCTGTCATGTTTTAAATACCTTCAAGATCTCCAGACGACCACAGTTATTGAGGAAATAGGTTTTTGAAATCAAAGAGGCATATGTATAACAAAATTGTAGATCCATTATAAAGTCTTACTAATTCCAGTTAAACAGTGGAAAAGAGATATGAAGTCATGAAATTCAACTATTCTTCATGAGTACAAGCCTTCTGGAAAAAGGGAGAAGTCCTCCAGAATCAATTTTAACGAACAGAATTGATTTATTTGTCAAGTGGCATATTGTTTTAAATACTTTAGCTTCTGAATTACCTGAAAGCAGTTGCATCTTAGGGAGCTTAATCAAGCCACCTGCAGTTTCTTTTGTAATAATAATGGCCCTGCTTTTAGGATCATTATTCACAGAAATAGAAAAGTAAATACCCACTAATTTTTAAGACTTCATAAATCATGAGTTGATGGGATCTGAATTCCACTAATTATACTTGAGAATCTAATAGGCTTGAGCTGCATAAACTTGTGCTCTGATATTAATTATTCTGACAGTAAAATCTTATGTGAGAAAGGATTTCCTCTGAGGGTTTAGGGTAGATGACACCCTTTTTGATTATGTGGTTTTCAGTCAATTGCCCAGCCACCTGCTAGAGTGTTTGCTTTTTTGGATCTCTGTCTTCCCTGTCTTGCTCCAGCAGCACACTCGATTTGGTTTTATAGAGATGAATTTCAAGGAAAACATCACCTAGACTCTATTTCAAGTTACCCTGAGGATCAATATAACTTACTGATGCCCCAAAAATGCCATGTTCATAATCTGCTGTTATAATATACAACTCAGGGAAGGTAAATGTCCTGTCAACCACAATCTCTCTTTATTATTTTTAAGGAAGCCTAGTTTCCATTATCAAAGGCAGATAAGGAATGCCAGCACCCATTTGTCATTCAAAATGGAATACTTACTTAGCTGGGAATGATTGAAAAGCATCCTGTGGTGGGGTTGTTTTTATAACAGTGGTGATAAAGTCACAATTCAAGGACAGGGAAAATTCAGAGGTGGTTCCACTGGGTTGCTAATATTTTTTGGATAGATTAGAGAGGCAATTTTCTAACAGTAACTTTGGCTTTCTAATACCTTTTCCCCCCTAAAACAGAGACAAGAAACAGAAATCTGACATTTTTTTCTCATCTGAAATGGTAATTAGCTTTTATATCACCAACCTAGAGATTTTAGTTCCCATTTGAGGTAGCCTTCTCTTACCCTATTTTTATGCAATGAATCCCTTCTCAACATGTATAAAGGGCTGTGACATGTGAAAAATAGGTCATTTAATGAGTGAGCGAGCTTGAGAGCAGCTCTGCACCAACAGTACACCCAGGCTTTGTTCTTCTCACAGGTTCTGTTCTGTGTAGGAAACGCTAGATTTGCCACTTGTCATTTAGGGTTGCAGACCAACAGATGGTAAGACTTCCCTGGGTGCCTATCTCCCAGGCACCTCAAAATCAAAATATCACCAAAATTACATTCTTCCCCATCTTAACAAAATTGGTTTTACTTCCATCTTTTCTATCTCTTAATAGCACCACCATTCATTTAGTGGGTTGAACCACAAGAAATTGCTTTTTTGTAGGTCACAGAGAGCTGAATGTTGGTGATTTCAAACAGATCACCCTGCATAGTCGTTCAGTTCAGAAACCTGGGTGAAATCCTTATTCTCCTTATTCCCTGAGTGAACCTCACTCCACTTCAATTCTTAGAACCAGCCAGTCATGAGGACTGATAAATTCTATTTCTCAGGCAGGTTCTGAATCCACCCTGCAAGGCAACCAGCAGAGCCCAAGTCATCTGTAATCACTCAGTAATTCCACTCTCCACGCAGAAGCCAGGTCAGATCACCTCACTCCCATGATACAAATCAGTCAACAACTTCTCAGTGCCCTTAACACAGAGACCAGACAAGCCAACATGGCTTATAGAGTCTGAAAGCTCCCACCCCTGCTGAACTCTTCAATCCCACCTCCGTCTATTTTCTGGCTATTGTGCTTTATTTTATTTTCTCAAATATGCTCCTTCCCAACTCAAGAGGTTTTGTACATACTGCTCCATCTGCCTGGAACCCTCTTCTCTTTCATTACCCCCCAGAGCTTTATCACTCAGGGATCTCGACTTCTCCTTTGTTCATGTCTCAGCATAAATGCCATGCCTCAGAAGAACTTTCTATGACCCCTCCCAGCCCCGCGTGGAAAGCCACGTTACACACGTCCATGAGACTGTTCTTCACCGCCTCATGGATCATACTTCTAATTCCCTGTACGAGGTCCTGCTAGACCCAAACCCCAAGGCGGCAAGAGCACAGCTGTCATGCTGTGCCATCACTAAGCGGCCATCACTAAACCAAGGCCTACCACCCAATGGACATTCAATACAAGTTTGCTGAAAGCACGAATCCCTTGTGAATGTCAACGTTGCAATTCACAACTCAAGGTTGTCATCTTTGTTTCATGATAGTCCAGTTTTGATATATCGTCAGTGATTTTTCTATTTAAAAAGGAGACAAAAATATTCAATCAAAAAAACTCCCAACTGAAAAGCTGAACCAGAACTCTGGACCTTTTCTGAATTGTTCTCAGCATGGCTACATCTGGTAGTAATCATTGTTATAAGACAAATGATAATAATCAAAGCTAACATTTATCGAGGGCCAACTATGGGCCAAGCCTATGGAGGGAAATGAGGTTTAGAGAAGTGGGGGATTTACTAAGGTTTGCACAGTTGGCAAATGGTGGGGCCACAATCACAAATGCTTTGGAAAAGATAATTTCTAGAACACAGGGTCCCTGTCTCTATCCCCTGAAGACTGAGAGCATCAACTACAGAATCTAAGAGAAACACATTGTCAGTAGTGAGTAAAATATCTCTAAGCACAAGCCAGTTGATTTTACCATGTTTCCAAGAGCAATTCTCATTAAAAGCAGGTATTCCTACCGGAAGAAAGAGTCTCTGGGCAGCACAGGGTTTGAATAATTTCTTCCATTCCTGAGGGTTTCCAGCTGAAAATGTGATGGGATAGATTCTGTGCTCAAACTTCTTTGTATATGAGTCAGGCCACTGTCGTAACTGAAAAACATGGGAGACACAGGAGGGTGATTAGCCCCCAGAAATACGGAAAACATCAAAAGCTTCTCAATAGTCAAGTGGAAATTATTCAGGCAATTTACATAGAAAGTCTAACTTCACCACCACTATTACTGCTCAGTGAATGAAAGACCATTGCTAGGATTTAAAAAATAGCATCCAGAGTTGCACAAGATTATTTGGAGACTGGCACATAAACACTGCAAGGGGAGTATAGATTTGAACAAACTTCCAAGAAGGTAATTTGTAATTTGGTAAGAATAAACCCCGAAAGATTGAGGTACAAAGGCTTTCACCACAAGCTAGTTTGTGATTAAAAAAAATCTTGAGAACAAACTAAAATGCTCAGTAATAAGGAATTGGGACAATTAATTAGGATAGAACTATGAAACAGACTATTGTTCAGAAATACATAGACATGGAAAAATGGTTATGACATGTAGTTAGGTTTTAGAAAAATCAAAATGCACAAAAAACTCTTATAATATGGTTCTATCTTAAATGGAAAAAATATATGCATATATATTTTATATATAGAGGAAAATCTGGACAGATATGCCCCACATTGTCAAAAGTGGGCACCTGTGGAGGAGGGGGTGGTGATGGTTGCATTGTCCAGGTTTATATTTCAACATCCTTTAGAACTTTTACAGTGAGTATATGTTACTTTCTTTGCATATATTAATTTTTTAACAAAATTATTTTAATCAATAGACTTTAATTTTTAGAGCATTTTTATGATTATAGAAAAATTGAGCAGGAAGCACAGTTTCCTTATTTCCCCTTCCTCCTCTCCCCCCCACAGTTCCCCCTATTATTAACATCTTGTATCAGTTGTTATGTGTGGTACAAGTGATGAACCAGTAGCAGTAAGTGAAGTCCACAGTTTACATTAGGGTTCATTCAGCTCTGTGGGTTTCAGCAAATGCTCAATATCATGTATCCCTCATTAAAATATCATATAGAATAGTTTCATCCCCTAAAAAGCCCTTCTGTTCCACCTGTTCATCCTTTCCTCCTTCCCTCCCCAGGATCTCCTGCAACTGCTGATTTCTTTACTATCTCTTAATTTTGTTTTTTCCAGAATGTGATATAGTTGGAATTGCACAGTATGTGACCTTTTCAGATCGGCTTCTTCCACTCAGCAATATGCAGTTAAGTTCCCTCCATGTCTTTTTGTGGATTGATGGCTTGTTTACTTTTTATCACTGAGTAATATTCCATTGTATGCATATACCACAGTGTGTTTATCCATTTACCTATAGAAAGACATCTCGGTTGCTTCCAGTTTTGGGTGATTATGAATAAAGCTGCTAGACACATTCACGTGCAGGTTTTTGTGTGGACAGTTTTTCAGTTCATTTGGGTAAAGGAGTGCGATTGCTGAGCTGTATGGTCAGCTTACATTTAGCTAAGAAATTGCCAAACTGCCTCCTAAAGCGGCTGTACCATTTTGCATTCCCACCAGTAGCGCATGAGACTTCCTATCCCTCCCCATCCTCATCAGCACTGGGTGGTCAGTGTTGTGGATAGTGGCCATTCTAAAAGGCCTGCAGTGGTACCGCACCGTTGCTTTAATTTGCAGTTAATTTCCCTAATGACATAGTAGGTTGAACATCCTTTCTATGCTTAGCTACCATCGGTGTATCTTCTTAACTTTTCGAGTTAATGTCTTCCCATTACCACAAAAATTCTACTTCTAAGAATTTATCTAAGGAATAATGTTTTGGGTATATTGGGTTAAATAAAATATATTAATTTCACTCAAAAAAAAAAAGAATTTATCTAAGGAAAAAGTCCAAAAGTGAACACACACTTATTGCAGGGTTGTTTATCATGTTGTTTGTAATAATGAAAAATGGAACCAAACTAAATAAGAGATTGGTTAAATAAGCTCTGGGCATGTCGACCTAACAGAATACTACATAGCCAGCGTTGTGAAAGGAAGGTTGACAAACTATGGCAGTGCAAGGGCCAAATGCAGCCTGCTACAAAAAGCACACAAGCTAAAAATGATTAGACATTGTTAAATAGTTGGAAAAAAAAAATAAAAACAAGAGGAATATTTTGTAACATGAAATTTCAAATCACATGAAATTTAATTTTCTATGTCCATAAATAAAATTTTATTAGCACACAGCCACACCCATTCGTTTACACATTTCCATGACTGTTCTTACATTAAACAGCACAGTTAAGTAGTTGTGAGGCCACACAGCCTGCAAAGCCTAAAGTAGTTACTATCTGGTCTTTCACAGAAAAAGTTGGTCAACCCCTGTTTTAGGAGAAATTCAGTAATATGTCAGTGGTAAAAAAGAGAATATAGGATATGATCCCACGTCTGACGTCCATACGAAAAACAAAAGGATGTAAGTAGATATACCAAAATTGTTGTCTCTGAGCATTGGTAGGATGGTTGATTTTTTTTCACTGATGACTTTATGACTGTTTTTTTAATAGTGTACATATATTGCTTACATAGTCACACGAAAAATTTTGAAGAAACGTACTATTGGGAACACTTCAAATTTGCAATTTTGAGACAGATGGGAGAGAAATCTCAGGGTGAGAAAGAGTAGGAGTGACAGTCAAAGTATTTGCAAAATTAAAACCCACACCGGGGACAAATACTCTGTAAAATTGACTGGCCAGTCAAACAGACGCTGGGCACGGATACCCAGTACAACAGTTCTGACGAATGGACACGGGGCACAAATAGCCAGTGTGACCGTGCCACAGCACGGCAGCCCAGATCAGCCCTGGAAGGAGAACAGGAAGGTTCTGTCTATTATTTTCCTTGACTCTTTAACCTTTAGTATCCTATCTTCTAGAACAGTTTATGTGCCTTTTGCCAATCTATGTCTTTTAGCTGGAATGTTCAGTCTATTTACATTTCTTACTATGAATATATTTGAAAAATATACTGACTCCAGCTACTGGAAGAGCCTGTCGACGCTTCTTCTGGCAGAGCCACAGTGCACAAAGGATGCTGCCCCACTGGCCCGCCTATCACGAGAGTGGGCTGGTGGCCATCCCCTCTTCTGTGTCCCACTTTTACCTGAGTCTGAATCTGGGACAAGAGCACGGATTAGCCAAACCTAAAGCAAATGTTTGCTCCCAAGATGCCTGCAAAGGCTTGGAAATCAACCAGCTGGCATTTTCTGTTTGTACGTTGAGAGATGACAAAAATAACTGCAACTTTAAGATATTAAGTATCTACAATGTAGATGGTAAATACCACCAGACATATTGTACTTCTGCAGCTTAAAAATAAAAAAGTCCACTTCAATAGAACTCACCCATAGAAATCATGTTGGCAATTGGCACTTTTATGTGTTTTGACCCTGGGGCATATGGTCCTGAGCTTCCCTGGAAGTTATCACAAGAAACTTTGGACATTCTCACAATGCCGTGGTGTTGGGACTGACAGCCTTGGGAAGGGTTGCATGGCCCGCTCCTCCTCCCCAGCACCTCCTGGAGCTAATTAAAACCAACTGCTGCTGACTGACTACTTTAGGGTTAATAAAGTAAGCAACATATAGGAGATGTTCTTTGGGGGAATGAAAGAACAAATAGATGATCTGATTCAGCCTCACAATTACACTCTGCAATAATAGAGCAAGAATAATTTGGCCCTTGAAACAGATGAAGCAATTCAGACTCAAAGAAGTTCTGTGACTTATGTAAGAGATAAGGTTTAAATCTAAACTGGCATCATAATCCCTGCATGGAAAAGAAAGGGGTGCCGCCCTGTGCCCTGCCTAACTTTTAATATCCTGTTATCATTTCCCTTGTCAGGGGAGCTTCACTGGTCTCACAAAGACCTGAGGAAATGAGCCATCAAAGGCTAAAGCCATCAGGCAATTCAAAACATGGCACAACTTTACAGGTATCTACAATGATTTTCCCATTTGATTTAGCTCAGGATTTATAATACCCAGTTAAGTTTGGCTCATAGCAAATTACCCCAAAACTCAGTAGTAGAAAGCAACCATTTAGTATGCTCATAGATTCTATGCATCAGGAATTCAGACAAGGCACAGGAGGGATGGTGTGACTCTGCCCCATGATGTCTGGGGCCTCAGCGGGAAGCCTGGAAGGCTGGGGGCTGCACTCACCCCAAGGCTCAGCACTGATGGCTGGAGACTGAGGCCAGCTGTCGGCTGGGCCCTCAGCTCTTCTCTGTGGAGGCCTCCCCATGGGATTTCATGGTACAGGCAAGTCTGGGCTTCCTCACAGCATGGTGGCCAGGAAGGAGGCAGGCAGAAGCTGCATCCTTTCTATGACCTTGTCTTAGATGTCACATAGTATAACATTTGGCTAGTATAACATAGTATAACACTCTATTACATATATCCAAACATATTATATGTGTAGGTGCGTAGCTATTAGCCATGGCCTTATAACAAATACCTGAAAACTTAGTAGGTCAAACCCACAAACATCATGTCATGTACTTTCTTAGGGTCAGGAACCTGCAAGCTGAGTTGTTCTGGCTTAGGCCATCTCCCGAGGGCGCAGCCCACTGGGACTACTGTCACTGGAAGGCTTGGTGGGGCTGGAGGTTCTGTCTCCAAGCTCGTTCACATGAGTGTCGCCAAGAGGTCTTCATTCCTTAACAAATGGGCCTCTGCAAGGGCTGCTCTGACATGAAAGCTGGCTTCCCCCAGAGCGAATGATTGTAGAGAGGAAGATCAGGAAAGTCAACCAAAAGGGAAGGTGCAGGGCCTTTTTAACCTCATCTCAGATGTGACACAGCATCACTTCTTCTCTATTCTTTGGTCACACAGACCAGCCCTGGGACAGTGCAGAAGGGAAGTACACAAGGGTGTGGATGACAGAAGGTGGGGCCACTGGTATTTCCTCTTTGGAAAATACAACCTGTTATGCATAGATAGTCATACATACACATCTTCTTCCCCTTAGCTTTTTAAAAGTCCATGTCTGTGCAGTGACTGTAATGGGGTATGTGGTGGGGACTTGATAATAGGGGGAGTCTAGTAACCATAATACTGCTCCTGTAATTGTACATTAATAACAGCAAAAAAAAAGTCCATGTCTATGTTTTGTTCCACTTCAATCTCATGGCCCAGCCTCTGGCATGCAGTAAGTACTCAATAAATACTTGTTAGATAGTAATGGTACAAGACATCACTGCTAGTGTTTGCCCAGAGCCAGAATTCCTCCATTCCTGCACACAGAGTACTTCTCAGCCACTTGCAGTTGGGTGGGCCTTAAGGCTACTTCTAGACAGTTCCATGTGAGCAAAAAACACCTGTGCCACGGTCAAGCTGAGGGGGTAAAAGCACGGTCATGATCCACTCGTCTCTCTCTTTCTTGCATGGCATCCCAAGAACTTTAGGGGCCAAGTGTTCCAGCAGGTGCAACTAGAAGCATGAGAAGTCTTTGTCAACTTCCGTCCCAGACCTAAGAGGCTGTGTAGACAGAGACCCTGCTGCCTGTGTGAGACATGTAGCATGTGTGGAAAGTATTTGAGCTTCAAGTTGTTACTGCAGCCTGACCTGGCCTATTCTGATTGCAGATACATCATCTCTTTGATCAGCCCTGCTAGCTCCAAGTTGTAGATGGGGAAACTAAAGCTCAAAAAGGCTGCAAGACTTGCCAGAGATCACACCGCAAGTTAACAGTGGAGCTGAGTTTTGAAGTTGAGTCTTTTGTCTACTAGTTTGGGAGGTAGCATGTATAGTGGTTAAATGCATGGGAATTTATGTGACCCAGGAATTCCACTCCTAGGAATTTACCCAAAGAAAACAAGATCCCAGATTCAGAAAGACATATGCACCCTTATGTTTATCACAGCAATATGCACCCTTATGTTTATCACAGCACTATTTACAATAGCCATGATATGGAAGCAACCTAAGTGCCCATCAGTAGATAAATGAATAAATAAGATGTGGTACATATACACAGTGGAATATTATTCAGCCATAAGAAGAAAACAAATCCTATCATTTGCAACAGCATGGATGGAGCTGGAGGGTATTATGCTCAGTGAAACAAGCTAGGGGGAGAGAGACAAGTAATAAATGATTTCACTCATTTGTGGAGTATAACAATGAAGCAAAACTGAAGGAACAAAACAGCAGCAGACTCACAGACTCCAAGAAGGGACTAACAGTTACCAAAGGGAAAGGGAGTGGGGAGGGTGGGTGGGGTGGGAGGGAGAAGGGGATTAAGGGTCATTATGATTAGCACACACAAAGTAGGGGGGTCATGGGGAAGGCAGTATACACATATAAGACAAGTAGTGACTCTATAGCATCTTACTACACTGATGGACAGTGACTTCAATGGGGTGTGGGGTTGGGGGGACTTGATAATATGAGTGAATGTAGTAACCACAATGTTGCTCATGTGAAACCTTCATGAGATTGTGTATCAATGAAACCTTCATTAAAATAAATTAATTAATTAAAATAAAAAAGCAAGATCATCCTGGAAAAAAATAAATAAATGCATGGGGGTTTGAGTCAGTAACCTTGAACTGACACCTGGTGAGCGCTAAGAGTCTCTAAGCCTCGAAGACCTGTTTGTAAAATAGGGACACAATTGTTACCTGCTTTAAAGGACTGTTGAGAGGATCAAAGAAGAGTAAATTATAAATCAGAAGCCCTTGATAAATGATATTTATCATCATGATCCTCATTTCCCCTACACACAGCTTCAGAGCAGCTAACTATGCGTGTTTCAACCTTCGTTCTTTCTCTTTCCCCTTGACTCAGATTTTTTTCCAAGCCATTTTCCAATCAATTTCAAAGCCCCAAGACTATTCATTCCCTGGCTTCTCTTGGTGAAGATGTCAAAGCGATTTTTCTCTTTAGGAAACATAACACGTTCCTAGCTTTGTTATTAGCCTTTTTCTGCCCAACCTGCCTCTTTGGCATTTGTCATTAGCTCAGCTAACCAGGTGGCAGGAGGCAGCACTGGTGACTCAAGACGGCAGATACGAAAGTCAGTGCTCGCTCTGCCAGCACGCAAGAACGTCCCACGAGAGAAAACCTCGAGAAAAACAAAGCTTGGTCTGCAGAGTCACTCGTGTACCTAGACTGGGGAGAAGAGATATTTCCAAAGCTCTCCTTGTGTAGGTAAAAAATCATTACTTGTCCCTCAGTATACGAATAGTAAAATAAGTGATGATCCAGATGCACAATAAAATACTATGTCACCACCAAAATGTATGAGCTAAGAATGCATGATCCTGCCCTGGGATGATGCTGATGATATGGTATTAAGTGACAAAAAGCAAGTTCTAGAACAATACATAGAGAATAATCTTAAGTTCATAATACATTTTAATCTGTGTGCATACAGTTGCATGTGTTATACATGTATGTGTCTATACAAATATACATGTATACACACATGTATACAGCTCACATGGATAAACATACACACATTTGTACATGGGAGAATCAGTCAAAATTATTAAGTCTGATAGTTTCTTGTGTGGAACTGAAGGGTAGCAAGGATTTCCACCCTTTAATTTATAACATCAATGTTATTTGAATTTATTTTAGGGAACACATATTACTCGTCATTCAAAAAACATATATAAATACATAAAAATAAGTTACCTGTCTCCCAAATGAGGACAATGCTAGTAACACCAATGGGGGCTTGAGCCCCGGGTCAAGTGATTTAAGTGCATCACCCATTAAAACTTCCCAATATTTCTGTAAGGCAGGTGCAGTCATCCTTGTGTTGTACATGAGAACAGGAAGGCTTGGAGTCAAGAGTTCACACAGTTGAGTATGCAGCAGAATACATTAGTGAATAGGATATGCACGTCCCCAAGTGCCGTCTGTCTCACGCAGTAAATATTATGCCACACTCTCTGCAAATTTACCTGCTTATCAAACTCAGGCTTCAGAGAGTCTTCCGTGAAGATATGAAATTGGATCTTCCTATGGCTGAACAGCACGGCTGATTTGAGCATGACTAGCGTCTCCTCCAGCCGATTGCCACAGGCCACCACGGCCAGGTGGATCCAGAACTCAGCAGGAAGCACGGCTTGGAAACTCCTGGGTTCTCCAGGCCTCCTAGAAAGCAGAAAAACAAGTTAAAGCTATTAATAAACTCATACAATTAAAAAAAAAAAACAGTTAGTGAATGGTTGGAACATTTCAAAACATGAACAGGCACAATCTGTTATATTTTATAAAGTGATAAGCATTTTGACAATTCTTCCTGCTCAGAGAAAAATACCATTTATTCCCATATTTATGCTGGCAATGGCAGGATGAGTCACTGTTTGGACTGCCATAGGTGTCTGAGACTTCTTCTGCCAGCACTCAGCTGTCTAGTGCCTGCTGGCTGCCTCCGGGCCCATGTTTGGAAATAGTATTGCTAAACTTCAACAGCTGACAGAGGGCTGTGGAGCTCCCACTCACATGGGCCATGGAAATTAGATTTGAATGCACTTGAACAAGAGGAGGGTGGGCCGTGGCTTTCCCATGTGAAACGAGCAACATGATACTCCCGTCATCTGGATGGTTTTAGGTTGTGGTGGAATGCATGACCACCGGACCAGGGGAAAATCACGCAAGTCCAGGAGGTGTGCAATGAAAATAACATATGTGCTTCCATTACATCTTGGGAGAGACTTGAGGAAACAGGTGGTAATCCTAACTGTCTTGCTCAAGATTGCTGAGGTGGTGGGTTTGAGATTCAGCTTCCAGGATGTAACTCACAGTAACAAGAAACAGGCAGGAGAGGAGGCAGGTTATGCTGAAAATTACCAAGGTATCAAATACTGAGTCAACAGCTGAGAAGGGAATAGGGTCCAAGAGTGCAGAATCATCATCTAGCTATTTCCTCGTAATAAAAGATTTGTTCCAGACAAGGAGATGCAGCCAAGCCTCAAACACACCACTGAGAAACATTGGCAGGAAAGTTGGAAGAAGTTGGCCTGGAAAAAGGTGCCCTGAGACAAATGAAACTAATTTACTTGCACAAAAGATTTGGAGACCAGGGGAACTTGGACGTCGAATGCTACCTTCCTTCCAAAAACTTCAAGTTCACTCAGTGTGCCCTCCATTATTCTGCTCTATTGAATACTGGCAGTCTTGCTCCAGATTTCTTTCACCAGGAGGAAAGTTGAAGATGTGGGTGGAGCACTTTGGAAAGCTTTCTAATTTGATTAGTTATGAGCATGCTTGGTAGAAGCACAGCCTCCGGGCTCAGCTAAGCCTGACATGGAGAGTTACTCGGGTTCCGCCTATCTCGGGGATCGCAGGGAAAGACAGTGGAGCTGTCCCAAGCATCTCCCATATTAATCCACATCCCTTCATACCCCTGCTGCTACCTGCCAAGGCCACCATCTTCCCTCACCTCAATCCCTGGGACAGCTCCCTAGATGGTCCTCCTGCCTCCAATCTCATCTTCACACCCCACTGCATGATTTCTCCTTGCTAGTGCCAGAGTGAGGTTCTTCTAAAATGCAAATACCATTGTGTTATTCCCTCAATAAAAATCATGTAATGCCTCCCGACTGCCCTCAAGATCAAATCCAAACTGCTAATTGTGGCTCCTACTTATATATCTTGCATCTGCCTCTAGCACTCCCAGCCTGGGTGGACAGCCATTCATAGTCATAGACATAGTCCCACTTGTATTCATATTCTTTACCTCATTTCTAGTAATGAGACATTCTGGGCTGTCTCTAGGTCCCAGCACATGCATCGTCTCTCTCTCTCTCTCTTTCAAAAATGTTCTTCTGTGCTTTTTCTTGCTAACTCCAGCCCATTTATTAATCAACAAAACTACACTGAGGGAGTTCCGGGAAGATGGCGGGGTGAGCAGGGCGGCGGAAATCTCCTCCCAAAATCATATATATTTATGAAAATACAACAAACACAACTATTCCTAAAAGAGAGACCAGAAGATACAGGGCAGCACCTAGCCTGCATCTACACCTGAGAGGACTCGGCACTCTGTGAGGCAGGTAAGATATGGAGCTGCGACCCGATGGGAACCGAGCACTCCCCCATCCCAGCGCACCGGCGGGAGGAGAGGATTCAGAGCCGGGAGGGAGTAGAAGTACAAGCCCACAGAATAACCAGTCCTGGTGATCTGCGCCAGGAGCACTGACACACATCGCACAGTGTATCGGAGATGGGAGAGACAGAGAGTGCAGGATCTAAGCTGGGGAACACACCGGGTCCTCGCAGCCCGCTCCCTGGGACAAAAGAAAAGCATGGGCTTTTTTTAGCGGTCTTAAAGAGACAGGGGCCCAAAGGAGGAGCAGGATCATCCCAGCACACTCGGCCCAGCAGGCTGGGAGTCCAGGGGAATTCCGGACCCCTTGGCTGGCGACTGGGAAAAAGTAGCCGCCCTGAGACTTCCCACAGAGACCAGCAGTCTCCCATTCCTTCCCGCCCCGGCCAGAGCTACAAGGGGCCCTGCAGAGTGGCCCGGCCCCGGCTGCAGAATAGTGGAACAACAGTGCCACCTACAGCATCGTCACAGAATCTACTAACGGCGGGAGTTTTTGTTTTTTTGTTTTCTTTTGATGGTGGTTTTTTTTCTCTTTTCTTTGTTTTCTTTTTTTCTTTTTTTTTCTTCTTTCTTTCTTTTTTTTTATAGTTTATTTTGGTATCATTAATCTACAATTACATGTGCAATATTAGGGTGATTAAACTACCCCCTTCATCAGGTCACCCCCCATCAACCCCATTACAGACACTGTCCATCAGTGTAGTGAGATGAGAATCACTACTTGTCTTCTCTGAGTTATACAGTCCTCCCCGTGCCCCCCCCCAACATTACATCTACTGATCATAATGCCCCTTTTTACCCCTTGTCCCTCCCTTCCCACCCATCCTCCTCAGTTTCTTTCCCTTTGGTAACTATTAGTCCGTTCTTGGGTTCTGTAAGTTTGCTGATGTTTTGTTCCTTCAGTTTTTTTTTCTTTGTTCTTATACTCCACATATCAGAGAGATCATTTGATACCTGTCTTTTTCCACTTTGCTTATTTCACTGAGCATAATACCCTCTAGATCCATCCATGTTGTTGCAAATGGTAGCATTTGTTTTCTTCTTATGGCTGAATAATATTCCATTGTGTATATATACCACATCTTTATCCATTCATCTACTGATGGACACTTAGGTTGCTTCCATTTCTTGGCTATTGTAAATAGTGCTGCAATAAACATAGGGGTGCATCTGTCTTTTTCAAACTGGGCTGCTGCATTCTTAGGGTAAATTGATAGGAGTGGAATTCCTGGGTCAAATGGTATTTCTATTTTGGGTTTTTTGAGGAACCTCCATACTGCTTTCCACAATGGTTGGACTAATTTGCATTCCCACCAGCAGTGTAGGAGGGTTCCCTTATCTCCACATCCTTGCCAACATTTGTTGTTGTTTGTGTTTTGGCTATTGGCCATCCTCACTGGTGTGAGGTGATATCTCATTGTGGTTTTAATCTGCAATTTCTCTGATGATTAGCGATGTGGAGCATCTTTTCATGTGCCTGTTGGCCATCTGAGTTTCTTCTTTAGAGAAGTGTCTACTCATGTCCTCTACCCATTTCCTAATTGGATTATTTACTTTTTGTTTGTTGAGGTGCATGAGTTCTTTATATATTTTGGATGTCAAACCCTTATCGGATACGTCCTTTATGAATACATTCTCCCATACTGTAGGATGTCTTTTTGTTCTACTGATGGTGTCCTTTGCTGTACAGAAGCTTTTCAGCTTGATATAGTCCCACTTGTTCATTTTTGCTTTTGTTTCCCTTGGCTGGGGGGATATGTTCATGAAGAAGTCGCTCATGTTTATGTCCAAGAGATTTTTGCCTATGTTTTTTTCTAAGAGTTTTATGGTTCGTGACTTACATTCAGGTCTTTGATCCACCTTGAGTTTACCTTTGTGTATGGGGTTAGACAGTAGTCCAGTTTCACTCTCTTACATGTAGCTGTCCAGTTTTTCCAACACCAGCTGCTGAAGAGGCTGTCATCTCCCCTTTGTATATCCAAGGCTCCTTTATCAAATATTAATTGACTGTATATGTTTGGGTTAATGTTTGGATTTTCTATTCTGTACCACTAGCCTGTGGGTCTGTTTTTGTGCCAATACCAAATTGTCTTGATTACTGTGGCTTCGTAGTAGAGCTTGATGTCAGGGAGCATAACTCCCCCTGTTTTATTCCTCCTCAGGATTGCTTTGGCTATTCGGGGTCTTTTGTGGTTCCATATGAATTTTAGAATTATTTGTTCCAGTTCATTGAAGAAAGCTGTTGGTATTTTGATAGGGATTGCGTTGAACCTGTAGATTGCTTTAGGTAGTATAGCCATTTTGACAATATTTATTCTACCTAGCCAAGAGCATGGGATGCATTTCCATTTGTTAGTGTCCTCTTTAATTTCTCTTAGGAGTGTCTTGTAGTTTTCAGAGTATAGGTCTTTCACTTCCTTCATTAAGTTTATTCCTGGGTATTTTATTCTTTTTGATGCAATTGTGAATGGAATTGTTTTTCTGATTTCCCTTTCTGTTAGTTCATTGTTAGTGTATAGGAAAGCAACAGATTTCTGTGTGTTAATTTTATATCCTGCAACTTTGCTGAATTCAGATATTAGTTCTAGTAGTTTTGGAGTGGAGTCTTTAGGGTTTTTGATGTACAATATCATGTCATCTCCAAATAGTGACAGTTTGATTTCTTCTTTACCAGTCTGGATGCCTCGTATTTCTTAGTTTTGTCTGATTGCCATGGCTAGGACCTCCAGTACTATGTTGAATAAGAGTGGAGACAGTGGGCATCCCTGTCTTGTTCCCGATCTTAGATGAAAAGCTTTCTTTTCACCTTCTCCCTGTTAAGGAGGATGTTAGCTGTGTGTTTGTCATATATAGACTTTATGATGTTGAGGTACTTGGCCTCTATACCCATTTTATTGAGAGTTTTAATCATGCATGGATGCTGAATTTTGTCAAATGCTTTTTCAGCATCTATGGAGATGATCATGTGGTTTTTGTTCTTCTTTTTGTTGATATGGCGGATGATGTTGATGGATTTTCGAATGTTGTACCATCCTTGCATTCCTGGGATGAATCCCACTTGATCATGGTGTATGATCCTCTTGATGTATTTTTGAATTCGGTTTGCTAATATTGTGTTGAGTATTTTTGCATCTATGTTCATCAGGGATATTGGTCTGTAATTTTCTTTTTTGGGGAGGTCTTTGCCAGGTTTTGGTATTAGAGTGGTGCTGGCTTCATAGAATGAGTTTGGAAGTATTCCCTCCTCTTCTGTTTTTTGGAAAACTGTAAGGAGAATGGGTGTTATTTCTTCTCTATATGTCTGGTAGAATTCAGAGGTGAATCCATCAGGTCCGGGGGTTTTGTTCTTGGGTAGTTTTTTGATTACCACTTCAATTTCGTTGCTGGTGATTGGTCTGTTTAGTTTTTATGTTTCTTATTTGGTCAGTCTTGGAAGGTTGTATTTTTCTAAGAAGTTGTCCATTTCTTCTAGGTTTTGCAGCTTGTTAGCATATAGATTCTCATAATCTTCTCTCATAATTCTTTGTATTTCTGTGGGGTCCATCATTATTTTTCCTTTCTCATTTCTGATTCTGTTTATGTGTGTAGATTCTCTTTTTCTCTTAATGAGTCTGGCTAGGGGTTTATCTATTTTGTTTATTTTTTCAAAGAACCAGCTCTTGGTTTCATTGATTTTTTTCTATTGTTTTATTCTTCTCAATTTTATTTATTTCTTCTCTGATCTTTATTATGTCCCACCTTCTGGTGACTTTGGGTCTCCTTTGTTCTTCTTTTTCCAATTTCAGTAATTGTGTATTTAGACTGTTCATTTGCGAATGTTCTTCCTTCTTTAAATAGGCCTGGATTCCAATATACTTTCCTCTTAGAACGTCCTTTGCTGCGTCCCACAGAAGTTGTGGCTTTGTGTTGTTGTTGTCATTTGTCTCCATATATTCTTTGATTTCTGTTTTGATTTGGTCGTTAACCCATTGATTAATTAGGAGAATGTTGTTAAGTCTCCATGTATTTGTGAGCCTTTTTGTTTTCTTTCTAAAATTTAAGTCCTGTTTTATACCTTTTTGATCTGAGAAGTTGGTTTGTAGAATTTCTATATTTTTGACTTTACTGAAGTTCTTTTTGTGGCCTAGTATGTGGTCTATTCTGGAAAATGTTCCATGTGCACTTGAGAAGAATGTGTATCCTGTTGCTTTTGGGTGCAGAGTTCTGTAGATATCTGTTAGGTTCATCCGTTCTAGTGTGTTGTTCAGTACCTCTGTGTCTTTACTTATTTTCTGTCTGGTTGATCTGTCCTTTGGAGTGAGTGGTGTGTTGAAGTCACCTAAAATGAATGCATTGCTTTCTGTTTCCTCCTTCAATTCTGTTAGTATTTGTTTCAGATATGCTGGCGCTCCTGTGTTGGGTGCATATATATTTATAATGGTTATATCTTCTTGTTGGATTGACCCCTTTATCATTATGTAATGTCTTTCTTTATCTCTTGCTACTTTCTTCGTTTTGAAGTCTATTTTGTCTGACACAAGTACTGCAACACCTGCTTTTTTCTCCTTGTTGTTTGCACGAAATATCTTTTTCCATCCCTTCACTTTTAGTCTGTGTATATCTTTGGGTTTGAGGTGAATTTCTTGTAGGCAGCATATAGATGGGTCTTGTTTTTTTATCCATTCTGTTACTCTGTGTCTTTTGATTGGTGCATTCAGTCCATTTACATTTAGGTGATTATCGATAGATATGTACTTATTGCCACTGCTGGCTTTAGATTTGTGGTTATGACAGGTTCAAGGGTTGCTTGTTTACTATCTAACAATCTAACTTAACTTTCCTGTTAAGCTATTGTAAACACAGTCTGATGTTTCTTTATTTCTGTTCCTTCTTATTCTTCCTCCTTCATTCTTTATACACTAGGTGTTTTATTCTTTGCTTTTAGTTAGTATTTGGATGTTCTGCTTTCTTTGCTATGATTTTATTTTCTCTGCTGACATCTTTTTAGCCTTAGGAGTGCTTCCCTCTAGAGCAGTTCCTTTAAGATATCCTGTAGAGGTGGTTTACGGGAGGAAGTGAGGAAGTGACAATGCAGAAATGAGACAAGCCATTGACGGGCTTAGCAGCCGACTGGACAAGATGCAAGAGACTGTTAATGGAATAGAAATCAGAGAACAGCAGAGAGAGATAAAAGGATCTCTAGGAATGAAAGAATATTAAGAGAACTGGGTGACCAATCCAAACGGAACAATATTTGCATTATAGGAGTGACACAGGAAAAAGAGAGAGGAAAAGGGATAGAAAGTGTCTTTGAAGAAAAAATTGCTGAAAACTTCCCCATGCTGGGGAAGGAAATAGTCTGATAGTCCACGGAAGCCCACAGATCTCCCAACACAAAGGACCCAAGGAAGACAACACCAAGACACATAATAATTAAAATGGCAAAGACCAAAGATAAAGACAGAGTATTAAAGGCAGCTAGAGAGAGAAAAAAGATCACCTACAGAGGAAAACCCATCAGATTATCATCAGACTTCTCAACAAAACCTTACAGGCCAGAAGAGAATGACATGATATATTTAATGTAATGAAACAGAAGGGCCTCGAACCAAGAATATTGTATTCAGCACGATTATTATTTAAATATGACGGAGCGATTAAACAATTTCTAGACAAGTGAAAGCTGAGAGAGTTTGCCTCCCATAAACCACTTCTACAGGATATCTTAAACGGATTGCTCTAGAGGGAAGCACCCCTAAGGCTAAAAAGATGTCACCAGAGAAAACAAAATCATAGCAAAGAAAGCACACCATCCAAATACTAACTAAAGGCAAAGAATAAAACACCTAGTATATAAAGAATGGAGGAGGAAGAATAAGAAGGAACAGAAATACGGAAACATCAACCTGTGTTTAAAATAACTTAACAAGAAAGTTAAGTTAGATTGTCAGATAGTAAAGAAGCAACCGTTGAACCTTTGGTAACCACGAATCTAAAGCTAACAACATTCTCCTAATTAATCAATGGGTTAATGACCAAATCAAAATAGAAATCAAAGAATATGTGGAGACTAATGACAACAACAATACAAAGCACCACTTCTGTGGTACGCAACAAAGGCAGTTCTAAGAGGAAAGTATATTGCAATCCAGGCCTATTTAAAGAAGGAAGAACATTCCCAAATAATAGCCTAAAGACACAATTACTGAAATTGGAAAAAGAAGAACAAATGAGGCCCAAAGTCACTAGAAGGAGGGACATAATAAAGACCAGAGAATAAATAAATAAAATTGAGAAGAATAAAACAATAGAAAAAATCAATGAAATCAAGAGCTGGTTCTTTGAAAAAATAAACAAAATAGATAAACCCCTAGCCAGACTCATTAAGAGAAAAAGAGAATCTATACACATAAACAGAATCAGAAATGAGAAAGGAAAAATAATGATGGGCCCCACAGAAATACAAAGAATTATGAGAGAAGATTATGAGAATCTATATGCTAACAAGCTGCAAAACCTAGAAGAAATGGACAACTTCTTAGAAAAATACAGCCTTCCAAGACTCACCAAGCAGGAAACAGAAAAACTAAACAGACCAATCACCAGCAACGAAATTGAAGTGGTAATCAAAAAACTACCCAAGAACAAAACCCCCGGACCTGATGGATTCACCTCTGAATTCTACCAGACATATAGAGAAGAAATAACACCCATTCTCCTTACAGTTTTCCAAAAAATAGAAGGGACGGGAATACTTCCAAATTTACTCTATGAAGCCAGCATCACTCCAATACCAAAACCGGCAAAGACCTCACCAAAAAAGAAAATTACAGACCAATATCCCTGATAAACGTAGATGCAAAAATACTCAACAAAATATTAGCAAACCAAATTCAAAAATACATCAAGAGGATCATACACCATGATCAAGTGGGATTCATCCCAGGCATGCAAGGATGATACAACATTCGAAAATCCATCAACATCATACGCCATATCAACAAAAAGAAGAACAAAAACCACATGATCATCTCCATAGATGCTGAAAAAGCATTTGACAAAATTCAGCATCCATGCATGATTAAAACTCTCAATAAAATGGGTATAGAGGCCAAGTACCTCAACATCATAAAGTCTATATATGACAAACACACAGCTAACATCCTCCTTAACAGGGAGAAGGTGAAAAGAAAGCTTTTCATCTAAGATCGGGAACAAGACAGGGATGCCCACTGTCTCCACTCTTATTCAACATAGTACTGGAGGTCCTAGCCACGACAATCAGACAAAACAAAGAAATACAAGGCATCCAGACTGGTAAAGAAGAAATCAAACTGTCACTATTTGCAGATAACATGATATTGTACATCAAAAACCCTAAAGACTCCACTCCAAAACTACTAGAATATCTGAATTAGCAAAGTTGCAGGATACAAAATTAACACACAGAAATCTGTTGCTTTCCTATACACTAACGATGAGGTAACAGAAAGAGAAATCAGAAAAACAATTCCGTTCACAATTGCTTCAAAAAGAATAAAATACCTAGGAATAAACCTAACGAAGAAAGTGAAAGACCTATACTCTGAAAACTACAAGACACTCTTAAGAGAAATTAAAGAAGACACTAACAAATGGAAATTCATCCCATGCTCTTGGCAAGGTAGAATAAATATTGTCAAAATGGCTATACTACCTAAAGCAATCTACAGATTCAATGCAATCCCTATCAAAATACCAACAGCTTTCTTCAATGAACTGGAACAAATAATTCTAAAATTCATATGGAACCACAAAAGACCCCGAATAGCCAAAGCAATCCTGAGAAGGAGGAATCAAACAGGGGGAATTACAATCCCAGACTTCAAGCTCTACTACAAAGCCACAGTAATCAAGACAATTTGTTTTTGGCACAAGAACAGACCCACAGACCAGTGGAACAGAATAGGAAATCCAAACATTAACCCAAACATATACAGCCAATTAATATTTGATAAAGGAGCCTTGGATATACAAAGGGGAGATGACAGCCTCTTCAGCAGCTGGTGTTGGAAAAACTGGACAGCTACATGTAAGAGAGTGAAACTGGACTACTGTCTAACCCCATACACAAAAGTAAACTCAAAATGGATCAAAGACCTGAATGTAAGTCATGAAACCATAAAACTCTTAGAAAAAAACATAGGGGAAAATCTCTTGGACATAAACATGAACGACTTCTTCATGAACATATCTCCCCAGGCAAGGGAAACAAAAGCAAAAATGAATAAGTGGGACTATATCAAACTAAAAAGCTTCTATACAGCAAAGGACACCATCAGTAGAACAAAAAGACATCTTACAGTATGGGAGAATATATTCATAAAGGACGTATCTGATAAGGGTTTGACATCCAAAATATATAAAGAACTCACACACCTCAAGAAAGAAAAAGCAAATAATCCAATTAAGAAATGGGCAGAGGACATGAATAGATACTTCTCCAAAGAAGAAATTCAGATGGCCAACAGGCACATGAAAAGATGCTCCACATCGCTAATCATCAGAGAAATGCAGATTAAAACCACAATGAGATATCACCTCACACCAGTGAGGATGGCCAACATCCAAACACAAACAACAGAAATGTTGGCGAGGATGTGGAGAAAAGGGAACTGTCCTACACTGCTGGTGGGAATGCAAATTAGTTCAACCATTGTGGAAAGCAGTATGGAGGTTCCTCAATAAACCCAAAATAGAAATACCATTCGACCCAGGAATCCCACTCCTAGGAATTTACCCTAAGAACGCAGCAGCCCAATTTGAAAAAGACAGATGCACCCCTATGTTTATCGCAGCACAATTTACAATAGCCAAGAAATGGAAGCAACCTAAGTGTCCTTCAGTAGATGAATGGATAAAGAAGATGTGGTACATATACAGAATGGAATATTATTCAGCCATAAGAAGAAAAGAAATCCTACCATTTACAACAACATGGATGGAGCTAGAGGGTATTATGCTCAGTGAAATAAGACAAGTATCAAATGATTTCACTCATCTGTGGAGTATAAGAAGAAAGAAAAAAACTGAAGGAACAAAACAGCAGCAGATTCACAGAACCCAAGAACGGACTAATAGTTACCAAAGGGAAAGGGACTGGGGAGGATGGGTGGGAAGGGAGGGACAAGGGGGAAAAAGGGGCATTATGATCAGTAGATGTAATGTTGGGGGGGCACGGGGAGGGCTGTACAACTCAGAGAAGACAAGTAGTGATTCTGTAGCATGTCATTACGCTGATGGACAGTGACTGTAATGGGGTTGGTGGGGGGGACCTGATGAAGGGGATAGTTTAATAACCATTATATTGCACATGTAATTGTAGATTAATGATACCAAAATAAATTATTAAAAAAAAAAACTACACTGAGTACCTACTATGTGCCAGGCACTATTCTAGGTGCCAGGACAACCGCAGTGAACAAAACAGACTAAGATGCTTACCCTTGTAGATGTGACATTCTACAGGTGGCTGGGGAAACACAAAGAAAGAAATAATAGGCATGCAAATGGTAACTAAGTAATTTCCACAGAAAGTTTTCCAGTGATCGGGGCTATGGAGGAATATATAATTAAGGAGGGAGGGATACAGGAGGAGCTGTGGCCTGGTGCATATTACAGAGTACAAAGTCCTCACAGAGAAGGTCAGATCTGATGACAACATGAAGGAGGTGTGGGAGTGAGTCATATGCTCCTGGGTGGGGAGCATTCCAGGCCCAGCAGACAGTCAGTGCTAAGGCGCTAAATCAGGAGTGTGCCTAGGGAATTTGAGGACCCCTGACATCAGGACTCAGATGTCTATGGGTGGGTTTTCATAGCTGCTATTAAGCCAACCCTCAATTATCTTACACAGAGGGTTGGGCAGGACGTGTCACAGTTAATGCTAAAATCATAGTCAAGTCAAAAAAATCACTGTCAACTAGCCAAAATAAGCCACAAAAGAGATTTAATGTAAACTCATTTGCTTAAAATTATGCTCAATATTTAGGAACACAGGTGCCATCCAAACGTACTAAACCAAGAAATGCCACCGCTTAGATATCTTAAATGTGAACCATACCCCTGTCCCTCAAACAGAAAAACTGTGTCATTTAGTTCTACACAGTGGACTTCTATACAAATAATAAGCTTGAAACTTTGTAATCAGGGAAAGACACATTCAAACCATAAAGTGATTCCATTTTATTTTCAGACTGGCAAAAATTAAGGAATTAAAACAAAGTTGGACCATCCGAGCATGGGAGTGGGTACAGATACAGGAGTCAGCTCGGCACAGCTAGGCGCACTGCAAGTTGGTTCAGACACTTTGACAGCCAGTTGGCAACATGTAGCAGGACTGAAGATGCACATACAATTTCCACCCCTCCAGTGCTTGCCTACATATATAACCTGAAGAAACTCGTGCAGCTTTACAGAAGACCCAGGCAAGAATGCCCACAAGCCCGTGATGATGCTGAAAACTGGAAATAACTTTGCTGTCCATGCCCAGGAGAATCATGAATATATTTGATAATATTCAAGTGGATTCTTCAGAGCAGGGAAAGATGGGCCAACTGGAATGTCACGTATCAATACGTCTTTTTGGCCAAAGAGGAAAAGCACAGTTTGCAGGAGGACAGTTGTAGAATGATAACCTTTAGATGAAGCTTAAAATAAGCAAAGCAGAACAAAACAAAAAGAAACAAAAAACCCCAACCAAAATAGCACTGTCTGCTGTTCACACCTATGTAGTAAAAGCAAACCGGTATTGCCCTCCTTTGCAGCATTGCAAGCCACTCCTCTTCTTTGCAGGTTCCTGTGATTTGGGACTCCATGGTACAAGAAGCAGGGAACTGCAATCTTTCTTGGTGTCTGGTGACAGGTACTAAAAACAAAAGGCCTCTCCTGGTGGCAGTTAAAGTATCAGTGGTTGGGCTTTAACGAGACCTTTACTGCCCCCACTCTACTGCCTCTCACATTACATTACAAGTCTCAGGCTTCAGGTAATAAGTGTTTGTGTTGGGCAGTCACTATGAATAATCAAGTTTAAGGGTGCTGAAACGGTGTGCCTTTCATCACTCCTACTAGTGGCACACTCGGCACCTCTCAAATGTCACTTGTGACTCTGCAAGGACCAAGAGGAGTCCAGTCTGTGAGCCTGGGACTTCTTAACCCCTTCAATCACCAGTTTGGGTGGGGAATTGTAGCCTTGCTCTGACTGACGGCTAACTATGTTCTGACTTACACTCTATGAAAGGGGACTGGAGTGGACAGGATTCTTAAAGACCCATTGCTAAGGCTGGAGCTGATGGCAAGCCTCTTGGCCACCACCCTGGTAGAGCCTGCATGGGTGTCAACTTAACACAGTTGAAAGCAGAGCCAAAAGGTGGTGGGTTCAGATCTCTGGTGGCATTATTTGAGTGCCTGGGTCTAGGTGTGCCTGAATTTAACTGTGGACAGTTCAATTTTTAAGCCAATAAATGTCTTTTTCCTTAAGCCAATTAGTTGGAAACAAACTCAAAACTTAGCAATCAAAGGAGAGTCCTAACATAGGGCTTAAACATGATTCTGATCACCACTGACTAGCTAGGTCTCTCTCGTAGTCTCACCTTGAGTCATCCTTTGAAGTGCTCTTTGAATACATTCCTTCCTTTTTGTTCACTGCTAGGACTCCAATCCAAATCTCCATCATTCTTCCAGTTTTATAACCTCTTGGGTGAGACCCTGCAGTTTGCAAATTAACACACTTGTACTATAACCACCTGTAGTTCAGCTAAAACCAGGAACTAATGATCTGAGCTCACCTCTCACTTTTCTTCTCTCTCCCAATCTTTTCTCCCATGTCCCCAGGAAAACCACTTCTATCCTTAGCCTTTTCTCAGGGTATTCCCTTCACCTCTTGCCTTAATGAAAGCGAGGCTGCCTGGCCAGACCCCTAAGGTGGAGAATGCCTTTCCTCTCCTGCCCCAGAAGCTTCAGGGCAATAGAAGGATGTCCTTGCTCTTTACCGCCACACCCAGATATGGGACCTGTTGTCACAGTCACCTGTCTCCCACCTTCTCCCTGTCTTTGTTAACACCATCTCTCAGCTCCCTGGTTACCCCTCTTCATGCACTGACAAGTTTAGTCTCTCACTCGTGGTATTCCTCCCCGCCTCAATTCCTGTCATCATTCTTAGGGATTCAACTGCTATTAAAGAGATGCTTCCAGCATCCTGAACGCTTCACTTCTGTGACCTCCACACCCACCACCTTTTCTGTTTTTGTACCTGAAACACCAGTGCTGTGCTCACACCCTAAACCTTTACACAAACTGTGTCATCTGCCTGAAATATTCTTCCAACCCTGCCTCCTTGCCTAGCTACCTCCTTCTTGTTTGGACAGCAGAATAGCCTTCCCCGACCACCTCACTGAAGGAGCATCCTCTGTTTTATTCTGTCATGGTCTTTGCTATTTCCTTTCAAAAGCTGAAGTCAGCTGGTGATCACATATTCTCTCGTTGTAATTTATATCATGTAAATAACATTACATACAACTAATAGAAGACAATGTAAATACACAAAAATCTCTAGTCTTAGAGAAAAGATCAGAATGAAAACACAATGTGCATTCCCAAATAAAACAATATAAAATACTATGTACTGAAATATCAGAGTCCATAAATGGAAAAAAAAATCTTGCTCCATAAAAATTTTTTTTGTGGGGCATGTAATATTCTTGTCTTTATTTCACTGAATATATATTTTTGCTGCTGTACTAATAGTGTACATATAATTTTATATTCTACTTTTTTTATCCGATTATTTTATTTTTCTTATTACTTTTGAAGTCTTCATAACCATCATTCTACCTGGCTATGTACTATTGCATCCAATTAAAACACCATAGTTTATATAATTTCCCTCTTTTTGGTGGTTTCAAATTGTTCTCAGTTATTTTTTAAAAAGTTTGCATTAAACACGTGTGGGCCAGCAGTTTTTCCTTCTTTTGCATTATTTCTTTAGACTAATTCCCAAAAATAGAATTTCTGTGTTAATAGCTGTTACCCGATCAAGAATGTGCTAATTTTGAGTTTCTCAAATTAACCTAAGAGCTCTCAAAACATCAGACCACAAGAAAAAAAAAAACAAAAAACCCAACGTTACAAAGACTGCCTAAGTCACCTGAGTTACCTCTAGGATGTAACCACAGAGCTGACTGATAAAACACGATGAAACAAGCTTGCATATGGCGTCAGTGCCTCCAAATACGTGTGTTCCAGAAGGGTGATGAATAAATTGCAGTTGTCATTCAGACACTGTCATCTATTTATTTTTTATTTTTATTTTTTATTAAGGTATCATTGATATACACTCTTATGAAGGTTTCACATGAAAAACATTGTGGTTACTACATTCACCCATATTATCAAGTCCCCCCCAGACCCCATTAAAGTCACTATCCATCAGTGTAGTAAGATGCCACAGAGTCCCTACTTGTCTTCTCTGCAGACACTGTCATTTAGATTCAAATAACATTGAGTCTCATAGTGAGAAAGTCATTCCATTTTCATTCTTCAACAATGTCAATAGAAAGTCTCAACTTGGTGCCACTGTACCTTGAACACCTTTTTAATGTTGCCTAATCCTCCCTTTCAACTGAAAAGACAGCAGATCTCAGGTATAGAACATTCAGCAGAGTACCAAGCTAGAAATGAACAACATTGTTCAGTTTTCCTAGTGTTTGACTTGCCCATCACCTTCTATTTATGTTACTGCTGACAATTTATGGCAGTGACAGGAAGTTTTCCTTAAAAATAAATATGCTTAGAATGTGGAGAAATCAGAACCCTCAAACATTATTGGTAGGATTGTAAAATGGTGCAGCCACATTAGAAAATAGTTTGACAGTTCCTCAGAAGGTTAAATATAGAACATGGCCCAGCAGTTCCACTCCTAGGTATATACCCAAGAGGAATGAAAACATGTCGACACAGAAACTTGCACACAAATGTTCATAGCAGCATTATTCACAGTAGCCAAAAAGTCCAACCCAAATGGCCATCGACTTATGAAGTGATAAATAAAATGTGGTATATCCACACAATGGAATATTATTTGGCAATAAAAAGGAATAAAGGGCTGATATATGCTACAGCAGGCATGAACCTTAAAAACTGAACTATGAACGTCATGAAAACACAAAAGATCACGTATTTCATGATTCCATATATATAAGGAATCCAGAATTAGAAAATCCATTGAGACATAAGGCAGATTAGTGGTTAGTAGGAGCTAGGGGAAGGGGCATTGCAGACTGCTTAATGGGTACAGGATTTCTTTATTGGTTCTGAACTTGAAAATGTTGGTTCTTGAAAATGCTCTGAACTTAGATGTGGGGATGGTAGCACAACTCTGTGAATAAAGTAACAACCCCTGTGCTGTACACCTTCAAAGGATATTCCAATTACATTGCAATAAAGCTGTTATTAAATAAATAAGTAAATCAATACACACACTTAGGTTTATAACAAGGATAGATTAAGCAAAACATTTCTTTAAGTTAGCAATGGTAATGTAGCCATATAATAAGAATGGTGACGCTGATGTGGGGAAGACTGATGTTTGGAAAATGCTGCCCCAAGTGTCCCAGCTCTAGCCCTCCCTGTGCAAATGAAAAGTGATATTCAGAATAACCTCAGAGGCTCCACTCTGTCTGAGACGAGGCGTCTCCTTAATCGCTTAAAAGTCTCAAGAGTGTGACTTAATTAAACTTCAATTTCTGGAGTGTATAAATAATGAAATAGGGCATTTATGTGTAGTGCTATTTACTTTGTAGCCTATTACTGCGAAACACACTGAATTATTAAAGTGAGTAATTGGCTCTACTCAGCCCCTCTTTCCTGCCGTCTCCTGCTCCCTCTCTTATCAGAGCTGCTCTGCAACGGACAAGCTAAATTAACTCAGGCAGATGCACCGATACACACGGCCAGTGTCAGCTGGACGGAAAATTGTAGCTCTTTCAAATACAGTCTAAAACAGTGCTGCTGATAACTAGTTTTTATCAGGAAGGAAACATAGCAATATGTGGGGAGAAAAGGGTAGAAGATGAATTTTAAGAAGTTGGGCACGCTCACCTTAGGGAACAGAACCCCCACTCCCAAGTGGAATCTTTTACAAGAAGTCATAGCTATTCAAACACGGAGAAGGTCTGCAAATGAGGCCAAAGTGGCAGTTTAGGAAGCAGAAACACCTTGATATGGCCCTAGAAGGAGAGTCTGGTGATGGGTAATTATATCCACATTAAGAGTTGGCAGCAAGAGGCACTAATAAAGTTCCCTGCAAACCAGAGCTTTGGGAACGCAGTAATGCCCTGACAAAAAATTTCCCCACTGACGCTGTGAGTAGAGGCTTCACCTAGAAACCCAGACATGACGCTAAGGACTGTGCTAACCGTTAAATCACTTTTAATGACCCGTAGTTTGGAGTTAAATCAAGTATCATTAATCTTCCAAGATAGCCAGAGAAGCTGACATTTGCCTTGAAGTCACGGTATTGTACAAACGATGTTGAGAATGCGCCAAAAAACTGCCCCGGGGGAGGGGAGTGTGCTTAACACCATAATTTGGTAAGTGCCTCCAGTTACGAATATTATATATTTAATTTGGATCATGATATTTTAAATAGGGCTGTGTTCCTAAACAAAGTCTACGCCGAATGCATAGTAGATGTTTAATGCCTAAAGTTGGTAATTTTGTCTGCGTCTATATATGTATGCGTCTGCTTTGAGACATGATTATACACATACACAAACCTCATGATTAGTAAGTAGCAGAGCAAAACGCCAAACCCAGGAAGCTGGACTTCAGAGCTCATGCTTTGAATCACTGTGCTATATTTGGGGCCACGTACAAGTGAGTTAGAAAAGGAGTCCATTCTGGGCATATGAACCCTTTATCTTACTCAGGGCTCCTGGCTTAGCCATCTGAGCTTGGACTGGCTGTCAGCCCCACGACCTTCAGCAACTCTCACCTGTGTAACCCATCCATTCGCCATTAGCTGAGGTCACCACACAACTTTGTTTATAATTCTTCTCCCTCCAAAACTCTATGATGCTGCCTGGACTAATTCTCATTTTTATTTTTCCCCTTAGGATTGCTCCTGACACACAGGAGATTCTATTTCTCCATCTCCCTCTTCTTTTCAAATTAAGATGTTATGGAGACATTAAAATATGAACTAGCAGTGCTAGTTGGAAATAAATGGCTGGTGACATGAGAGGGAGAAGAATGAGGATCACATATTCTACAAATGGACATTTCTATCTCATTTCCCGAAAAAGAACGTAAAAGGAAAGACGTAAAGGGAGAAAATTGGTCTCCCCAACTAATTTCCATCCTCCTATGCCTCAGGCGAATAAGGGATTTTTAATTTTTATGATAACTTATATACTTTGTTTTATAAATTATGCAAGTAATGCATACATTTATCATAGAAAATAATTTTAAATGCAGACAAGCCAAAGGAAGGCACCCCTAATTCTAATTCCATAACCACTGCGAACATTTTGGTATAATCTTCCAGATGATAATAATCTTCCAGACTTTTATGCAGTGTATGTGGGTGTGTGTACATCAATGTGTTAAGTGTAGAAAAACTCTTTAAAAAAGGGCAAAATGTTTATAGCCCATTTTTTCCTCTACTAATATGAAAAATCTTAAAATACAAAAATAAAGAATTTATCAAAGGGCTCTTCTTCAAAGGGATTCTAGATGGCAATGACACAGTTCAAATTTCAAGATTTGTGCCCAAGTACAGGATTGTCATAAGCGATTTGGCTCTAGAAGCACATAGACTTGGCTTCAAAATCTAGGTCTGCCACTTGGCTGTCCCATCTTGAGCAAATGCTTTAACTACCTCCAACCCTCAGTTTTGCCACCTGTAAAATGAGCATATTGATTATAGAGGACATCTGGTTTTGATTTTGGTGTCTCTTGGTAGCACCCATTTCTACGAGCTTCCAGTAAGAGCACCTCAATTTTCTTTGGGGAAACCACCTATTCTTCTTCTGTTCTATAAGGTTTGGATGGCCGGGGCGTCCTCCCCCAGGCATGGCTGGCAGTAATCGGCTATGCCTGCGATCCAGGTCAGGGCAACAGACAGGCAGCCCTGGGACTGGTGCAGGAGTCAAGCTTTTCCCTTAGTGGTTACTAAAGGAGGAGAAGGCAAGCCCAGACCGGTTTGAACTACCACGTGGAGGAAACTCCTATGAGAGTGTGGCCCGCAAAGAAGGAAGCAGAGATGAAAGATGGAGGCATCATGGGTAGAAACCCTGTGTATGCCTATGACGCAAGCATTATCGCCTCTGTACTTCACAGTATATATGCGCCAGTAAGTCTCCTTTTATGACTGAGACAAGGTTAATGAGATGAGATCCTATCACGTGCAACTGGAAGAGTTTTGACTATCTAATAATAGTACCTATCTCCTAGGCGGTTATGAAGATTAAATGAAATAGTGTGCCAAAGAGCCTCATATCGTACCTGGCATATTTTAAGTCACATCAAATATTAGTTGTTATCACCGTCATTGTTATTAAATACTAACTTGAAATGCATCAGAAGCCTTCAATTTTCTCTAAATATGTTATATCCATGCCAACAATGGCTAGGCAGAGCAGCAAAAAGCACATATTAATAAGTACCGATTTTATTTTACCTATTTTATTGCAAACCAGATTTGCACACTTTTTAAACTTCTCTAGAAGGGTCCTCTAAAACATCAGTTCCCATTGTGTGTACAACTTCTCTCGCGGTTATTCTACAACACCAATTTCCAATAACCCGTTCTCCCTGAGGGATGAAATCTGACACTTGAACACCAAGGCTTGTAACTTTGGGGCCAGTGGTCAGACAACCAGGGTCCTCATCATTCTCACTAAACTAGTAGGAGGAATATGCAGGGCATTTTCAAGCCCAACCACAGACGCAAACCCCAAAGCAGTGTCTGTGGACAAAAATTCTGCATTTCGGTTCCCTGAGAATACCTCCTCGGTCCTCAAAACTCTTCACTCACTCTCTGCTTTCCTAAGCTGGACAGCAATAGCTCTCTGCCCTTGAGTAGACATCAAAGCCACAGACAGTCAGAATTCTGGGCTTGAAATGCCCCAGAATAGCCCAACACCCAAGAACCAGTCAAAAGAGTTCTCCTTCATCTGCTCCTCCAGCTTTAACTGAGGACGAGGAGACTGGGGTTGGTGTATCATTTATTATATATGGAAGTTGAGTCTTGATTTCCTCAAGTCATAGCCCAAGTAAAAGCCTGCCTGAATTTGCAGCTGAGCCCCAGCTAACATTTGCTGACAGTTTCTTGTGTGGCACACACTGCGTGCGCATTTTACCTGTATTATTTCATCTCATCGTTGAACTCAGGAGAAAGCCAAGGTTTGCTAAGGACTGACTAATTCAAAGCCACGCAGCCAGTTAGCTGGGTCTAGTGATGATTCTGTTCCTAAATAACAAAGCAACTGTGGATGATAACAGTACTCAGAACAGCAAATCATTTGTTGAGTGACCACCATGAGCCAGCCCGTTCTAGGTGCTCTATGCACATTATTATTATGTTACCTCTTTGGACTTCCCTCCCTCCCCCCACCAGGAAATGAAGTCATATTTTGGATTCTGTGTTCTCTACTGTCTCTTACTTATGTAAAGCTTGAATTCTAAATTGTGCCATGATGAATTCTGATGAGAAAATTACAGGCTTTGGTGTTGCTGAAAGAGGGTGAGGGCAGGGGGCACAGGTGGGCATCGAAAAGTCACCTTCAAATATGCAAAGGCACTCTGCTGGCGCAAAAATCACAGAGGTCGATTAAAGTCAAGAAATTCCTCTTCTAGAGGAAGTTTTCAGAATTTCATAATCTGAAATAAATCAAGTGCTGGAGAGGATTTGGAGAGGAATGTAAAATCAATTCCATCTTCAATGACAGTCTCTTACTTTTGTTTTAAAAATATTCTAAATGGTGGTAAAATATATATGCCATAAAACTTCATCTCTAATTTTCTTACAGTGAACAAATATTTCTAAGGGAAAGAAACCTGTTTTCAAATTTTCTCCCAAGGACTTTCACCTCTGAGTTTGCATGGAGATAAGTGTCCATATGGCTTCTATTAACTGAACTTAGTAAAGGTGCTAAAAGCAGGTGCTGTATACCCAAATTAGCCAGGATTCTTTGGTGGTGAGTGACAGAAATGCAATTCACGGAGCGTAGGAAAGGGGCGAAACAGCACAGCCAGCGAAGGGCAGAAGCTGACTTCAGCATGGACATCAGGACCCGCCCCAACACCAGCTGCCCTGTTGCTCTGCATCGCTTCTCATCTCCTAACGTCACCTTGGAGTCAGGTACTCTCAGTGCAGACCGGCTTTCTCCATGTGGCCGAAACACGGCTGCCAATTCCTGTGCTGCAGACCTTAAGAGTCTCAGCCACTAGAAACTGTTTGCCCTTATAGTGTCTCTGATCTCAATGTTCAAAATCCCTAAAAAAAGGCTCTAACTGGGTTCAGGACCTGATGCTTGAGTCACCTGCCCCCTGGGTCAAGGTCAAGTGCCTAAAATGGCTGCTCCTGGGTTGGCGGATGTTCACTTCCTGTGGGTTCCCTTCCTCTCCACCGACAGCACCGAGATGTTGATTTAAGGAAGCAGCTGATGCGCTTAAGAAGATTTTGGATGCAGAAATAACAGAAACCTCACCTGCAATGCATGTAGGGCCCAAGTAGGGCAGACCTCAGGGTGTGTTGATTCCTGGGCTCAGTACTATTCTCACGAATCCCCTTCTTTCTCTATTCTGCTGCTCGGAGTGAAGGTTTTATCCTATAGCTGGTTCTCTAAGGGATCATAGGAGTAACTGGGATTATTTATTTCCTAGTTCATACCCAGCAGATGGAGTCTTGTGTCCAATATGTAAAATAAGTTCTTCCTTTTGGATAGACCGGACCAGCTTGGGGCCTGTAACACCTGCAGACCAATATTCTGTTGCCAGAGTAATGAACATATTGAATGTTTTCATCCTCGATATGCAAAGCTTACAGCATGCAAGGATGGGATTATCATGGCTGACTTCGACCGGGTCTTGGAGGTGTTGTCTACTCACAAACTGCAGTGGGGCAGGGGGTGGGGACGGCAGTCAGGAGCCAACCACACTATCTACCATGTCTCTCCCCACCCCAGGGGTCTGGGTGGTCTTGGCCACATCCCTGACTCAAGCGGTGGGCTCTGCTTGGCCTAAGTCAATTAGTTGGTCCTATCCTGCCTCTCTGCTCCTTCCCATCCCTCCTTCAGACTACAGGAGCTACTGAGATGGGAGAAAACTTGCTGGGGTTTTTGGGAAATAAAAACATTCCCTCCCCCAGATAAGCAAGGGAAGGAGGTTGAATGATCATGTGGTAATGGATTAGAGCTGGAGACAGGATGCACCCATGTTTAGCTTAATATAGATAGAGATGGCTGCATATGGAAATATTTATAAATATGTGTATACACATATGTTAGTATAAACACATGTTTTCCTCTGCCAGCATATACAAGCCGCTCTGTCACCTAAAAGAAATGATACCCCAGAAGCAACAAGCATGCCTAGTGCCCAGTTCTTGGTTACTAATAACCATTCTCCAAAGAGAGGGGTCAGGGCTCCTTGAAGAAATGGCAAGAAACATACGAGATGAGCATCCCGGAGCACCCTGTGGTGCCAGAGAGTAGGGGAGGGCTCAGAAAAATAAAAATGAAAACAAAACCCCGAAAAACACATTGAGGGGAGAGGTATGTCAGAGGAACACAGAAGCTGAAAGAGCTCCTAATGGCCAAAACAGAAAGAATTTCAGCAACAAAGTAAAGTCATATTAGATTGTAACTCAAAGCATAAAACAAATATCCATAGGTCCATACAAACTAGTAAATGGGGCAGAAGCATCAAGCCTCCCATGCAGAAGAATCTCAAGTAATTTATACAGATACTCCCCCTGTGGAGGAGAGCATGACTCTTCACACCTGAGGGGTGGGCTACGCACGGCGACCTCCTTCTAAAGTGGACAGTGTGGAGACAGGGGAAGAGAGAGAGCCTACAGCGGAGAAACCAGACAAACATGACCTCCGCCAGGAGACCAAGGCCTATATTAGCAGTCAGGTGTCACGAGGTGATGAAAATGGCACCGAACCTCTGTGGCTTTCCTCCCAATAATCCATAACCTCAGGATTATCAAGAGGAAAACATCACACACACCCCAGCGGTGGGGCAGCCTACAAAATAGCTAAAGTGCTCTTCGAAACTCTCAAGGTCGTCGGAAACCAGAGACGTTTGAGAAACTGCCACAGCCCAGAGGGGCCTTGGGAGACTTGACAATTCCATGTAATGGGGTATCCTGGGTGGGATCCTGGAACAGAAAACGGGTATAGGGTAAAAACTAAGGAAATCTGAATAGACTAAGCATTAGTGATAATGTACAGGATTGGTTCATTAATTGTAACAAATGTGTCATACTTGCGTAAGATTTTAATAACAGAGGAAACTGGGTGCAGGGTGTAGAGAAACTATATGGACTACTTCCTCATTTTTTCTTTTTTAAAAACGTAGAACTATTCTAAAAATTAGAACCTATTACAAAGAAAAAAGATTTCCTCTCTCTTAAGGATACTATTAAAGGTCCTCACAATTCTCCTAAAGGGAATGGGATTGTTTTGATATTATTAAATAATAAGTAATTTAATAATACAAGTAAAGTCTAAGCATAGGGCTGGCCCAGGTGAATCCTTCATCTATTTATTAGTTCATTCGACAAATATTTATTGAGTACCCACTATGAGATCATCTCTGTTCTAGATGTCAGCAGTACATGAGGAGAGATGAGTATATAAAATACAACGTCATATAATGATCTGTGCTGTTAAAAAAAAAAACAAAACTCACTAAACAGGGTGAGGGGTAGAAAACGATGGGAGGGTTCTGTTTTTCTAGAGCAGCTGGGAAGACTCTGTGAGGAGAAAATCTGAAAGCACAGATCTGAAAGAAGATAGAAAGCTAACCACGCAAGGATGTTAGCGAACAACATTCCAGCACAAGGAATAAGTACAAAGCGCTGGGGTAGGCATGCGCCCAGTGTTTTTGGACGCCAGTGTCGCCGAAGCAGAGTGAGTGAAGTGGGGAGTGGTAGGACAGGAGGTCAGAGAGCTAAATGGGGCTGAGATCAGACAAGGGCGTGTGGGAAGTCTGTCACTGCAGGGGTTTAACTAGAAAAGACCTGATGGAGTCTACATTGTATTTAAGGTTATTCCAGCAGTTGTTCAGAAAATGGACGGTAGAGGGCGCTAGAATGGAGCCATGCAAACCAGATAGCAGGCTACTGCAGTTGTCCAGGTACAAAAAGACGCTGTTTAGAAGCTCAGGGGTAACCATGGAAGTGGTAGAACTGCTAGCAGTGGGAATGTACTTTGAGACAGAACCAAAAGGGCGTGCTCATCCAGTATGTACAGAGGGTGAAAGAGGAGACTCACGGACTAATCAACAAAAATAAATTTGATTAGAATCAGGACTCATAGGACAAAATATCATAAATGGTACCCAAGATCTGGAGAACATTAAGGTGGTCTAATGTGCTTTAATGTGCTACCAGCTACTTACAGGATGACCATAGACTCGGCATTTTGTTATGTAACATCATCCCGCTTTAGTGAGATCTTTATTCTGTCTTGAACCTTCTGAGAAGACTTATCTCAAAGAGCAAAGGGAACTGCAGGAAATGGTGTCTCTCGATGAGCAAGTATGCTCACTTCCTCTCTTTGGGGCAGATGGGGAGGCTGCCAAGTGTAACGTATTTTTGTATTGTCTCCTCTTTGCCTCCAAATTCTGGGAGGGCGGCAACTCCATTCACCACTGAACAATGAATGCCTGGCCCAGAATATATGCAATAAACATTTGCTGAATGACTGTGGAATGAACTGGCAGAGGAGCACCACAGAGCTTAGAGGTAGCCTAAGTCTCCCTTAGAAACCGCATTTTAAGAGAAAACAGCAATATCCAGGCCAACACAGAAGAAAAAGAATAAAGTTGAGGAGAGGGTTGAGGTTGTATAACCAATAAGAGTTCTAGACTTGAGCCAATAAATAAGAAACAGTGATTTTGCAAGAGACAGCACGAAGGGGTAAGCAGTAGTCATTGCTGGGAGTCTGCAGCTAACCTTGATGATCTCATCATAAGATTGTGAGATGTCAGAGCTGGAAGAGACCTTAGAAAACTTTCGGATTGATTTGCTTATTTTACAGATGAGGAAATTAAGGTGAAATGGCTTGACAGTGGAACCCAATTCTCTGGACTGCAGATGTCAAATTCTTTTTTTATATTTCCCTGATTGGCAGTGATAGTGAACTTCCTTTTCTATCTGTAGGCTTAAAGAAGAGTTTTCAGAAGCAAGCTGGAGAGACAGTTTTCTAAAGTGTAAAGTTAATTCCCAAGTAAAATTCTTCTTTGGAATTCAATTGAAAATGAAAACCAAATCATCTCTCTTGATAATCTTTTCCTATCATCATTCAGTGAAAAGGAGGCAGCACATCACGGTTCTCTTTTTGACATGGCTGCCAGGAAGCTTAGGGCTAAATTTAACACTTAATCCTCATAACAATAGTGGCCTCAGTTTTTGACAAACAGTACTTATTTCCCCCTCTTCTTTATGACTTTCCATTTTTTATAACTATTTCAATGGCCCTATTGTACATGTGTTTTTTACTATAAGTCATCTCAAATTCTTTTTGGAAGTCAGCCAGGTATAAATCACCAATAAACCAAAATAGAAGGAAGATTTCATTTCTCTTGTGCACTAGAACTGCTTCTTAGAGTGTGGTGTCCATTTTCAGATCCCACCCTTGACCTAAAAGCTCAGACCTTACCTCCTCCTGGCTTTATATTTGCAGAGAGGGGAGGCCACCACAGAACAGATTGTGTACAAATGACTAGTTATAAAATTGTAGGGTCTGACTGCTAACTAGGCAAGTCCCTGGAAACTTCTCCAAAATGAAAACAAGATGTGCAAGGAGAGTACTATGTTTCCTGCGCTGACGTGGCAGAACTTCATTTACAGCTGTACCCTGGGGGACGCAACCCCTCCACGGATGGTCAGCAGGTGGTGGACTGTGTCACATCCAACTCCAAGCTTTCAGCTGACTACTCCCCAGGCCTGAAAAATGAGATCACGTAGCCTTCATCTCTTCTGGATTCTAGCCACGTAAAGAGATTAAAGCACTCGTTTTCTGAAAACACGAGGCTTTCTTTTTCCTCCCTAAAATGAAATTCCTCCTCAACCACAAAAATTTAACCCAGGCAGGATTAGGAAAGCAATAAAGGAGTCCATGCAGAGATCTCTCCTGCTTCCTCCCTGCTTCGGACTCTTCTGTTGCCGTGTCTGTCTAGGTAGTAAAAGAAACATTAATAAGTCCCAGAAAATGTCATCTCCAGAGGACACCCACCATGCATGTTCATGCATTTGAACTTGATACTTTCGGTGACTTTTTTGGTTTCCCCTGTTCCCTGAGTTTTTTTAATTTGTTTTTTATTCCTGTGGTGTCGGCCATGATTTCCATGATAATATAAGAGATATGTTCAAAAGAAAAATCACTTCAAGAGGTACTGTTGCTCATGGAAATGGTCCTTCCCTAAAATATCCATTTGGATTCTGTTCATGATCTCTTCCTAGTCAGAGCCAATTTGTTCAGATAGAGACAAGGAGATGCTGCCCCAGTGTTCCCAACACCTTGAAGAATGAGGTAGTTGCAAAAATCTGTGATGTTTCTTTAGAACAATCTCAGAAGAATTATGAAATGCAGGAAAGACTAGTGTATGACAGCAGCCTACCAGGTAAGAGCTCAACCTGGGCCCAGATCGTTTGGATCTTTATCTACCACTTGTTATCTAAGAACCTTGAGCAAATGGCTAAACCTTGTGCATTACTTTCCTCATCTGTAAAATGGGGATGGTATTAGTGCTTGCTTCACAGAGCAGGCTCTCAAACTTCGGAGTGCGCTAGAAACAAGGGGAGGGCTTGTTAAAACACAGATTACTAATCTTGCCCTATGGTTTCTGATTTAGTGGGGCTAGGATGGGGCCTGAGAACCTGCATTTCTAACAAGTGACACATGCTGCCTGTTTAAAGACCACACTTAGAGAACCGCGATCATAGGGTTACATGCAGATGACCTGTATAATATGCACAATGTAAATATTAACGAGGACTATTTTTATGTACTGCTGTTAGCACTATGCCTGGCAAAAGGTTACTTATGTTAAAAGGTGTCAGTTATTACAAGTTGGCCTGTCAACTTACAAATAATGGTAAACTTGCAGTTGAACCATAATATAATCCATTGTAAGAAACCTCAGGATATAGGAGAGAAAATCCCATTGAGTTCCTAATACAAATATCCTTTTAAAGAGCTATCTATTCATAAGGGGTTGTAAGTGGTTCTTAATATTTAAAAGTGATGCCATAGATCATTGGTTTTTCCCCCTCCTAAAACTTGTCAGTACCCATCTGTACATTTATTATGAGGCAGAAGAGAAACTAAAGCTGACACACCTAACTTCTTGAGGTTTTCTGTCACTTCTCTTAGTTACAGTAAAAGCGCCAAAACAGATTTAGTCATTATGGTCAAAAAGAATTCTTCAACTCATTTCAAGTAATCAAGGAGCCCAGGCAAACGCGGATGCTGTAACAGCAGTTAGAAACATCAACAGCTTCAAAAGGGTATAGGAAACAGAGCCGCTACCAGACAGCGGGATTGTTCAAAAGCTCTCCACAACAAAGGACACGAACGCAAATCCCTAACCTGAGGGCGTTCCAGCAACCCCACGGGATAGATAAAAGGCTCTGAAGCAAAGCTGTGGCGTTAAGCCTCGGGTAAGAATCAAACGTCATGTCCAAGGTTAGGATGTGTTCCTTGTCGGACGCTTTGACCATACCGGAGTCTGAAACAGACTCATACTTGAGTCAGGAACAGGGAAACCCCCACTTTCTCGTTGCCGTGCCACGCATCACTCCTCCCAAGGAGAAACTTCTTTTTAATAAACTTAGGTGGAGTGCCTAAGAGATTCAAGGTTCGCTAAGAGGCAGCCAGTCTCTGGTAAATATCTAACTTTTCCAGCTCGATCAAATCTAAGTTTTTAGTAAAAATTCTCCAGTGAAACATGAGAATTAGATAAAGCATTCTTACATCGTGATGGTTTTTGAAAAATTAGACAAAGGGCATGTTTGCAAGAATGCAAACATACGCCTTGCCTGGACAGTTAAAAACTGTAACACAGAAACCACTTTCCCTGATACTTCATTTCCAACGACCGTGGTGATTATTAGCACCAGGCGGGGAGGAGGACTCTACCCAGGTGTTCTTCACTTCCAGCGGGGTAAGCTATGGAAGTGGGCAGCCCGTGGGTGAACTTGGAGGCTGTCCCTCCAGCTCAAAGCCTCCCGCGGACCTGGCCCGGGCGGAGGAGTGAGAC
>JAQQAC010002837.1:93144518-93258049 GCA_029783875.1 Phataginus tricuspis
GGGCGGCGGCGGCGGCGGCGGCGGAGGAGGAGGAGGCGGGAGGAGGCGCGAGCCGCCTGAGGAGGAGCTGCACGCCTACCGTACTGTGTGGAGTAGCCGCCCGTCCGCGCTCCCGCCAGCCGCCCTGCGCTGGGCTTCAGGTAGCGGAGTCTCCAGACCTCTCACTTCCTCCTTCGTTCGTTCGTTCATTCATTCATTCAGTCCCTCCCATTCCACTCCATTCCCTTGTTTACTTCCTCATTCAATTTACCCTTCCTTTCTGTCCTCTCTTCATCTGATTTCCTCATTCTTACACGCATTGCCTCTGTCGTTTATTTTTATTTTTATCCATCCATCCGCGCACCTATCAGTACATCCAGTCAGGCAGGGACATCCCTGCCCTGTTTGCCTGTGCCCAAGAGCCTGGCACTTGGTGGTATCTTTTGGATAAAATCACTCCAGAGGCCTGTAGTCTAAAGAATTTACAGAACAAATTTCAAAGTCTGGGTTTGAAACCGGCACTGCCACTTACCGGCTTGGCGATCCTGAGCAAGCTGCCACAACTTTCTTGTCTTCATTTCTGGACATGCAAACTGGGAATGATAATACTGCTTTCCACAGAAGTATTTTGTGGGCGTTAAATTAATGCATTCAAAGAAACTAGCACAGTGCCTGGCTCACAATAGGTGCCCAATAAAAGCTCTTTGATAATCAGGACAGTAAAACGTAGCTTATCACATATACATAAATGCATATGTTTTTCTTTTTGACATGGATTTTAGATAGAGTGATAACTTCCCAAACCAGTGTAGGAATGGATTCTTCTGAGATTTTAACAGCTAGTCACCAAATCAAAGTTCCAGAATTTCCCAACTAGCCTTCCAAGACACCCCCAATCCCAAATCTGATTAGGACACATCCTCTTATTTTTATCCATGAACTGAGAGCTGACACTGTAAAACCTCTCTTTATAGCATGGCCGCAGAATGAAGAACACCAGTTTAACAATGTCTCTTGAGTTTCTGTCAGATTTCACATTGCCTTATAAATCATTTAAAGTCCAGGTATGTTCTGAATCATTGTCTCTTAACATTATATTGTAATTATTTGAGAACCCATTGTACTTAGTGTTCTAGAAATGAGAATATTTAATAACCTGGAACCTCTTACCAAGCAGGCACATGGGGAACAGCAGGGGGTGAGCTCTATGCTCACGGGGTGCAGTGTTGCAGGTGAGCCAACACCACCCATGGGTTCTCAATGAGGGTGAGAAAACGTCGTGCTAGGAAGCACCTGGAATTGTGGGAAGGATGGTTTGGGTTGTTACATTGATTGACAGGTTTCACTGACATATGCTAAACCTCCTGCAATGCTCAAAGAATGGTCCTGCACTCCAACACAACAAAGAGTTGTCCTGGGTCAAATGCCAACATGGGGGCCCTGTTGAGAAACACTGAGCTTATCTTAATAAGCAATCCCCTCAAAATCCCCAAAATTTCTGTGATTTCTCTATACTAAGCAATCCTTACTATTTTTAAAACTTAATGGAAATAGCCTTATTGACAGTACCTAAAAAGGGGAAACAAACCAAATGTCCATTAACTGATAAGAGGATACACAAAATACGATACATCTGTGAAAAGTAGTACTATTAGCAGTAAAAGGGAATGATCTACTGATGTATGTTATAGCATGGATAAACCTCAAAAACATTATTTGATGTGAAAGAAGCCAGACACAAAAGGCCACTGAATGTACAGTCCCATTCATCTGAAATGTCTAGAAAAGGCAACACTCTTGAGACAGAAAGTAAAGTATTTCTTGCCTGTGGCCTCGGTGGGGGTAAAGATTAACTGTAAATGAGTAGAGAGATTTTATTGGGGCAAAGGAAATACTCTGGAACTGGATTATATTGATGATTGCACAACTCAATACTAAAAATCACTGAAGAGTGCACTTAAAATAGAGCAAATTTTATGAAATGTAAATTAAACCTCAATAAAGTTGTTAAAAAACTTAATGGAGAATTTGGTGACAGTTCAGAGGTTTAGAGGGTTTTTTTCTCAAATATTGTTGATATACAATTTATATTGGTTTCAAATATCCAACACAGTGATTCAACAGTTACCCATATTATTAAATCCTCACCTCCACTAGTGTTGTTATTATCTGTCAACATAGAAAGATGTTACAGAATCATTGCTTATATTCTCAATGCTGTACTGTTATCCCCATGACCAACTTATGATTGAGAATTTTTGTGCCCCTTTATTATCCTCACCCACCCCCATCCCTCCCCCAAGGTAACCCCTAGTTATGCCTCAGTGTCTATTAGTCTACTGCTGTTTTGTACATTCTGTTTTGCTTTGTTTTTATATTCCACAAATAGGTGAAATCATATGGTATTTCTCTTTATCTGCCTGGCTTATTTCACTGAGCATAATACCCTCTAGATCCATCCATGTTGTTGCAAATAGCAGGATCTCTTTTTATTTATGGCTGAATAATATTTCATTGTGTATATGTACCACATCTTCTTTATCCATTCATCTACTGATGGACACTTAGGTTGCTTCCATGTCTTGGCTATTGTAAGTGATGTGGCAGTACACACAGGGGTGTATTTATCTTTTCTAATCAGAGATTTTGTTTTCTTTGGGTAAATTCCTAGAAGTGGAATTATTTGGTCTTATGCTATTTCTATTTTTAGTTTTTTTCAGGAACCTCCATTGTGCTTTCCACAGTAGCTGCACCAATTTACATTCCCACTGACAGTGTAGGAGGGTTCCCATTTCTCCACATCCTTGCCAACACTTGTTATTTCTCATCTTTTGGATAGTGGCCACTCTAGCTAGTGAGAGGTGATATCTCACTGTGGTTTTAATTTCGCATTTCCCTGATGAATAATGATGTGGAGCATCATTTCATGTGTCTGTTGGCCGTCTGTGTGGAGAAATATCTGTTTACATTCTCGGCCCATTTTTTAATGGAGTCATTTGTTTTTTGGGTATTGAGGCATATGAGTTCCTTATGTATTTTGGATGTTAAACCCTTATTGGGTATGTCATTTATGAATATATTCTCCCATACTGTAGGATGCCTTTTTGTTCTGCTGATGGTGTCCTTTGCTGTACAGAACCCTTTAGTTTGATGTAGTCCCGCTTGTTCATTTTTTATTTTGTTTCCCTTTCCCGAGGCAATGTGACCAGGAAAAAATTACTCATGCTTATCTTCAAGAGATTTTTGCCTGTGTTTTCTTCTAAGTGTTTTATGGTTTCATGTCTTACATTCAGGTCTTTGATCCATTTTGATTTTACTTTTGTGTATGGAGTTAGACAGTACTCCAATTTCATTCACTTGTGTATAGTTATTCAGTTTTCACAACACCAGTTATCGAAGAGGCTGTCTTTTCCCCATTGTATATTCATGGCTCCTTTATTGTGTACTAATTTACCATATATGGATGGGTTTATATCTGGGCTTTCTATTCTGCTCCATTGTTCTTGGCCAGTACCATACTGTTTTAATTACCACAGCTTTGTAGTATAGCTTGAAGTCAGGGAGTATAATACCCCAGCTTTGTTTGTCTTTCTCAAGATGGGTTTGGCTCTTTGGGGTATTTTGTGGTTCCATATGAATTTTAGAACTATTTGTTCTAGGTCACTGAAAAGTGCTGTTGGTATTTTGATAGGGATTGCATTGAATCTGTAAATTGCTTTGAGCAGGCTGGCCATTTTGACAATATTAATTTTTCCTATCTATGATCATAAGATAGATTTCCATTTATTTGTGTCTTCTTTATCTCATGAGTGTCTTATATTAGAGTACAGGTCTTTCACCTCCTTGGTTAGGTTTACTCCTAGGTATTTTATTCTTTTTGATTCAATTGTAAATGAAATTCTTTTTCTGATTTCATTTTTCTGCTATTCATTGTTAGTATATAGGAATGCAACGGATTTCTGGGTATTAATTTTGTATTCCACAACTCTGCTGAATCCAGTTATTAGTTCTAACAGTTTTTTGGTGGAGTCTTTAGGGTTTTCTATGTATAATATCATGTCACCTGCAAATAGTGACAGTTTAACTTCTTCCTCATCAATCTGGATGCCTTCTATTTCTTTGTGTTGTCTGATTGCCTTGGCTAAAACTTCCAGTACTATGTTGAATAAAAGTGGTGAGAGTGGGCATCCTTGTCTTGTTCCTGATCCTAGAGGAAAAGCTTTCAGCTTTTCACCATTAAGTGATGTTAGCTGTAGGTTTGTCATATATGGCCTTTATTATGTTGAGTTATGTACCCTCTATACCCATTTCATTGAGAGTTTTTATCATGCATGGATGTTGAATTTTATCAAATGCCTTTTCAGCATCTGTTGAGATGATCATGTGGTTTTTATCCTTTTTGTTAATGTGGTGTATGATGTTGATTGAGTTATGAATATTATACTATCCATGCTTCTCCCGATTAAATTCCACTTGGTTGTGATGGATGACCTATTATGTTTTTTTGAATTCAGTTTGCCAATATTTTGTTGAGAATTTTTGCATCTATATTCATCAGGGTCTATAATTTTTTTTTGTGGTGTCTTTGGTTTTGCTATTAGAGTGATGCTGGCCTCATAGAATGACTTTGGAAGTATTCCCTCCTCTTGTACTTTTTGGAATACTTTAAGAAGAAAGGGTATTAGCTCTTTGTTAAATATTTGGTAGAATTCAGCTGTGAGGCCATCTGGTCATGAACTTTTGTTTGTTGGGAGGTTTTTGATTACCAATTTGATTTCGTTACTGGTAATTGGTCTGTCCGGATTTTCTTTTCTTCCTGGGTCAGTCTTGGAAGGTTGTACTTTTCTAGGAATTTATCCATTTCTTCTAGGTTGTCCAATTTATTGGCATATAATTTTTCATAGAATTCTCTAGAATTCTTTGTATTTCCGTAGTGTCTGTTGTGACTATTCCTTATTCATTTCTGATTTTGTTTATTTGCATATTCTCTTTTCCTTGGTAAGTCTGGCTAGGGGTTAATCTGTTTTTGTTTATTTTCTCAAAGAACCAGCTCTTGGTTTGATTTTTTTCTATTATTTTATTCTTCTCTATTTTATTTATTTCTGCTCTAATCTTTATTATGTCCCTCCTTCTACTAACTTTAGGTTTCACTTGTTCCTATTTTTCTAGTTGCTTTAATTGGAGTTTAGACTGTTTATTTGGGATTGTTCTTGTTTCTTGAGGTAGGCCTGGACAGCTAAGTACTTCCCTCTTAGAACCACTTTTGTGGCATCCCACAAATTTCAGACTGTTGAATTTTTGTTTTCCTTTGCCTCCAAGTATTACTTGATTTCTATTTTAATTTGTTCACTGATCCATTGATTATTTAGAAGCATGTTGTTTAGCCTCCATATGTTTGTAGGCTTTTTTATTTTGTTTGTGTAATTTATTTCTAGTTTCATACCACTGTGGTCTTAGAAGTTGCTTGATATAATTTCAATCTTTTTTAATTTAATGTGGCTCTTTTCGTGTCCTAGTGTATTATCTATTCTGGAGAACATTCCATGTACACTTGAGAAAAAAGTGTATCCTGCTGCTTCTGGGTGAAACGTTCTGTAGCTGTCTGTTAAGTCCATTTGATCTAATGTACTGTTCAGTACTTCTGTTCCCTCACTTATTTTCTGTCTGATCTGTCTTTTGATGTAAGTGTTGTGTTAAAGTCTCCTAAATGAATGTGTTGCAATCTATTTTCCCCTTTAACTGTGTTAGTATTTGTTTTACATATTTAGCTGCTCCTGTGTTGGGTGGATAGACATTTATAATGGTTATATCCTTTTGTTGGACTGACTCTTTTATGATTATGCAATGTCCTTTTTTGTCTCATTAATTTCTTTCTTTTGAAATCAATTTTGTCTGCTATAAGTACTGCTACTCCTGCTTTTATTCCCCCTCTTATTTTCATGAAATATCTTTTTTCATCCCTTCACTTTTAATCTGTGTATGTCTTTGGGTCTGAAATGAGTCTTTTGCAGGCAGCATATAGATGGTTCTTGTTTCTTTATCCATTCTGCCACTCTATGTCTTTTGATTGGTGCATTCAGTTCATTTACATTTAAAGTAATTATTGATAGGTATGTACTTATTGCCATTCTATTAATTGTTTTCTGGTTGTTTTTATACCTCTTCTCTATTCCTTTATTCCTCTCCTATACTCTCTTTTTGTTATTTGATGGTTTTCTTCAGTGTTTATTGGATTTCTCATTTAACTTTTTGTGTATCTGTTATAGTCTTTATGTTTGTGGTTACCGTAAGTTTCAAGGATAACATTCTAACTATATAAGAGCCCATATTAAATTGATGATTCCTTTATTTCAAACACAATCTAAAAGTACTTTTTTTTCTTCTTCCTCCTCCACACTTTATGTATTAAATGTCATAATCTGCACTTGTTGTGTGTCCCTTGACTGACTTGTTTATAGTTGGTTTTACTACTTTTGATCTAATCTTGTACTTACTTGGTAAGTAATTAGTTTACAACCTTTACTGTGGGTTTATTTTCACTGGTGAAACATTTAGCCTTAGGAACATTTCCATCTACAGCAGTCCCTTTAACATATCCTGTAGTGCTGGTTTAGTGGTTATAAATTCCTTGAGCCAACATTTATCTAGGAAATGTTTGATCTCTCCTTCGAATTTGAATGCTAATCTTCCTGAGTAGAGGATTCTTGGTTGACGGTCCTTTTATTTCAATACATTAAATATTTCATGCTAGTCCTTTTTGGTCTGCAAAGTTTCTGCTGACAAGTCTGCTGATAGCCTGATGGGGTTTCCCTTATCAGTAATCTTTTTTTTTCCTCTGGTTGCTTTCAATACTTTCTCCTTATCTTTAATCTTTGTCATTTTAAGTATTATATGTCTTGGTGTTGTCTTCCTGGGGTTCCTTTTGTTAGGGGCTCTCTGTGCTTCCATGACCTAAGTGACTATTTCCTTACCCAGACTGGGGAAGTTTTCAACAATTATTTCCTCACAGAGGCTCTCTATCCCTTTGTCTCTCTCTTCACCTTCTGTTATCCCTATTACATGAATATTGTTTCATTTGGATTGGTCACAGAGCTCTCTTATCATTATTTCATTCCTAGAAATTCTTTTTTATCCCTATTCCTCAGCTTCGTTGTATTCCTATTCTATAATTTTCATCTCATTGATTGTCTCCTCTACTTGCAGCAGTCATTTTAGTTACTATATTCTTCAGCTCTGAGTGGCTGTTTTTCAGCTTTAGTATGTTTGTGTTGAAGTCCTCCCTGAAATTGTCAATACTTTTCAGCAGATCAGTGAGCATATTAATGATTGCTACCTCAAACTCTTTATGAAGAATATTGGTGATCACCCTTTCATTTAGCCTTCTTTCTGGTGTCTTATCCTGTAGTTTTGTTTGGAACATAGTTCTCTGCCTCCTCATTTTGTCAGAGTTTCTGTGTTTCTTTTTGTATTAGATGAATCTGCTATGCTTCCTGGTTTAGCAAGTAGTGGCTTTATGAAGAAGGTGTCCTGTGGTGCCCAGAAGCTCAAGACTCTTTCATCTGTAGTGCCTGGTTCTCTTTGCAGTGGAGCCCCCATTGCTATTGGTGGGCAATGGCTGGGGTGGCCTTTCTGTCTGTCTGCCAGCAGTGGTTTATCTCAGTCCAATGCAGCTGGCAGTTGTCTCAGCTGGCTCTTTATAATTAGAGCAGTGACTTCTACTGGTGTCGCTGTGGCTGGGGCCACCCCCTCTGCCTGCCCTGAAACAATGGCAGAGCTGCTGCGCTAATGGGGTGGGTGAGGCAGTTGTGCGGGCTCTGGTCAGGTGCCGGTTACAGCAAATTGAGAATGGTTGTGAGGCTGCAGGGCACGTGGGCGAGGGGCACTAGCATGTGGCACAGCTGTGGCAGGGTGCATAGGAGCATGGCTGTCACGCTGGTGCCCCCTTGCTGGTGGCAACAAGGCATGCACCACCAGGCTGGGCTGCCCTGTGGGAGGAAGGAGCGCTCGGAGCTGGCGCTTGCAGGCGCTTCCCCAGTTGGGCTGAGATAGGGCTGAGAAAGCTGGGAAAGCCTTCCTCTGCCTACCAGGAAGCAAAGTTGGACACTGCTGGGCCAAGTGGGCAGGCAGGCAGGTCTACAGGGAAGCACCTCGTGGCTGAGCTGCTAGTGAGGGGGATGGAACGTCTGGGGTTTCTGTGATCGCCCAACCTGTTGGGCTGAGGGAGGGCCAGAAAAGCGTTGTCCACCTGCCTTTCCTTCCAGCACCCTTCCCACTGCTGGCAAATCTTTCAAACTGCTGCCTCTGGACCAGCAGAGCATCCCTGTCCTCCACAGGTGTCTGGAGTCCCAGCCCCCCAGGAGTGTTCCAACTGTCCCTGGTGTCCAGTCCTGCTAATCACCAGAACCTAGTGCAGTGTGGACTTGTGTTCCCAGAGCACAAGTATCTCCAGGGCCAGGTGTGCACAGTTTCTGGGTACCTACCACCTCCCCACTCCTTCCCTCTTCCTCCCACCTGCTGGCTGGCATAGGAGAAGGGCTTGGGTCCTGTGTGGTCACTACTCTGTCACTTTACCCTTTTCTGTGTGGTCTTATCTTACTCCCCAGGTGTAAAGGGGTCGGTTCAGCAATCTTCAGGTCATTTTCAGGGTTAGTTGTATTTGCTGTAGTTGCTTCCTTGGTGCCTATGTTTGTGTGTGTGTGTGTGTGAGGACATTTCCACCTGCCTTCCTACTCTGCCATCTTGCTTTTTTGGTTTTGTTTCATTTTTAATGTGAAGGGCTATGAGGAAAGAACAATTAGGGACTTTATAATTATGAATTAAAGAAGCTGGCTTTAAACACTACAGTGTCTGTCCAGATACTTAGGACTGGATATACATGGTCTTTTTGATGCAGAGAAAGCATACCTGGACTTACACACAGAACAGTGTTTCTATTTCTGTGATCAACAGTGGGTTCTGGAGGAAAGACGCCATGCTGTAGCCTTGAGTATTAACTTCTGTGACCACCCAGCTTCATGTCCCTTTACTCCCCAAATCACTTCACTTCTCTAGGTTTAGTTTCTGTCTATGTAAAAAGAAAAAAAGGAAAAAGAGAAAAGTGGATTGTACTAGATCATTTTTATAGCCTATAAAATTCAGCTGTGGAATTATTTTCCCTGGTATCTACCACCCTCACCGATTGGCCCTAGACTCTTTTCCAACCCCGCTGCTTATTGCTTCATTCTCTTCGTGTTCACATCAGATAAGGTGATCTGGTTCCACCCACATATCTGCACTTTTTCTTCCTGGAGTCTTTGCTCGGGCCGCAGACGTTCTTATCAGAAATGAGATTTTTCTAATTGTTCTAACCCAAGCAGTTCTCGCTCTCTGGTTGTCTCTGACTTCATTTGTCTATTCTTTGTTGACTCACTGTGGTTCCATTTATCAACTGCTGCACTGCAAACTCCCAGAAAACCTACCAACTTAAAACAACAACCATTTTATTATGCTCACAATTGTGTGACTTAGAAAATAGGTTGGCACAGTGAGGATGGCTTGTCTCTCCTCTGACATAACTGGGCCCTTAGTCGGGGGGGCTCAAAGGACTAGAGGAGGGTAATATGGGGCCAGGGGCCTGGAGCCTTGTTTCTGGCTGACAGAAAGACCCCCTGTTTTCCATGTGGCGTCTGTGGGGGCTCAAATGTCTAAGGGAGGGCTTCTTTACTCAGCTGAATGGTGCCTGAGCTGGGATGGCTAAAGCAGCTAGTGTGGCCACATGGACTCTCCACATGGCTAGGTTGGGCTTCCCCACATCACAGGAGTCTCTGGCTAGCTGGATTTCTTATGTCATGGCTGGCTTCTCCTGGAGCATGAGTTCCAAGAGTCAAGGGGGAAGTTGCAAGGCCTTTTATGACCTGGCTTTCAAAAGTCACGCAGTCACTTCTGTTGAATTCTATTGGCTATACAGGGCCAACCCAGATTTACTGGGAAGGGAATCCCAAGAGTATGATTAGTGGAGCAGTGGCTCATTGTCAGATGAAGTATCTTTAGAAACTGGCTATTGCAATTGCTAATCCTTCTGTGTTTTATTTTGTAAAGTCTAAATTATTTGAAGTCAGGAATCATTTTTTTCATCTTTTATTATCTTCACTCTGTCCTTATTCTTTTCTCTCAGAGCATCAAGAACAGAAACATGTCTTTCATAGACAGTGGGCTGGAAACAGGGGAAGCTCAGGGGTCCTTGTCCTGGCTGTGTCAGTCATAGGCCAGGGAAACTGAGCAATCACTCAACTTGGACTTTTCCAGGTCCAAGTTTCCTCACCTATAATGATGATGGTGGTGATATAATAGCTTTTCCCTCATAGAACTAATCGGGGGATGAAACAGTCATATTGTTTGCAAATCACTTGGAAAAATGGCCAGCATATAAAAAGAAAACAATAAATACCAGCCATTACTGTTAATTAAATTTATGATAATTTGGGGGCAGTACTGCCCAGAGGAAAAGGGAAGAATCCAAGCATTATTTTCCAGAATGAAAAAAATTTTCCATAAACTATAATAATGGAGGCAACTGGCTCTACAATGCTTACTTAGGCTCCGTCCCATTGGCTGGAGACTTCCGAGGCCCTGAAGAAAGTTTACATTTTCTTGTTTCTTCGCATCTTACCTAAAGAGAATATATATCTAATTGGCTACGAGTTTTAATTTTAAAAATCGCAATAAAAAGGTTAAGTATTGAAATGACCAAGAGAAAGACAAGTATAAATAAACAAAATCCAGAAGGAAAAAAATTGATATGAAACAAAGAAAATGCAAATGTAGGAAAAGAAGTATAAATAAATTGCAGGAGGAATGAACACTTAGCAGAGAATGCATACAAACCAGATTGCAGAATGGAGCAAAGCAAAAGGAGATTAGAAGAATCCCAAGCTATGTCTCGATTATATACGATTGATTATAACATCACTACTACCCAGATTTTAAACATCTCGTTGAAAAGATTTATTCTTACTTAGGAAAAAAGTGACTAATGTAAAGTTCTCTGAGAAAACAATATAAAACGATCCAGTTGCGCTATTTTAACTTTATAGAGACAGGCCGGTAATGAGTTTACAATACATATAATCACAGAAACTGTCTTGAATTGCAGGGGACCTATTTTTCTCCTCAGAGCTCATAGTTCTGTTTTTTTCTTCACAAGATTGGTTTCCTTCTGGGTGGCAGCTATAATCAAAAGGCATTCAGAAAGGCAGAGAGCTCTGGCAATAGTGTTTTCAAAATATAGGCAACATCATGGCTTTAGGATCCCTCAGTGAGAAATGTCAGGAAATGACACTGCAGAAAAATCAAGAGGGATGCCATAGACTTAATGTTGGGAATTTCAATATTGAGAGGAAAGCTGACATCCCAGTCTATCTGGAAGACTAGACCTGTAGCACAGATGGCATCTTAGATTAGTGCTCCTGCAAATGGCTTTGGACAAGGCACTTCCCTGCAGTCAAGGGCAATTCCCTGTGAGGAGCACAGCAGTGAGCCAATAGCAGCCTTTATTCCCAGCATCCAGTGATCCAGGTCTTCTGATCGTTTCTAGTAATGCACAGAATCTCTCTTTTATTGAGATAGTACATACGGTAAAATACACCCATCTTAAATATATAGTTCTATGAATTTTTACATATGTGTATATACACATAATCCCCACCCAAATCAAGACATAGATTAAATTTTCAGCAGCCAGCAGGCTTTCTCATGCTCTCCTGCAGAATAACCATCCCCACAAAGGTCATCACTCTACTCACAACTATGACCATAGGTTACTTTTGCCAGTTTCAAGGTTCATATAAATGGAAACACCTAGTATGAACTCTTTTGGATCTGACCTATTGGACTTAACATGCATATGTGATTCATGCACATTGTATATAGTAGTTCATTCTTTTTTTATCGGGGTGTTGCAATATTGAGTGAATACGCCACAATTTAACTATTGCACTCTCCGTGGGCACTTGAATTGTATCCAGTTTGGCTACTATGCAAAGCCAGTATTTATAAATATTCTTATACATGTCTCTTGAGAGACAGTTACCATCCATTTCTGTTATATATTAAAGAGAGGAACTGCAAGTTGTTAGGGCATAATATGTTTAGCTTTAGTAAATACTGCCAGAAAAAAATTTAAGGTGAATATTTAAGGTGAAAAAATAAACATGTTCACTCTGAATCCAGGAAAAGATTAGTTAGATTAAGGATAAGTAGATTATGAAAATTAAAAAAAAAGTAACATAAAAAGTTATCTTGTTAATTCTGTATAGATACTTTTCTCCACTAGTTTGCAGGAGTGTGAAGAATGTTAAGAGTTTCCTCATAGGTCAGGTGCCTTGGACTTATTCCTTAGAAGTAGAGCCTGAGATAAGGATTTGGGTGAATGTGATTTATTGAGAAGCCATTCTCAGGAAAAACCTGTGAGGAAGTAAGTGAAGGAGTACAGGGGAAGGGGAAGAACCGATAAAGGATGAGGGCTTGGGGAGAATCTACCACTGGCCTTATCCCATAAACACACATAAGCTGCACCAGAGTCACCTGTCCCTTTAAGCCTCTGTACCCCATATCAGTCCTCATGGTTGTGGGGCTGGGGGTGGTGTTGGTGGTGATAGTAATTACTTCCTGGAGCCTCCCATCAATTGAGAGCAGTCATTCTTAACTGTGGGCAATTTTGTCACGTAGGAGCCATTTGGCAAGGTCTGGCGATATCTATGGTTGTCACAACCGCAGGGCTGGTACTGGCATTGTGAAGTTAGAGGTCCGGGATGCTGCTAAATATCTTAAAATGCACAGGAGAGTCTTTGACAACAAAGAATTATCTAGTCCCAAAGACTTGAGGTGGAGAGACCCAGGGCTAGGGCAGTTCTTTGGAGAAGGGGTAAGGTGGCAAGCCGTTAACAACATTGGCTGCTCGTGACAGATGGGCTCCCTGGTTCCATAAAGGGCATCTGGGCAGGACATCAAAACAGTACCTTCTGTAGAGTCTTTTAGATATATGATGTTAAACAATGAAGGAAGCTCCAAATGCTGTTCAGTTAACCTTCCTATGTGATCTGCATTTTATCTAACGGGATGGGATTAGCATGTTGAAATACAAGTTGCTAAGCCCTTAACTGCACACTGCAAAAAAAATGTTGTCAAACGTCTTAACTGGTGTCAGCTGTAGCTGTTTTAGATTTTCTTTAGAGCTTTGTTGGGTTGTATAAAATTGGAATTGGACTAAATCCTACCTGAAATACCCATTACTGTGCATTATTGCCAGTGCTCTTCTAACAGCTCGAATTTGAATGCACTGAAGGATTGGTGCAAGAATCAAAGAGAATTGTGCTTAACTATAAAGGGGTTTAAAAACATGGCAGATATCGTCAGTGTCAGACTAATGGTCTGCTCTGTCTATATCCTGTTGGAACCATCCCTTAAATCTCTTTTACAATCCAGTATTTATCTGTAGTTCTCCATGAATTCATCCAAGTTCTCTTGGAAGCAATTTATAACTGGGAATTGCAAAATTCAAGCAATTTAGCCTTATTGTATTTACACTAGTTTGTATTCTAGCTTTTGTATTTTTATTCTAATTTTTGTGATTTATGTTTATGATTCTACTGTTTTTTTTCCTTTTTCAAAACCAACCATCACTTTGTTAATATCTTAAGAGTTACAATATTAACACTGATAAATAAGAAGGGTACAATTATGGTACAATGCTCTTGGAAAAAAAAATAGCCAAATGAAAATACTCTAATGCTATGTTGGATGAAAAAAATGAAAATATAGAGCATGATACCATTTGTGTTTAAAATTTTTTCTACACTTTTATGACTAGAATAAGAGTCTAAAAAGAAGTATACTAAAATATTAAGATACAGCTTGCAAGTTCTGTGTAAGCTCCCACCACTTCCAAAAAATGGCTCAGAGACTGGTCTAGAATTATAAAGTGCTTATTCAGGAAACTGTTTCCCAAATAGGTTAAAAGTGTTTTTTGTGGTAACATTGTCTTAATTGCCAATATGCATGCCACCTTCTGGAAACAAGGAGCATTTCACCATTAAAAGATTTCTAACAATAGAACTTGTTATAAGGCTGAAGTTGGAATTATTTACGACAATACATATTTAACACTTAATTTCGAATCTTGTGGATTGCAATTAAGTCTGTTACAAGAGGGGCTAATTTAATGTAATCAAATATGGTATGATATACTTGCCATAAATAAATTGGCCATGGAAAAACTATTTTTATGACACTGAAAGGCTATCCAAAAGTAAGCCTTATGGAAATGGAAAAACAAAAAAAGAACACTGTAACCTTTGAATAGCTCAAAAAATGACAAAACATGTTTCATTCATGTTTGTTTTTCTTTTAAACCAGAGTTAGTATGAAATGTTGAAATAATTTATTTTCAAGCAATGTCTATATCTAGACATGAACTCAATTGGATCTAAGAGTCACTGTAAATATGCTGAAAAAAAGTAGTAGTGAAGTAAAAAAACAAAATAATGTTGCAGACTTATATTTATAGTATGTGGTACCCATGCACCCACACATAGAGTAGCAGGGTACCTAGAAATGTTTACAGAAATGTAAAAAGTTCTGCAAGGGTAGTTAGAGGGATTACATTTGGGGAAGAGAGAGAGGACCAAAGTTGGATGGCAGTCAAGGGACATTTATCTGTAATAATGTATTTTTTTAAAAAGAAAATGAATTTATAACTTGTGTAATTGATCATTAATTAGAAATACAAAAATATAGTGAACTACTGTTTGCAAATAAAGAAATGAAACCGTTACACAGTTGCAACTATCAGTATTTTGTGATATAGCAGATGCGATATAAATTTCTTATAAATAGCAGCTGCGATGAACTGTACAGTCTGTGTTGCAATCCCGTGTGTGTGTGTGTGTGTGTGTGTGTGCGCGCGCACGCGCGTGCCTGTCTATGTTGCCCAGCTCAGAATAAAGTATCTAGAAAATGCAAAACTCTACTTTGTAAAGTGCTTTCAATTAGAGTTTCCTCCTAGATAGAGCTTCAGTTGCAGTTAATTCTCTGGCATTAATAATTTAAAAATATTAATGTTTGTGACTTACAGGAATGAAGTCCCCTGATAGATGTAATGATTCTTTCTAGAGAAGCTAATTTGGAATGATTCAGCCAAAGGCCTATCTCAAGGGACCTTTTGAGGCCTTTACTTATTCCAACTTTGCATCAATTCATTTTCAGTATTGAGTGCCAATTATTTGTAAGGCTCAGTATAGTCTAAAGCAGGCAGGCTTGAAGTCAGAATATGAAACAAATTGGGTCTGTGGTAATACTAGAGGGTGTCAATTCTATATTATTTTAGAGCCAGGGCCCAATTGAATGTACTTGGGGTTCAATCCCGATTGCACCATTCACTGGCTGTGTGATCCTGTGCAAGCCACAGGCATATATAATGCCTATTTCATAGAGCTGTCAGGAGAGGAAAATGAGATAATTAAAAATGAGTTAGTGGGGTGCTGGCACATAGAAAGTATTCAATTGACTCTATTAAAAACCCCTGCTACCCAAGGAATGGGTGAATGTGTACAGAATACTCTTTAAATTGTTTCATACATAACCTTTTATTTTGTCTTTATCAAAACTCCCAGACTTTAAGCAGAGTGGTTTTTATTTTGAAATTTTTATTTTCTCCCTATTAATATTTTTTCCCTAGCCCTAATTAATTTTCAAGATTTATAAACAATTGGAGGTTGAAAAGGCTTTTGAGGTTTATATGGCCCACCATCCTAGGAGATGACTTTCACCCCATTGCCATTAACATTTAAAACCGGGAAATAAGTACTATTTCCTGGACTTTTCAAACTACTAGTAGAATAACAGGAAATAAAATGAGAGGGAAGGAAGGCCCAGGGCATATGTAGGGAAAGAATGAGAGTGGTGGGACAGGCACTGAGAGAGTATGAAGGACACAGGGAAATACAAGGAAGAGAAGGCAAAAAGAGACAGAAAAGAGGACCTCCAATAAGTGTATGAAGAAAAATGAGAAAAGGGAAAGGGGGAAAGTACAATTTGTTAGAGGGACGGCAATTTATCAGTGCAGGCACTACCAGGGCTTAAGAGACATTCTGCGTTCTGGTAATTACAGAATGCACGGTTATAAAATATATTACTTAACCTCTCTGAGTCGTGTTCTTCGGAGTTCACAAAGCAGAGTAACAGATTAGTGAGATCGACGCTCTGTAAACGAGGAAACTCAAGGAATTAGGAGGGGGAGCGTAAGTGGAAGTAAAAGAGGGGAAGCGGTAGGGGGAGGGGGAAAGGAGGGGTAGAGAGAGGCGGAGAGAAGTCAGCCGAGAAAGACGGAGACTCAGAAAGGGGAGTTGTTGACGAGGCAGGTGAGAACTAAGGAAAACCACAGGGGTAAGGAGGTGGCTGTCGCTACTGTGGTGGCTGCTTCATTACATCGAGCGTTGGCAACTTGCCAGGTACATGGTTAGAGCTGTACGTATATAGTTTCATGTTATCTTCACAACATCTTTGTGGGGCTAGGTTCTAGTATTATTCTCCTTGTACAGAAAAGATATCTGAGGCATAGAGGGATTTTGTAACTTTCCTAAGGTCTTACAGCTGGGAAGTGGCCGAGGAAGGAGTTCAAACGCAGGTCTGTCCACCAGCAAAGTCAGTGCGCTTGTAAAAACCATCTCTTAGAACCTCGAAAGAGACTTGGTAGGTCTTAGGTGGATTCTCGTCCGGGTTCTTTCAAGATATCCCCTCGGTTCAATTCCTGCGGAGAAAACCCCACTTTCCACACCCTTTCTTCACTAACAGCGTCCTGTCTCTATGGAGATCGGCGTGGGGTGGGACTTCCTGCCTCACGCACAAGCACTTCCGTCTCAGGCCGGAAGCGCCTGGCTAAACATTAGGCGTGCCGCCGCGTGGGAACTTAATTGGGGAGTTTGAGCGGCGGGAAGGCGGTGGCTGTGAGAGGGACCGGCTCCTATATCTTAGTCTGGCGCGGGGATGCTGACTCCAGCGTTCGACCTCAGCCAGGACCCCGACTTCCTGACCATCGCCATCCGCGTGCCGTACGCCCGAGTCTGCGAGTTCGATGTCTACTTCGAGGGGGTCGACTTCAAGTTCTACGCCAAGCCGTACTTCCTCAGGCGAGTTCCCGGTGTCTGTCCCTGGAAAGAGCGTAATTTGGGGACTGACTGGTTGATTCATTGGTTCACACATTCCCTCGCTCATTAGATAACAGCTTATCGAGGGAGGAGGAAAGAGCGAAGGAGCGTTCTTCGATTTAACGATTTGCCTTTCTCCAGATTCCCTGGCTGCTTTCGGTGCTGAGAAGCGACCTCTTCAGGCGTGCGTTCCACAAGCAGCAGAAGCTCATTCTCTTCTTAAACCCCACGTTAAGGAAATTTGGGGCTACTTTAAAGCGTGGCGTTTGGCACCGTGTAACTTTTGCAGTTTGTTCTGTAGCCCTAGTTCTCGTCCTTTCCTTTCTCTGCTCTTTCTTTTCGCTCCGCGTTAGCACCCCTGCGCCCGGACGGGTCCCTTTAACTTCTCTCAGTCCACGTTCTGTTCTCGACCTTTTGGTCTAACAGCTCCCTACTTTCTGAAGTTCTCTTCTTCTTTGGCTCCTTTGACAGCAAATTGGCCTCGTGTGCCTTCTCCTCCTCGTCTGCTACTTCTCTGATTTTGCCCTTTAATTGTGGTTCGTCCCCCAAGTCCCCCCCGTTAGCACTTGTCAGCTTGCAATTTCTCCTTGCAAGGAGAATAACAGCTAACACTGCTCAGCTTCCTTGCAGTGGGTAAGCAATGCGTTAGGTGCTTTTTGTGTATTGTCTCATTTAACCTTGGAGATAGTCGTTATCATTAGACCCATTTTACAGAGGACGCTGCCAGATGGTTCTTCCAAAAACATTGTCAGCCCTTCGTCCTCCCCTTTCGTGCTGGATAAAATTCATTCTCCTAACCTTTCTCCTTCTGTGAAGCTCCGGCCCACCTTTCCTGTCCAAATACTTTCCTAAACACGAACCTTCTTCTTGAGTCAAATCTGTACCTTCCCTGGACATGCAGCAGTTTTGCTCAGATTTCTATTAGACCCTAATTTCTGTTTTCAGTATCGGGGATGCAGTGGTGCCTCATGTGGTTTATGTCCTAGTGGGGAGGGAAGAACAATAAAGAAGTAAACATAGAACTGCAAATCGTGGTAAGTACTGTGAAGGGAAATAAAGTGTACTGATAGAGAATAAAAGGGAGTCTGTTCATATAAAGTGGCCAGGGAAAGCCTTTCTGAAGCTCTGATTTTTAAGACAAGACATGAAGGAGACGGAAAGATGATGATGGTGCTAGTAAAAATTTACTGAACTTTTCTTCAGGTTAGTACTTTATGTGGATTATCTCATTTGATTTTAGGACAGTCCTACAAAATAGGTTCTGTTATTTACCCAGGTTACAGACAAAGGATCAGAGCTTGGTGGAAAGATCATAAATGAGACAGGATTGTAAAATAGATACAATAAAATAAAAATGTAAAAATAAAAACTACTTGCTTACGTTTGGGATTTTGATGAAGACAGAATAAAAGGGTATGTGTGAAACAATTTAAAGGGTACTCTTCACACATATTCACCCATTCCTTGGATAGCAGAGGCTTGGGAGTGGGCAACCTAAGCCTCAGCACACTTATAGTTCTATGACTTTTGGCAAGTTATTCATAGCCTTAGTTTCCTAATCTGTAAAATGGGACTAATGGAGTGATCTTAAAGAGTTAATGTCAGGATTGAGCTAATGCATGCATAGTCCTTATTACCATGCCTGGTAATTAATCATGTGGTCAATAAGTAGTAGATATTAATTAAGGGCCTACTATTCCAGTTATCTGTTGCCACATAACCATTCCAACTTAATGGTGTAAAACAACAGTCATTTAACTCCATGCCCTGGTTTTGTGTGTCAGGAATTTGGAAAGGGGTTATCTGGGCTGTTTTAGCTTGAGGTCTTTAGTTCATTACAGTCAGATGGTGGCTATACCTGGAATGGCAAGGGCCCAGGCAGCAGGGGACTGGTGGGACGTCCTGGGGAGGGCATCTCTTTTCCTGGAGTCACTGGACCTCTTTTTGTGGTCTCTTCACATGGTCTTGTTTGTGATTCCTTGGGGGAATTGAACCACTAACATGGTAGCTGAAGGTTCAAGAGTAAGTATTCTGGAGAGCAAGGCAGAATCCATACCACCTTTTATGACCTCACCTCAAAAATCCAGTGGCCCCTCTGCTTTACGTACTGGGGCAAACAGTTTCATAAGCCCACTACATTTAAAGGGGAGGGGATATTGACCCCATTGTTGGGATGAGTGATGTGGTATGGGCCATCTTTGACAATACAGTTTGCTATAGTATATCAAAGATGAATAAAACCTTGTCCCTCTCTTTGAGAAACTGAGAATCAAATAGGGCAGGCAGATCTGTGAACAAATGTGGTTTCACTATTATGCAGTAAGAATTTATACTTAGAAAGAGTTTAGGAGAAGAGGGTTGATAATAATAGCATACATCTTCTCAATGCTTACCTACTGTACCAGCCACTAAGCTCTTCGTATTATCATATCCTTCTCAGGTAACCCTGGAATAGATTCTGTTATTTTCCCCTTTTTACAGATGAGAAATAGGAGCCTTGAGGTTAATTAATTTGTACAAAGAAAGTTACAGAGCTGGTAAATGGCAGAGCTGGGACTCAATTCAGATGCTGATAGTAAAGGTAGTGTTTGTAGCCATTATGACAAACTAATTTATCCATAAACTGACTCCTTATGCTTATTCTGGGTTTAGAAGGGATTTTGGTTTGAAAAATGCAGTGTAGCTCCAGGAAAACATCAGAGTTAATTAGGTTGTGAACCATTGGCCTTTTGAAGTCTGTCAAGTTTTTTAAAAAAATTATTATAATTATGTTAGAATAGGAAGCAAAGGGAATGGGAATGGGAGGAAAAGTGATTCAGATTTTAAGTTTGGAATGGAATGGAGCTGGCCTGCTGTGTGGTGCTGATGAGTTAAATTATCCGGACAGTGCCCAGCAGCTATAGAAGCTTTTTCAATAGAAAAGTGACAATCAAATTTCTGTTTTAGAAACATTTTGGGGGGCCTCAGTGGAAGAGCAACTGACCCAGGGTAAAACTGGAAACCAGGAAATCCCTTCATTTCCTTTAGTATAAAAGGGGAAATCCCCATATAGTAATAATGAGATTTGAGGAAAACACTTTTGCTTTCTGCCTTTCTTTAAAGTAGTTATTTGCTCAGTATAAACAGTTGGTTTTGTTTCTTTATTGTTTCCCCTTTTTTGAAATCGGTTAGTACACTTTCATCAAGCCCCTGCTGTATCAGGCACCAGGTGTATGAATAACTCTCCTGTTCATTAGGAAGGGGAAAGCACCATAACAGTGGTGATCACTAATATTTACGGTGGCTTTTCTTTTTAAATCTTTACTTTATTGGTGATGGGGAGGGGAGTATTCAAACAGAAAGAAGAGTCATCTCTGATTTCTTTTTTTTTTTTTTTTGCTAGGGAAGAAATCTAAGTTAGTTTGTAAATGTTAAAGAGATGCCGAGGAATTCCCTTTTGAAATGGTTGATAGGTTCCAGTGCTAAATGTATGCTATCACTGATGGTCATTTAACAATACTTTGTAATTTAAGGACTTCATGAGACCTTATATTAAATCTACAGATTAATCCTTCCAGGAAGAATTGTAGAAAATGGAAGTGAGCAAGGAGCCTATGATGCAGATAAAGGTATTGTCTTTGGAATCTGTGTTAGTTTTTATTTTGGATTCTTCGTGTTAGAGTAACTGCATGCTAATCTTTGAAGATACTATGGGGATCCTTAGATGAATTGCAAGTGCAATCTGTCCCTATCATTCTTTATTGTTTCTTAACGTCCAGTGCCTGTTATTCATGGATTTCTGAACAGTTAAAATCTTCTTAGTCCTTTAAATGTTCTGTAAAGTTAAATTAGTTAAATACTCTGTTTCTGCTTCCTAGACATTTATTTTCTACTTCCCCAGCACTTAGTAAGTGTTCAGAAAGTGAAAATGCGAATGTGTGAGCTGATTGATTAGAAAAGATGTGAATGATTTTTGTAAGCTGTGAATCAAATTTTTCTTGTACAATATTCCAGCTTAAAATTTAATAACATGTAGGTGAGAGAGAAAGTGTCCATAGATGGCATTTAAAGGCTGATGGAATTTTCTTCTCATGATTGATAAGCCCTTCATTTCAGTCAGCCTTGAAACCATTTATTTTCCTTTTATGTAAGTCACTGGATTTTCCTTTGTCACTGATCTTGAATAAGAATACCTTGCATACTCTCGGTGTAATTTATTCAGTGAATATTTTTCGACCTTAGTGAACTAGGGTAAGGGAGGGAATATAGGGTGAATGAGTTAAATGGCAAAATTCTACCCGTAATACAATATAATTACTGTGATAATGAAGTGTAAAGAAACTGCCTGTCTACGTAGTAAGTCTGCTTTTAATAAAAGGTAAGTTGCATATTGAAACAGTTACTAAAATTTGAAAGTACACAGGTTTAGGAAGGTTGTATATATGGAGCTTTTTAGATTTAGTTGCATTTGGTATATTAGAATATCGTTAAGTACACTGATAAGATGTTTTAAAAGGTAAGAGTAGTTAGTAGTGTAGTAAGTTCATAGAGAAGCCTAGATGAAGTTGATAAACCCAGTCGAGAAGAGAAGAAGTACGGAGATGGAAGTTAGGCTGCCTTAGACTTCGGGGCTGGATCTCTTGAGATATCAGAGAACTTTATTAAGCCGTAATTGCTTATTTAAGATTTTGCATATTTTTGAAAAGTGCTGCTGCTCTTCATTGGATTAGATATCCTGATTTTTTCCTCCTGAGTCCAGAAATAAATCTTACAAGTAGCTACTGGCTAATTATAAGCTACTACCTTCTTAGGCTATTGAGATTTAGAAGTTTTTGACTTGGACTTTAAAAATTATCAGTAGGTTAAGGTGACACTGTTATACTACAGCATTCTGCAGTTTTAACAGATTAATTTAACAGCTGTATCAGTGGTTCTAAGAAACACTAAGCCATTTTATTCACTAAGTACATAATGGCATAATTTTAGGCCCTATAAAATAGAATTGTGTTTTATTATTATGTCTATTTCTTAGATATAGTTGTGAAGCCTTTGAATTTTTTAATCTAACTAAGCATAAAACAAATTAATCTTGAAGGGACTTTTACCATCCGATTGCCCAAAGAAACACCTGGCCAGCATTTTGAGGGGCTGAACATGTTAACGGCTCTTCTGGCACCCAGAAAATCCAGGACTGCAAAACCGCTTGTGGAGGAAATAGGTATGTTTATTACAGTTGGGAGGAAATAAAGATAAACAGTATTTGGAATGCTACCTCCTTCTAGGGGAAAAGGGATGTAGCAAACAGCAAACTAGAAAACATACAGGTGACAAGATAAGGCGGTCATGTGCAAATGTTGCAAATAGCCCATTTGGTGTCTTATAATTTAAAGACATAAAGAACTCCATTGAACCAGTAGGTTGGTCATATTTTTGGACTGACTGAAACAGTGTCTGTTTTTGGCAAAATATTGGCCTCTTGAGCTAAGACCAGAAGTATACAGTTCAGTGAAGTACATAAAATGAACACAACCTAGGTCAAGAAATGGAACATTTACAACACCCTGGAATCCTACCCTATGTCTCCTAATGGTCACTTCTCCCTCTTTCCAGGGTCACCACTCCCCTCAGTTTGCCTGTTTTGAATTGTATATATAATTTATTCACTATGTGCTCTTTTGGTCTAGCTTCTCTCATTTAACATTTTTGTAAGGTTTATCCATAAATAGCTGAGGTCCATTTGCTTTCATTGCATTTCTTTGTTATACACCCTACTATTGATGTACTTTTCTGGCTATTCAGAAGAGTGGGGTTCTCTGTTCTCATACATGTCTTTTTGTACACATGGGCTGCGTTTTTTCCTATCCTCTTTCTGCCCCAAGTTGTACCTAGGAAACCCAGTACTTTAACAAATTAACATTTAACACATTTAGGTGCTTCTGAGGTTTCTGAGGAAGGAGTGGAAGATGACAACGAGGAATTTGATTGGGAAATTGAACAGTCCCCCTATGAAGAGGCGTCAAAAGGTGCTTTGCATCCACAGTGCTGCTATGGGTTTGGAAACTTGCGATCAGGCGTGTTTCAGAGGTTACAGGTATGTCATCTTTCTAAAAGACCTTGGCATATAGGGTTTCTCCATTTGGATACTTTAATTTCTCTTTTGCTCCTACTTGGGCATTTTTATGAGGACAGAGGAGGTGAGGTCATCAGTGCACACGGTGCAGCTCCTCACATAGGTATTTGCTCCCTCCCATCGCCTCGGCTGTTCTGCTCATCCTTACTGCGCCAGCAGGTGTGAAACATCCTTTACCTTTTTTTGGAAGGCTTTAGGAAAGTTCTTTGTGTCATACTTCTGAAAAATGAAAATCATGTACTTTTGGCATGGTGTCTCTTCTGTTTCATATATAAATGAGACAGAAGGTTCCAGTGAGAGTAGTTTGCCTCTTTGATCGAATTGTTTAGTTCTTGGTGTACTTTTGTCTGTTTACTCCTGAGGGGGGTTGAGTGTAATCTTCTGTGAAAGCGGGACCACTTGTCACTTAGGCAGACAAGGAATGATGTCACTTTTTCTCCTTCAGAAATGTAGGAAATTCCAAGTTCATTTTAGGCTAGGGCGAATGAAATGAATGAAATGGAAAAGAGAGATTTTGGATTATTTTGTATTTATGTGGTTTTATAGAAAACATATCCCTAGAATGTTACATGATGAAAATGTATGTGAACAACTAACTTGGGGCGTTACTTTTTTTTTTTTTGGGGGACTTTAATGGCTTTTTATTTTTTCATTTTTTTTTAATTATTTATTTTGGTAATATTATGGTTATTAAACTACCACTTCATTAGGTAACCCCCCCCCCAGCAACCCCATTACAGTCATTGTCCATCAGCATAGTGAGATGCTATAGAATCACTACTTGTCTTCTCTGAGTTGTACAGCCCTCCCCACGACCCCCCAACATTACGTCTGCTAATCGTAATGCCCCTTTTTCCCCCTTGTCCCTCCCTTCCCACCCATCCTCCCCAGTCCCTTTCCCTTTGGTAACTATTAGTCCATTCTTAGGTTCTGTGAGTCTGCTGCTGTTTTTTTCTTTCAGTTTTTTTCTTTGCTCTTATGCTCCACATATGAGTGAAATCATTTGATACTTGTCTTTCTCTGCCTGGCTTATTTCACTGAACATAATACCTTCTAGCTCCATCCATGTTGTTGCAAATGGTAGGATTTGTTTTCTTCTTATGGCTGAATAATATTCCATTGTGTATATGTACCACATCTTCTTTATCCATTCATCTACTGATGGACACTTAGATTGCTTCCATTTCTTGGCTATTGTAAATAGTGCTGTGATAAACATGGGGTGCATCTGTCTTTTTCAAACTGGGCTGCTGCATTCTAAGGGTAAATTCCTAGGAGTGGGATTCCTGGGTCAAATGGTATTTCTATTTTGAGTTTTTTGAGGAACCTCCATACTGCTTTCCACAGTGGTTGAACTAATTTGCATTCCCACCAGCAGTGTAGGAGGGTTCCCCTTTCTTCACATCCTCGCCAACATTTGTTGTTGTTTGTGTTTTGGATGTTGGCCATCCTCACTGGTGTGAGGTGATATCTCATTGTGGTTTTAATTTGCATTTCTCTAATGATTAGCGATGTGGAGCATCTTTTCATGTGCCTGTTGGCCAGGGCCTTACTTTTTTTAAATGAAAGAAACAGCCCAGGACAGTGTTGCTTTTTGTGTTTACTTCATTCCTGTCTGGGTAGAGGATTTTAAACTTGTTGAGTGTGGTTTATTATAGTAAGACATGATTTAATCTACTAAAGAAAGGAAGGACTTAATATTAGTGTCACTTCTACCTCTGTTTAGATTTGAGACACAACACCAGTTTGACCACAAAGAAGTTTCATCTTATTTTCATGTAAAAAAGGGATAAATTTGCTCACCTATTTTGTAAGACCAATTAGAAAACATAAGGAGATGCTACATTGCGAAAACTCTTTACAAAGAAGAATCAGGTGCTAAAAGGACCTCTGTTCTTGAAAAATAAAAAATGCTCACAAGACTCCTTAAAAAGAAAAAAAATTGGTATTTACTTAGGATTTACAAATAATGCTGATGAGATACTTCCTTCAAGAACCTTATATGCTTTTCTGCTGAATTGTTGTATCTCTGTATTCTCTCTCTATAATCACATTTCTCTAGTCAGCTCCACTGTAGTCAGAATAGAGTCTGTTTTGTCTACGGCAAAAACTACAGCGAGTGCGCCTCCGTTGTTTGGCTGAGAGCTAGTTTGCTGTCAGTTTGTTTTGAGCTTGCTTATCTAGAGTAATAAATGAGTGATAGTAAAGGTCACGCAGGGTAGTAAATATACAAATTGTACATTTGGATTGGAAGTGCTTTCTGAGTTCAGAGATTTTGGTTTCTTAATTGCTGCTGCTGTTGAGGGAAGATGCTTTCAGAGGATTTCTGCCAGGTTTCTGAGAAGATGCAGGAATGCCCTACTGCTACTGGGAGCTAGGCCAAGTCCCAGTCAGGTTCGAAGTTCTTGTATCTGTTGAAGGTTTTCACTAATAAGAAATTTAGGTTGATTTAAGAAAAAAGTTAGTATAAGATGGTCCTTATATCTTTTTGAATGTCTTAACTAATGTACCAAATCCCTAGATACCTGTCACCCAGCTTAAGAAATAAAACATTACTAGCAGATCGGGGTCCTGCATATCCCTTCCTGAAGGCATTCCTCTCTTTCGCCCCTCAGAAACAGATCACTAATTTAATGGTTATTATTCCTAAGCATTTAAGCTTAATTATCTAAAATCATTACATTGTTCCTCAAATTTTAATTGAATGAACATTGCTATTCTAAACAATTTGAATGTATATTTTCCTCAATGTAGGGGAAAAAAGCTGTGCACATAAGAGAACTCGAAGAGAGTTCTGTAAATAATAAAATTGGTTGTTTGGGTTTATAATACCGTGTGTGCAATACTGAGATCAGAAAAACTGCCGAAACTAAAAGTGTTTTTGTGTTTAGTTTGGTGTCACAACCTGATCTGAACTGATGTCTTTTAATATATATATATATTTTTAATCCTACTTAGTGTGCACACAAATTTTGCTGTAGAAATAGTAATAGTAATGTATCTGCATACAGGATGCTGCCCCAGACTTCTGAGGGGAGTTAAATCAAATACGGTATATATGTATACCACATTACTCTTCTAAACTCTTCTAAGAGTCTGAATCCTGAAGTCCACCCCTCTCCAGGGGATTTGGGTAACAGGTGTGGACCTCCATTGTCTGCACAGTGACAGCTCACAGCTATTGAGTGTGTCCGTGTCCCAGGCACCATGCTGGGCTCTTGTGTGTGTGTATGTTACTATTCCATCTCGGCATCGTTGCTGTTCTATGTGCCCATTTTACCAGCGGACAAAGCAATAGACAAATGTAGTCTTAAAGACTGTGATGTTTTCTTACGTGAATTAAATTTGAATTAAATTCCTTCATGACAATTAGGAAATAGCATAACTTAAAAAAATTATATGTGAACCAAGATGCAGAGAATTAGAGGGCACCCTCTTTGGGGCATTAAGGTAAATGTTTTATGAGAGAGTGCCACAAGAATCTTATATAATTGGTGTTACTTGTAGAATTCATTTGCATTTGTAATTGCTCTGTGACATTCATACCATTGTGGTTAAAGACAGAGTGATCCTGTAAGATTAACATGACCCTCTTTCTGCTAGTAAAGCAGTTAGAAGAAATAGAAGTGACTATTGCATAAAGAAGAGCTTTGAGAATATCTCTTCTCTTGTAAAATGATGTACTTAAGAAACTTCACCATTTTCCTCAGATAATGTTTTCTCACAACTTTTAGAGTTTCTATAAGTTCTGCCTGTGGATGAGAAAAGATCCATAAAGTTTTGTTAACTACTCACATTTTACTAGCATTTTTATAGTCTCCTTTTTCCCCCTTAATTGAAAAATAGCTTTATTTTCTTTGATGATAAGAACAATATATATTCATTATAAAAACATAACACAAAAAGTAAAACATTATCCATGATTCCAACACCCAGTACCTTCTCTTAATTGAATAATTCAACCCTTTATGGGGGAAGGCATAATCTTTCATACTTATTTCCCCCTCCAACCATTTACAGAGGATTTTCTTGTGAACTTTTGTATTTTATACTGATAATGAGAAGAAAATAAAAGTAGTTTTGCTGAAACAAATTCTCTTTCAACATTCCTGACCCCGCTCCCCATACACATACACACACACACATCTCATTCTTTCTTTCCTTTCTGCTGTTGTTGCCAGCCACCAGGGTGCCTTTGGAAAACTGCCGTGGCTGCTCAAAGTCAGGGCTTCACAACAAGCTTCTGGCCTCGGCGGCTGCCAGGAACAACAATCCTGGAGTCTCTGGGCGCCGGCCCAGCAAGCTCCTGGGACCACTACTGCCAAGAGCCACAGGATGCTGGCTTGCTGGCCCTGCCCTCCCTCAGCTGCACCAGGGACCTGAAACCCTTGTTTCTGGGAGACATCCTGGCCAGATGTGCACATAGTTCATTTTCTCTCTGGATAGCCTATGGCAAAACTTAACCTAAGCCTGATTTAAGTCCTACATGACCTTTTCTTGGCAGTGCCCATCTTTAAATGGCTCCAATAACAGTGTGGCCGTAGCAACACTTTAGAAAAGGAATCACTTTTGTCCTTCTGTCATGAACATTTCTTATCCTCTTTTATTCCCTTGCCTTTGTCGAGTGATGCCTTGGACAGGTTTCTCCACCCCATGCTCACTTGGCCCTTCTGTTTGCTCCAGTTCCTCTTGAGGCTGCAGTGTGAACAGGGCCATTGTGCGTGGCTGCACAGGATGAGGCGGGCGGGACTTGTGCTGCTGTGTGGTTAGCGTTCTGCGGAGTGCGCAATGTCAAGGCCCGGGTCTGGGGCAGGGGAGGGGGAGAGGGAGTGCTGCATCTTCCTGTTTAATGCGCATTCCCGTGGGAGCAGGGACCTTGTCTGTGCGTTTATTTCTGCATCTTTAGCCTCTAGAACAGCATCTAGCAGGCCTCACACACTACTTGCTGAATGAATGATTTAATACCGAATGCCAGGCACAGTGCTGGGGATCCCGTGCAGAAGAAGACAGATCAGACCCCTGCCCTCATGGAATATTCTCATGGAATTATAGAGGAGATAGACAGTAATCATGTAAGCCACAAATAAACAAGATAATTTCAGATAGTGACAGTGAAAGTGAAGGGTGGGTGAAGGGAGAGACTGGAGGTAGTGCTTTGCCAGCAACGCCCACGGAAGGCCCTTGAGGAGGTGGCATTTGCGCAGAGCCCTGAATGACGAGAAGGGTCTTCTAGATGCAGAGACTCAGAGTTGCAGAACTGCACGGCAGTCTGGTGCATGTTTGAGCCAGAAGAGGTAGGTCAGAGGTGAAGGTGAAGAGCACACAGAGGCTGGTTATGAGTTTTGGGCTGTGGTGGGAGTCTGGGTTTATCCTGCAGTTGGTGTACTGAAATGCCCGTGGTTACTTCAGTCCATTTGTTCTCTGAGTGTGGACTTATCTACAGAGACTCACAGACAGTTCCCTGTTAGTGACCTCACGTCTGGTCCAGGTGAACTAACCCAGTGGCACATATTAATCCCTATTTTTTTTCCTTTTTGTTGCTATTGGCAAGTGAGGAAAATGAAGAGAAGGGAGAATAATATGTACGCTCATAGGAAGTCGCCCAGTTGGTGACAGATAACAGCAGTGGCATTGGGAGACAGACAACAGGAAGCAGACGTGCCTGCATGGATGGATGCCTGAGCCGGATGCCTTACTCGTATTGTTTCACTTACTCATCACTGCATTCTGTGGCCGTCAGAATGATGCCTCCCCTGCCCGTGATGGCCATGTGCTAATCCGTGGAACATGTGGCTATGTTACTGTACATGGCAAAAGGGACTTCACACATGTGATTGAGTTAAGGGTCTTGTCCTGGAGGTTGTCCTGGATTATCCAGGTCACAGGACCCTTATAAGAGGGAGATAAGAGAGGCAAAGCGAACGAGGGAAGGCCGAGTGATGCTGGATGCCGGGGGAGGAGGGGTGTGTGACGTGAGGCTGCCAGCCAGGGAATGAGGACAGCTGGCCTGAGCCAGGAGAGGCAAAGAAACAGGGTCTCCTCTAGGGCCTTCACTTCAGCCCAGTGAGACTGACTGTGGGCTTCTGCACTCCAGAACTGTGAGAGAAGGCATCTGGGTTGTGGTAAGCCTCTGAGTTTGTGGTAACTTGATACAGCAGCAAGGGAAACTGGTACCCAGCACTGTGATGGAGCTGTTTCTAGATCATTTCACAGTAAGGAAGTTGCAGTTCAGGGATGTTGCATAGCTCAGTTGGATTGGGTTTTAAGTTCAGGTTTGTCTAACTTCCAAGTCACGCTTCTTCTACCCAGGTTGCTGTCGGAGGGGTGTGTGTGTGTGCGTGCATGGCGGTGTAGGGAACTCCTGGGTGACTCAGGGATTCTGGGGGGGGACTTGGGTTCCACAGCAGCAATGGCTGTCACGGTTTTCATCTAGCTTAGGTAAGCCTGGGGGATACACCACAACTCATCCTCGCCCCCAAGGCCTACCTCAACTCCCTTTCCCATGTCAGTGGCAAGAGGAGCTAATTTTAGGCAGGTGAGGAAGTGGGGAAGAGTGGAAGAGTCCAGGTTATTGCTCGGAGAGAAGAGGTGTTTGTGGTGGATTAAACTGTAACTCGGAAAGTATTTTCCCATGGAAATAATGCTGCACGTGCGTTAATCCCTTTGTTCCGTGAGTACTCTATTTCAAGTTGATTATGAGTTGAATAAACTTGTGGGCTGTCCTGAGAATCTAACTACTGTTTATAATAGTGTTTCTATAGGGAAACACATAAGTCTTCCAAAAGTAAATTGTAAAAGAACTTTTGTTGGTTTTGGGACAGCCAGGAGTCTGGATTTTGCCTAGAACTGTTGGTACTTGGAAGTATTAAGATATTCTGGATGGGACTTCCAGAAAGCTCTCTGGGCTTTTGTATTGTATTAGAATGCCTTGGATTAAATGTTGTTGATAGTACTTGAACTAACTGGATTGTGGTAGTGATGAGAGAATTTTTTTTTTTCAGTGCAGAAAGTTTGTGTGGGGAGTGTATATCCTAGACTCTCCCTGGCCAATGCAGCTTGGCTTATTTCACTGTAGTGATTTTGCCTCACTGCTGTGCACTTTGAGCCTGATTATTAGTCACTAACCTGTCGTTCCATATATAAATCTGTCTGAACAGCTTGCCTCCACAACTCTCTACCAAGTAATTTCCCTTGATTTCTTTTCAGTTGATATTCTTTAAACTTCTTCTGGCTTCTGTATTTCTTGCTTATGGGAGGATGAGGAAAGTGAAAAAGGTAACACTTCTAGGAAAATTCTGCATTGTAGAAGGTTTCTTTGCTTCCTAATTCCCATCAAAAGAAAACAGACCATGTGGTATCCTAAGCTGTTTTCCTGATACACCTGTTTTCTGTAGGATTCAGTTTAGGAAACAGGCTATATAGCAGTATGTGTATGTCTAAGTGAAGATGATTACAGTTAAGTTGAATATTACGTAGGATTAGATTTTTTAATTTTTAAGAGGAAAGTCATATACATCAAAATTTGTAAATCTGCTTGTGAAACAATAAGTAAAGTTTTGCGTGTGCGTTTTATATGGTAATCTTTATCTGAGACCAGCTGACCTAGACCATGGGAAGAAACAAAAGGGAAGTCTGTATGTAGATGTCTGATACTGAAACCACTTTGCCTGCTAGCAGATGATGAAAGAAGACAGTTTAGGTGATGCAAACTAACTTTAACACTTAATGTTGTAGACAGTCTTCATTTGGAGAATTGTAAAATAGGGAGGAAGGCAGGAAGCTTATATAGGATAAAGAACAAGAAAAAGAAAAATAGAAAATATCTGATTGTCTAGGGCCACATGGGCTGAGATGGAATAAGGAAGTAAGTGTAGAGCCTACATTTGGCTGGGGCTCTGTGGACTGGCTGACTAGATATACTGCATTTCTGGTCAAGCAGAACATTTACAGGGATATGAAGTTATCTAAGTTTTGGTTTGCTGATGTGCTATGCCAGGCAGGAGCAGCTCCATCTTGGGTGTAGGAATTTATTTCAACATGCATTTAATAACTTTCCAGTCTCTAGGGTAAATGGGGAATGGATAGAGAATCAAGTGTTCCTGTTTGCTTGCAAGAATTTATTCTATTCTGTTTTTTATGTTAAATTTTATAGTCTTAATATATGTTAATCAGTTTGTTATAGGGATTAAATGAGGTAATTTATTATTACTATTTTATTATTATTTTATTAAGATATTATTGATATACAGTCTTATGAAGGTTTCACATTAGCAACATTGTGGTTACTACATTCACCCATATTATCAAGTCCCCCCCATGCCCCATTGCAGTCACTGTCCATCAGCATAGTAAGATGCTGTAGAGTCATTACTTGTCTTCTCTGTGCTGTACTGCCTTCCCCGTTATCTACCTATATTATGATTGCTAATTATAATGCCCTTTAATCCCCTTTTCCCTCCCCACTCACCCTCCCTAACCTCCTTCCCTTTGGTAACTGCTAGTCCCTTCTTGGAGTGTGTGAGTCTGCTGCTGTTTTGTTCCTTCAGTTTTGCTTTGTTGTTATACTCCACAAATTGAGTGAAATCATTAGTACTTGTCTTTTTCCACCTGGCTTATTTCACTGAGCATAATTCCCTCCAGCTCCATCCATGTTGTTGCAAATGGTAGGATTTGTTTTCTTCTTATGGCTGAATAATATTCCACTGTGTATATGTATCACATCTCTTTATCCATTCATCTACTGATAGACACTTAGGTTGCTTCCATATCTTGGCTATTTTAAATAGTGCTGCGATAAACATAGGGGTGCATCTGTCTTTTTGAATTTGGTATCTTGTTTTCTTCAGGCAAATTCCTAGGAGTTGAGTTACTGGGTCAAATGGTACTTCTATTTTGAGTTTTTTGAGGAACCTCCATATTGCTTTCCACAATGGTTGAAGTAATTTACATTCCCATCAACAGTGTAGGAGGGTTCCCCTTTCTCTGCATCCTAAGTGAGGTAATTTACATGAAAGCTTTCTATGGGGCCTGGCAAGTAGTAGGTGTTAACAAATATTTGCTGGATTTGAATCTAAATGTTCACAGGTAGTATCATGGCTTACTGGTTCATTAGATTCTTCTGTGTTTTGGCATTTTATGCAAAATTAGATTTTTGAATACTGAAATAGGAGATAGCAACTGTTCTTTCTTTTCTGGGTGTTCTTAGGATGAATTGAGTGATGTTATTGATGTTAAGGATCCAGATTTCACCCCTGCCGCTGAACGAAGGCAGAAGCGCCTGGCTGCAGAGCTGAACAAATTTGATCCTGATCATTATCTGTAAGTATTTGAGTTTTTTGAGGATTTTATAATTTACTTGACATTTATTTAAAAAATGTCTTTTAAACTATGCTAGGTGGGTGCGTTTTGGACTCGGAAAGTCAGTGATGGGTCAAAACCTTAACTGACATTTGAAGTAACATTTGTTAATTGTTATGCCTCTGTGATCTTTTTAGATATTGCTTCTTAGTAGTCATTCCAGCAATGGAGAACTCTTTTAATATACTTCTTTGAGTTTTTTTTCTTGCCAGGCTTAACAGCAGAACAGTGCATTCATTAGAATATTTACAGTTCTTTTTGGTAGGTTTTTTTTGTTGTGATAAATGTGGTTAATGGCATATGTAAATGGAAATCTGTTTCAATTTCTTTAAGAATTTGAATCTACATGTACTAAGTGTACATGTACAGACCCAGGGATTTCCCAACACTCTTCATCCACTAGCATCCCTCATCAAGGATCTCTTTCCAATTACAATTAGTTATTCATTTCAGTAGGGTGTAAATTAAATCTGATTTTAAGTTTTAACTGTATTTCCCACCTGCATTAATTGTGCCTTTAGCAATAATGCATCTTTCTCAGGCTATATTTGCCCAAAGGAAGTTACGTAATTATTGGATAGGTAGATAATACCTTAAGGGGAATTTTGATGTTACTCATTGACCAGGACAGCGGCACTTCTTTCAAGGAAGCAGTTGTCCCCTGGCCTCTTGTGGATACTTGGCTCTCAGAGTATGTGAGTCACACGTTGTTGTAGACCTCGATTAGTATTCCTTCCGAGCTCTGGGTCAACAATTTTGAAACTGTTATATATGCAGCTATAATCATCGTATTCCCTTATATTTATATAATGCTTTCAGCTTATCAAGTGCTCTCCTGTGATTATTTAATTCAGTTTTCACAACAGCCAAAGAAAGGAGGTTAAGGGACTTGCACAAGGTCACACCACTACTAAGAGGCTTGTCCAGGATTTGAAAAGTCTTTCCATTTGTCATTTTGTATTTCCTTTTCATGTGCACTATTTGAGTTTAACCGCTGTTGCTCTTGTGATTAATATTCTATCTCCTGTGACACAGTGGGAGACTAATTGGAGTGGCAGAAATATATCTTATGATGTGCAAATGCATCGAGTGATGTTCGGTGATAAATGGCTGAACTATTTAACATCCTAAGGGAGAGGTGGGGGTAGGGGCAGAGTATGTTATATTTGGAGGACATCTGAGAGATTCAAGTCCATTTACATTGCTATTTCTAATTACCTTTATATCTCCTGTTGCGGTTTTAAAGGTCCACTGAAGAGTAATTTGAAGAAACTTATTTAAAGTCATGCTGAATATTTAAAGTGGGAATTTCAATGTCAGCAAAAAAGCATGAGAACAGAAAGAGTTTTATTTTACAAGGCTGAAATTTCAAGAGGGAGGGAGCTTAATTAGAACAACTGCCTATCTTTTCTCTTCTGCAACTGGAAGAATAACTCCATGGCCTGAGAGAATTTGGAAATTGGAGTTTATAGTTAGCAGTGAGATATTACATGCAGCCCTCATGTTTTCTGTCATCTTTGTTTCTTTATCCAGAAGCTCGTTTTCTCTTAGCGGCATGCATGAGCTGTTCTTTCTGCTTCTCAAGGAAGAGCTAGGTCTTCTCACGGGAGGGATTTAACATTTGGTTACGGGCAGATCAGAGTGGGATTTATGAGGTGGAGGCTCTTTGTAACTTTTCTGGTAGTGGTAAGACTTTGGCTAATTGTAATTTTTGTGTTGCTCATTCCTTATTATTTATATAAGCGGACACACCCAAAAATGTTAATGTTAAATGAAGTGCAGGTAAAATTCTTAAATTTTGAATTAAGCATTTTTTTTTAGCTCAGTGCTTTTCTTGTTTTTAATGATTATCGCAGAAGAAGAAAAGGTTTACTTTAAATTCATACCTACCATGTGAACAATACATTGCATGTATTATTCATGTATGTCAATGTAATATACACATTCTGTATTACATTTTATAATTACCGTATATAGTGCAGTCGTGTAATATATGACATTTTCAAGTTGTTTGACTTGTCCTGACAACATGTCCTCATGTTGTCCTCATGTTGTCAGTCTTTTTGGGAGCTTAAGGAAAATTAATTTTAATGTCACCCTGAAGTAGAACACAGCAAGGTAAATTGATTATATAGAAAAATGTATATATTTCAAAGCCATGTAGGAGCGACTTTTCATTATTATTTTTTTTCAATCCTTTGTTGTAAAGTCTAGATGCCGGTGTATGATTTTTTCCCTCTGTATATTGCACAGTCCAGCAGAATGTAAGTCATATATGTAATATATGATTCAGAAACATTTATTGTTTTTGATCATCCATTTTTGCCACCTATAATTCCTTTTGGATATTACTTTACACTCCAGATGTGTTGACGGCATCTTGAAATACTGAGTAGTCTTTCCTCTTTTGCTTATTATAGCTAAGTTTTCATATTTCTCTTGCTGAGAGTTTTTTTTTTCCTTCCCAGGCAAATTGTTTTTTAATTGTTGGCATATTTTTTACCTTAAAATCTTGCCTATTTCCTTCTTTGGGAGACTACCAAAGAACTTAGTGAACATTCTGAATACCTGTGACATACGAAAAGGGACAAAAGTGATTGTAAGGGAGAGATTTGAGGTGCCATTTTAACTAGCAACTTCTCAGTGCTGTAAATTTGTTAAAGGGGTTGGTATACCAATGGGCTTGTGGATTCATTGAGGAGAAGCTAAGACAACAGGTAATATTTATGAGGCTGAGAAGATCATTTGCTTCCAAGACACTCTCTGCTCAAAACAGCAAGCTTAAGAAAAAGGATTCATAACATTTCATTTATTCCTCCTTTCATGTGTGCACTTATTTGTTCACCAAATACTTGTTTGAATGAACCGTGTGCCAGGCAGTGTTGCAGATGATGAAGATAGCGTGGGGAGCATAACAAGGCCACTGCGCTCCTCAGGCTTCCCCAAGAGCTCGATTTGGATGAGTGCTGTGAAGAAAAGCCAGGTTGTGAAGGGTTTGGAGAGCGACTGGACTCTCCCGACTCCTGAGTTTCATCATGTACAAAATCAAACTTCTTATGTTACCTGTAAAGTTTTTCTGAATTTCCTACTTGGCAGAGTGCCTCATTTTTTACCTAGTAACTGTCAAAGTGCTCCCGACCCCCATTGAGCATCAAATAATGTCTAGCTGCCTATTGGACAGGTCTCTGTTTGTACATTAGAAACTCGGAGCTCTTCTTTGACTTCTTTCTTATTCCACACTTCCAGTCAATCCTGATGTTGTACCCTCTCTCTCTCTACTATTTCCATCGATTTCTGGCCCTTCTGTGCATCTGGCTTCGTGTGGCAGCCTCCTAACTGCTTCATTTCCATCTCTTCCTCCAGCCTGGACTTCTGTGTATCCATCAGCCATAACACCACCAGGATAATGTCTTAATAGTGAAGATGAATATCTTAAAACTTTACTGGGTTCTCCTTAGCATGGCATAGAAAGTTCTCTGTGATCTCGACCCTGCCTGCCTCTCTAGCTTTTTTGCCATTCCCCACCTGTGTTTTCTACTGCAGCATTTCTCCACCTGTACCCCACCGTTGCTCACACACTTTTTACTCATAATGTCCCTTTGCCAGCTGTTTTCTCCCCTGTCTTACCTTGCTTGAATAACTTTTACTATCTTTTATGACTGGGCTCCATTGACACCCCCCGGCACCCTCCCTCCCAGGTTGGCAGAGGAAGCCCTGCTCAGTGCTCCCATGTCATAGCTCATCTGGTTTGTACATAGTTCTGTGTTTGTGTCTGTGGCTCCAATTTAACCGTGGAGTCCTGGAGGGTAGGGGGTGAGTCCTCCTGGCCTTTATCTTCCTTGTGCTGTATGCAGAGGGCACTCAATAAACTGCTCGTTGAATTAATGGCCCTTAAAAACTTGAAAATAATTTATGCTGGAAAGTAGAACATTAGTCAGCCTCAGATCTTATTCACAAAACTCTTAAATTGTGGACAGTGTAAACAATAAGCCCTCACAGTTTAGATTTCTGGGACTGTGGTAGTGAGATTTTATCCAAGAGAATCACTTAAATATGTTGAGATTTTGAGGTCGGGGAGAAGGCATGGAGGTGATGAGATAACATTTTACAAAGGCATGTTTTTTCCCCATCCCTTTTCTCCTGGGGAAAAAACCAGCGTCTTTTCACATGGGCTTTTTCCCTTGCCTTAAATATCCCCGGTGCTCCTGTGCCCAAGGCCCTTTTCTCTTGTTTTGCCAGTTCTCCCTGGGTGATTCTGTCCTCTTCTCTGCCTCAGTAACTGTCTAAGTGCTCATGACCCCCATGTGTCTCTCTTGAGTGTCAGATTTATATGTCTAACTGCCTATTGGACAGGTCTCTGTTTGTATGTCCTACAGGGACACTTTCACCTCGGCCTGTTTTGAGCAGAAGCCATTATATGTCCAGTCATGTTGGTGTCCTCTGTTCCTGTTTCAACAAAGGGCACTGTTGTCCCCTGAATTGTTGATCCTGGGCATCGGCCTTGACTCCTGCTCGGCTTCCTTGACATCCTGGGTATTTCTAGCTTCTAACTGCAGGTCAGATCCATCCACTTTGCTCTATGTCCACTGCTACTTGTCCTTTTCTAGGACACCACTATTTTTGTTCCTTTAGGCTTTTTCCTTTAAACTATTTTCCATACTGCAGTGAGCGTGATGTTCGATGTCAGTCTTTTATGTAAAAGCTTTTAAGCATTCAGTTGTTCTTAGGAATAAAAATCAATTACATCTTTTAAACAGGGCTTACAAGGTTATCACCACAACATATTATTTTCAACTGGTCTCAGCTGTTTTTTTGTTTCTTTTCTTAAATGTATCTTCTGGTTTCCTAGCTTTTGCTAACTATTCTTTCAACCCAGAATGCTCTCTCCCACCCCTATTAACCTAAATAACTCTTACCATTCAAGTGTTGCCCTGGCTCTTTACTCCAGGGATCTTCCCTGTCACCCTAATTTCATTTTTCTGTGGACTCTTGTACTGGTACATCAGAGCACCTACAACATACTGTAATTCTTTGGCTCTCCCATGAGACTGGACGTACTGTAGGTCTAGGACTGTGTCTTGTCACCAGCGTAACCCAGTGCCCAATGTGGAGCTTGGAACACGGCACAAAGTCAGTACTTTTTGTTGACTTCTTTAGTATTTTAGCCAGTTACTCTTGATGATCATTTTTGAAATTTATTTTATTATTTTATTATTTTATTTTTTATTAAGGTATTATTGATATACTTTTATGAAGGTTTCACATGAAAAAACAATGTAGTTACTACATTTACCCATATTATCAAGTCCCCACTCATACCCCAATTCAGTCACTGTCCATCGGTGTAGTAAAATGACACAGATTCACTATTTGCCTTCTCTGTGCTACACTGTTTTTCCCTGTGATTCCCCACACCATGTGTACCAAACATAATACCCCACAATTGCCTTCTTCCACCTTTCCCACCCACCCTCCCATACAGCTCCCTTTGGTAACCACTAGTTCCTTCTTGGAGTCTCTAAGTCTGCTACTATTCTGTTCCTTCAGTTTTGCTTCGTTGTTGTGCTCCACAAATGAGGGAAATGACTTGGCACTTGTCTTTCTCCGCCTGGCTTATTTCACTGAGCATAATATCCTCCAGCTCCATCCATGTTGTTGCAAATGGCAGGATTTGTTTCCTTCTTATGGCTGAATAGTATTCCATTGTGTATATGTACCACCCCTTCTTTATCCATTCATCTACTGATAGACACTTAGGTTGCTTCCATATCTTGGCTATTGTAAAAAGTGCTGCAATAAACATAGGGGTGCATATGTCTTTTTGAATCTGAGAAGTTGTATTTGGGTAAATTCCAAGGACTGGGATTCCCAGGTCAAATGGTATTTTTATTTTTAGTTTTTTGAGGAACCTCCATATTGCTTTCCACAATGGTTGAACCTAGCTTACATTCCCACCAGCAGTGTAGGAGAATTCCCCTTTCTCTGCATCCTCACCAGCATGTGTTATTCTTAGTCTTTTGGATGTTGGCCATCCTCACTGGTGTGAGGTGATATCTCATTGTGGTTTTAATTTGCATTTCTCTGATGATTAGTGATGTGGAGCATCTTTTCATGTCTCTGTTGGCCATCTGAATTTCTTCTTTGGAGAACTCTCTCTTCATATCCTCTGCCCATTTTTTAATTGGGTTATTTGCTTTTTGGGTGTAGAGGCATGTAAATTCTTTATATATTTTGAATGTTAACCCCTTGTCGGATATGTCATTTACAAATATATTCTTCCATACTGTAGGATGCCTTTTTGTTCTATTGATGGTGTCCTTTGCCGTACAGAAACTTTTTAGTTTGATGTAGTCCCATGAGTTCATTTTTGCTTTTGTTTCCCTTGCTCGAGGAGATGTGTTCAGGAAGAAGTCGTTCATGCTTATATTCAGGAGATTTTTGCCTATGTTGTCTTCTAAGAGTTTTATGGTTTCATGACTTACATTCAGGTCCTTGATCCATTTTGAGTTTACTTTTGTGTGTGGGGTTAAACAATAATCCAGTTTCATTCTCTTGCATGTAACTGTCCAGTTTTGCCAACACCAGCTGTTGAAGAGGCTGTCATTTCCCTATTGTATGTCCATGGCTCCTTTATCATATATTAATTGATCATATATGCTTGGGTTTATATCAGAGCTCTCTAGTCTGTTCCATTGGTCTATGGGTCTTTTCTTGTGCCAGTACCAAATTGTGTTGAGTACTGTGGCTTTGTAGTAAAGCTTGAAGTTGGGGAGCATAATCCCCCTAGCTTTATTCTTCCTTCTCAGGATTGCTTTGGCTATTTGGGGTCTTTTTTGGTTCCATATGAATTTTAGAATGATTTTCTCTAGTTCGTTGAAAAATGCTGTTGTTGTTTTGATAGGAATTGCATTGAATCTGTAGATTGCTTTAGGCAGGATGGCCATTTTGACAATATTAATTCTTCCTATCTATGATCCCGGGATGTGTTTCCATTTATTGGTATCTTCTTTAATTTCTCTCATGAATGTCTTGCGGTTTTCAGAGTATAGGTCTTTCACTTCTTTGGTTAGGTTTATTCCTAGGTATTTTGTTCTTTTTGATGCAACTTTGAATGGAATTGTTCTCCTGATTTCTCTCTCTGCTAAGTCATTGTTAGTGTATAGGAATGCCACAGATTTCTGTGTATTAATTTTGTATGCCTCAACTTTGCTGAATTCAGATATTATATCTAGCCATTTTGGAGTAGATTCTTTAGGGGTTTTTATGTACAATATCATGTCATCTGCAAACAGGGACAGTTTAACTTCTTCCCTGCCCATCTGGATGCCTTTTATTTCTTTGTGTTGTCTGATTGCCGTGGCTAGGACCTCCAGTATTATGTTGAATAGAAGTGGGGAGAGTGGGCATCCTTGTCTTGTTCCCGATCTTAAAGGAAAAGCTTTCAGCTTCTCGCTGTTAAGTATAATGTTGGCTGTGGGTTTGTCATATATGGCCTTGATTATGTTGAGGTACTTGCCCTCTGTACCCATTTTGTTGAGAGTTTTTATCATGAATGGGTGTTGAATTTTGTCAAATGCTTTTTCAGCATCTGTGGAGATGATGATGTAGTTTTTGTCCTTGTTTTTGTTGATGTGGTGGATGATGTTGATGGGTTTTCGAATGTTGCATCCCTGGAATAAATCCTACTTGATCATGATGGATGATCCTTTTGATGTATTTTTGAATTCCGTTTGCTAATATTTTGTTGAGTATTTTTGCATTTGTGTTCATCAGGGATATTGGTCTGTAGTTTTCTTTTTTGTGGTGTCTTTGCCCGGTTTTGGTATTAGTGAAATTTATTTTCTAGAAAAAGTTCACATCCCAATTTGTGGAGGAAAGATTATAGTAGAACCTCAACTCAAAAGACTTTTCCTTTGAAGAGAAAGAGAGAGAGCTAATAAAAGAGACTTAGCAGGATTAATTTATAAAATAACTACTTCATCCTAGTCTTACATGCTTGGTGGACTTGACAAAAATTGATACTGAAAATTACTATTTCAAGATAATTGCTATTCAGTTTTGTCCAATATGTACTTTATTTCCTCAAGCTTAAAAATGGAGTGTTTATACTGGTGAATAGTTTGGATTCTGGAGTAAGACTTAAGTGGGTCCAAATCCTGGCCATACTTCCTACTGCTTCTTTGGGTTTGCCCATAATACACAATTTTTCTGACCCTCAGTTTCCACCCATGTAAAATAGGAATATTAATAGTATCCCCTGCTCGTGGGGCTGGTGTGAGGATGCAAGGAAATAATGGATGGAAAGCACTTAGCATGAAAGGAAAGTCATATAATTGTTGCGTGGAAAGTCCAGTTTATCAAAACAACAAATTTCTTGACTGTCTAATTCACGGAAATATTGATTACTTTTTCACCGTGAGGTACATTTTTTGTCATTCTTTTCCCAAGAACACAGTTTCCAGCTTTGAATGCATGATAGCATAATATCTGAATATGTCCTCTAATTTCTGATGAGTTTCCCACAGTAGTATGTTTTGAATGTAGCTGTAATTCAAGGTAAAACTGAGAAAGTAGAGGAAAATATATTTTCTGTTCTCTACAAAGGTTAGCTTTATCTCTTTAAGTAGTTTTAAGTTAAGGGGTTATTATGATTGGCATAGCTTAATTAAATAATATCTTGGTAGAAAGTATGAGTTGCACATGCTAAAAAGTGATGTGTCTGGTGTAGCCTCTTTGGTGGTTATGCTGTATCCTAAATTTTCCTATTCATGTGCTTATTTTTCTTTCCTGGTGTTGTTAGAAGATTCTTTCCTTTATTGTAACCTTACCAAAATCTGTGGTGCTTAGAAATGTAGCCCAAGCGCTGGGCTCCAGTCCACTGTGTGTTCAAACTTGCTTCTTTGCATCCATTGTAATACATGGGATGGGGCTTCAGGATAGGAGTGATTTTCTCTGTACCTCTGCCTAAAGAGATGAGAAGTGTTCATAGCCCTGTAGCCAGATGCTTGCTTATCATTTTATGGTGATTAGTAACCACAAGAAAAGTAAAACAGTGGTCAGTCTCTCCTAGAAATAAACTTGAATCAACAATCTATATTTCTAGTGCAAATGGAATAAGTTAAAATGACATTTTTAAAAAATGAAAACCAGCCTACTTCTATGTAACTAGCCCATTCAATCTTTTTTCCCCCCACCCCAGAGCTGACTTTTTTGAAGATGAGGCCATTGAACAGGTTTTGAAGTACAATCCTTGGTGGACTGATATCCATTCAAAAATGCTGGCCTCTTTGGCAAAGAGTCAGGAGCAAGAAAATCATGCTGCGTTAGGTAAGAAACTCAAAATGAGGTGCATTTGCGTATGTCTCCTTGTTATTAACCACACGGGTATAATTGTCTCATGGAGTGAAGTCTGGTTTGCTAATAACTGGAAAAGGGGTCTTCCTCCCGGACTAGAAAATGCCACTTGATAATTAGACTTACTTATCTTGGAAATATCTTTTGAAGTACGTTTTACTTCTGAACCATTGGGGTACTTTTTAAAGTTTTTATTTATTTTTTGGTAAATTTAGGGACATTAGCACACAGGACATCTGTAGCTGTTGCATAATCTGCCTGAGCGATCTTAACATTCTCTACGGTAAACCTATTTGATTATTAACAGTGGTGGAAAAAGACCCCGTTTTCATTCCCTTTGTGTGATGAATGAATCTGATATATCCTCTTTAGTTTTTTCACAAGTGGTTTAAGTGGAAGCTGGAATAGTTATCCTTATATCTATCTGTTTCCTTGTACCTTACAGAGAGCACATGGACCAGTTTTTACCAATGAAAGCTGAGCTAGGGGTTTTATGAGCCATAGGAAATGACTGTACCATATTTTATATTCAGCCAAACTTTACTCATAAAGAGTCCTTTCTTACGTGGTCATTTTAGTACACCTTCTCTAAATGGGAGGTCTGTGTATTAAGTCTGTAAATTAGAATTACAACCGTTTGCAGATGGATGAAGAATAGAAGGCCTGTGTTTTCTATAATCCTGATTTGGCTTTTATTTCTATATTAAAAATAAAATTTCAGTGTTTAAAGAAAAAGAATACACACATGCACACACATACACGTACATATATTACATGGAGTAAGACTCACCACACCACAGATTGCTCTTCCTGAAAGTAATCACTGTTAACAGTTTTGGGGTATTTTTACTCCATATACCTACACCTGATTATTTACCATGAGAAATTTGTACCTATAGATTCATATATACTCTGTTCTTAAGTTGCTTTCATAGTATGTGTTGTATATCTTTATATCAACATGTAGGGCTCTACCTGAGCTTTTAATAACTGCCTAGTATTCTGTTGTGTGTTTGTGTCATGACTGATGGACACTGGGGCTGTTTACTCCTGAGGAACGTTAGGGTTGCTTCGTTTCCTGCAGTCGCCTTCCTTGACCACTCAGTCTGAATAGTGACATCTCTCTACTGCATAACATTTCGGTTCTCCGCAAAGTAGTGCAGTAAGTCATCATTTGCTCTGTTTCCAGTGTCTAGCATAGTGCCCGTTCTATAACTACTCAATAAATGTTTATAGAATGAATAAATATTACAGTCAATATTTTTGTATTTAGAGGTTAGGTGATTTCCACTGGATTGAAAAATAGCTGCTGTAATCTTTAAGAATTGACTGTACGATACAATACTCACTTATAAATAATGACTCTTGTTACATTGCTTTCAGCAAATCCTGGCTTTTATATTTCATTTTGGTTTAAGAATCTTTCAGACTTCCTACATGATCTAGACAGATTCCTAGGTGGGGATCGGTAACACAATTTAGGTAGTTAACTGCATTCTCCATGTAGATCTGCTCAGAAAGTTTGTGCAAACTTAAGTCATCCAGGCTGACAAGTGGGCTGAAGCAGTCTCCCCAGTTCAGTACACTATTTTAATGAGGTGGTGAGGGAGGAAATTGGTGGTTGTGTAGTTAAGTTTTCTGTCCACCAGGGTGAGCTACTTGCCCTAAAAATGAAGAGAAGGCATTGCCTTTGATTTAAATTCTAACTTGTGCCACTTTGATCACCTGTAGCTTGTTCCAGGTCCTGTTTTCTGTGAGAGCCATGCTCTGAGTGGGTTCTTTGTGTATAATTTTAACAGAAGATTTAGCTAGGCCATCCCTTTAACCATTGGCCCTCCTGGTCCTTCATCTTCACATTGACCCATGGCATATATCAGATTGGGGCTTCTGGAACATAGCACAGCTAGTATGGTGATTCATTCTAAAAATCACCTTTAAAAATAGCAAAGGCATGTGGTCCAGGGCAGAAGAACTTGAGCTCTATGTTGTGCAGAAAGTACCTCTTCTAAATGTGCCAAGTGTGTAGGATTAAGGACGGGATATAAGCTAAATATGGGGCTCAGGGTTTAACTACGTGCTTTGCCACAGGCTAGCTGTGTGATCTTGCAGCTTTGCCGGGTTGCCGTGGATCCCCCATACCGGCCTCACAGTTGTTGTGATGATTGAATGAGATGATGAACTCAAAATCCCTAGCGTATTATAAATGTTAGAAATTATTATTCTGGAGTAAAATCAATAGCAGTCGAGCCAGGAACTGAATGGCTTGTCTGTGAAATGAAAATTTTTGTGCATTAGCCAAGCTTTAAGGGGAAGTTCTTTGTTAACAAGATTTTTCTTTCATTTGTTTTTGTGTTTCTTCTTGTTCAAATATTTGAGACACTCACAATTGAAGGAATAAATTGAAGTGTGTCAAACCAGAATAAAATATGGGCGAAAAGAAATAAAGCGAGAAATACATGTTAAAATTCTGTTTACTCAAGGAGCTCACTGCTGCTGTAGTTTGCCCTCCTCTTCATCGTTGCCTCCCTGGCCTCCTTCCTGGCTGTGTCACCAGGGTCGGTGTGGGTCCCTTTCACGCTCCCTCATCCAACGTGGCCAGGCAGGTAGTAGAGGGCGGGCAACGGGCACCTTTGATACATTCTCATCATAAGATATTAAGCTGGATAGTTTTGAATACAGATGGTGCACTTTATTCCCTGTCTTTGCCTTGGTTATGATTCTTGTCATTTTTATTGTAGTCCTGAGTTACAACATGGAGACTTTGATTGACATCTTCAGTTTTGTGATGATCCAAGACTTCCTCCCCAAAGGCTTTTAAGTAGAAGCGTTAAATGCTGTACTTCCCCGTGCTCGGTCTCATGAGGATGGACTCAGCACATCTCCCATGTCATCTTCCAGTGGTCAGTCTCAGCCCGAGAGTCTTGGCACATAATTGCTTGGTGTGACGCCACATAACACAGGCATTGAACTTCCTAGCAGGGACATCCTGTTGGGCACCAGTGAGCTCGTCGTTGTTTGTAGAGCCAACTGTCAGTGTCAGCTTTGGAAGTCGTAGCACTGCAGGGCTACCCATTGAGGCCAAAGGTTTGAATGCAGAGCCTTTTCTTTTGGTTACCTTCATCTGGTTCCAGAAACTGTACAATGTAATAGGCAGATTTGCATTCCTCTGAGAGCAGCCTGATGAGGGCTGATTTAATTGTTGACCCACGGAAGACAGGGATATTTGGGAGGGGGATTTAGAGAGAAGGGACGATGGAAAAGTAACAAAAGTAGAAAATGTACTAAGTGAAGTGAGATGGTCACTTGCCATTTTCATGGGAGCCCCTTTGCAGTCCTTCAGCATATTGGTGGAGTTTTTCGTGTTGGGAGGTGGTCTTGGGCCATTTGTGTCAATGCTAGGACACCAGTTTCTTCCCCAAATGAATTGAGCTTTCCACAGGCTTTATTTGGCTGTAGATTATTTATGGAAGCATAATTAACTGAAATGTTGTGAACTGTATAGCAAAGCTGCTTTGTAGTGTAGTTAAGTCATACAAATGCTTGACAAATGTTACTCGTGGTGGCAGTCCTCCAAGTATTGTTGGCCCTGCCTCTGTAGTTATTTCTGGTGCTGTTGCTCGGTTAGACCTGATTGTGTGCAAACGTCCCCAAGTTCCCCTTTGGGTGATATGATTTACAGCTCTAATGTTAAAGGCCTTGGGGAGCTCAGACTTTTGGTTTCTTTAGTGATTTCCTGGTTTGTTGTTATTGTTATTTCTCATCTCTGGTTTCTTTGCTTGAATTTCAGAATTGAAATATGTTTGTCTATTATTAACAAACTACTTAGGCCAAAATGGAACTAAAAAATACTCAGAAAAAGGTGGTGGTGTTTTAAGGAATGGCTCCGGGCACTAGCATACAGAGGAGTTCAGAGGAGTACATTCAGGTCAGCTTTTCTTATGTATACATACAGCCCTGGAAAGTGTTTTAGTGGGAGCATTTACTTGTGGATAATGTAACATCACAACCCAGAGCTCCCAGGCCAACTTTTACAAACCATTCTACATGTATGGGTGTGATTACTTAAAAATGAAGGAATAAACATGTAGCTGAGCTGATGTGTTGTTAAACAGTTCTGGCATGCTAATCTTGTGATTTAGAATTATGTGGAAGCAGAAGTCTTTATTAGTCAGCTAGGATGTAAAGGCTTTCCTCTAGTGAGATAATATCATCATGAACACCTGGCACTTCACTATTAGGTAAATTAATGAACATCTCAAAAACTGTACCTAGGGGAATCTGTCTCAAACCTTCTTCCTAAATACTGGGTCTTAAAATACTCTGTTAGGCACACTTTTCTTCATGGAATAAGTATCTTAATCCTTACACTTTCCTTAAATCAGATCCCTTTAGGTAAACTGAGAGCTTCTGTTTAAATTAAGGGGATCTTCATAGGAGCCCTTTAATGAGACAGTCAACACCCAGTTTATCTGTCCTGTTAATTTCAGTTTTAAATGTCAGTCTTTAAAGAATGCTTCATCTGACACCTACCTGCATTAAGTTTAAAAATGTACACATTTTTTTATGTTGCTGGCCAGCAAATTCAATAAATGCATTTCCATAGTTGTCATTTATGTAAGCAGTACATGTGCAAATACATGTCTTTATTCTCATATGTTTCTAAATGTAGGATTTCTAACATGGTTGAAAAAATTATTATATAAATAAATTTCAAAACTTATTTTTTTGTCCTAAGTGCATTTTAATGATAATGGATTATTGCTTCTAGTAATTTCAAATTAGTGTATTTAAGGTTTTTTTCTCCTAGAGGACAGGCTGCAGAACTGCTGGAAGGAAGTCTTGAAACAAGCCAAAAAAAAAAGCTTAAGTCCCCTAAGAGAGGCCAGAAGTGAGTTGGGAAACTATGGGAAAAGGAGCCATCAGGTGTGAGTAATCATGTATCTTCCTTCTGGTTTTGGCCCAGTTGTGATGAGCAGAAGGGCAGTCTTTTGTTAAGCAGGGATGGAAAGAGACTGGGTAGCTATCTATCTAGAAAGTAGTTTGGGAATATTAAAAAGGCATTTTAATAATTTTTGGTCTCTGAAAAGGTGTCAAAGGCAGCAGGTGTCTTTTTTTTACGTCCTTCTCCCTTAGAGGCTTCCTACGTTAGAGCTGGGCACCCGAGCACTTAGCTGGTGACTACATTTCCTTTCCTTCTATGCCACTGGGTGTGACCATGGAACTAAGTCCTGGATGATGGGAAGTGAGTGGACATATTATGACCACTTTCTGGATCCAACCTTTAGAGAGAAGGTTCTTGCTGCCCTCTTCTTACTCCGCTTTCCCGTTAGTTACAAAATGGCTAAAATGTGGAGCTGTTGTGATAGACTCATAGATGGAAGTCCTAGGATGGAGATACTGATGCCCCACCAGGTCTGCATCATCCCTCAAGGTGGTAGCGTGTGGGAGAAACTGCTCTCTTATTTAAGCCACTGTATTTGGGGATCTGGTTGTGACAACAGTTTAACTGTATTATTTATTTATATTATTTAAACATAGCAAATAGTTCTAAAACCTTGAGAAAAAGGCTTGAAAGTAATTTTGTCATTCCTTTGATATGAAGTATTAGAACTGGAGGCTGAGTGCTCCTCTCTACTAGGCTTAAAATCTTTGCAAGTGAATTTGAAAGTTATTGACAGGGCGTGGAGAATGAAGGATTGCTTTGAAGGTAAGAGATTGAGAACACTTGTTTAGGGGTCATTTAATTTATGTAGATGCTTAAGTTTCTTTAAAAATCGCTCTCAAGTAGTAGGCTACGTTTTACTTATACTAGCTGAGAACTGAATACATCTGTGTTGTTAGCTGTTACTCTTCCTGTAAAACTTGCTTTAAGAGAAGATTTTACTGTATATATATTTTACCCACATAGTATGGTAATGAGGAACTGATAATGCTCTTGTTAATGTGAGCAGGTACATGCTTTAGGATGGCGTGTAATTTGTAAATTGTAGACATCAAGGAAACTGATAACTACAGTCTTGCACCTTACCAATGTAGACATAAAGTTTTTCTTTTTTAATCAGTAGCATTTAAGTATTTTAGCTTTTTGGGTCTGGCTAGCCAATATTTGGTAAGGTGGCTGATATATTAAAAAAAATACTTTTCTCTCTCCTGTCAGTAACTTGTTACAAGTGGGGAAAAATACTGTATTTGCCAGTGGCAAAAACAAAACGCTTGGAAGTAATTTTTAGCAAGAAAAACAACAGATCTATTTGACAAAGTTGGTGGTTCAATACAGTGGGGAAAGATGGATCATTGAACAAACTGCGCTGGCACAATTAACTCTTCATCTGGAATTAACTGAAATCTTAAAACATATGAAAAAAATAACTTCCAGATGGAGTAAAGATTTTAAAATTAAAAAAAGAAACAGTAAATCTTAAAGCAATGCTGAGAGACTTCATGTACAGTTCGGGAGTTGGTGAAACCTTATCAAAGCCTGTAAGTCCAGAATGTGTTTTTTGAAAAAAAGACATATTTGGCTACACAAAAAAATAAGTATTTCAGTGGCAAAAGATCCCATAAGCAAAGTCAATAGAGAGTCACTAGATTTGGGGAGATGACTAGAGTGCATATAGACAGCGTTCTTAAAAATTGGACAAGACAGGCCATCCAAAAAAAAAAATTGGGCAGAATACGTTTAAATGGGTAATGTTCAGAAGAGTAAATCCAAATTGCCAGCCACCCTATGAAATAATGCTCAAAGCTCAGCAGTTAGAGAAGCACCAACCGAAGTAACAGTGATATGTCACTGTATCAGAGTCAGGCATGACTTACCTGGGTCCTCTGCTCGGGATCCTGCAAGGCTGTAGACAAATATGGCAATCTTTCTTTTCTTTTTCTTTTTTAAAATAGATGTTGGTAGCTATGTTCCTTTCTGGAGCTCAGAGTCCTTTTCCAGGCTCACATGAGGTTCGGCAGAATTCCATTCCTACAGCTGTAGAACATAGAACCTGCTACATTCTTGCTGGCTGTCAGGTGGGGGCACCCTCAGATCTTAGCGGCCCCCCAGTTCCCTTCCATGTGGCCCTCTTACCTCTTATTTCTTGGCATCTTATTTCTTCAGAACCAGCAGGTGAGTCTCTGGCTCCAGTCTGCTCACAGTGGACCATAATCATGACAGTGACTGTACCATCACTGTGTCCATAGTCTTTTGGAGAGAAGCAAGTCACAGGTTCTGCTCACACTCACATGACATGGCTCACTGGGGGAGTCATCTAGAATCCTTCCTCCCAAGTCACTTCCTGTCCATTAAACTGGAAACCATAAAAAAAAATCTGCTATTACATTTATTGCTGGGAAGGGGTGAGAGATGTGTGGGAAACAGAACTTCTATCCATGATCCTTAGAAAGGAGGGTTGTAGCCTTTAAATAAATTACCTTTTAGAAAACAGATAAACTTTTTGACCTAGTAAATTTGTTTTTGGAAATCCGTTTTATGGAAATAACACCTCTAGTATCCAAGAACATATGACAAGGACATTTATTGCAGCATTATTAATGGTGGCAGAAAGCTGGAAGCAAAGTAAATGCCCATCAGTAGGGGGAGTGGTTGGACAGAGCATGCTACACCCTGGAATATTCTACTCCTCTACAAAAAATCAGCTAAGTACCAGTTGACTTGGAGGGATTTGTCAGAGATATTGTTGAGTGAGATAGGCTAGATGGACAAAAATGATCTAATTCTCTGGGGGGAAAAGGTATAAACTCCCTTGTATGTATGTTTGCTTGTTTGTATTGTATTACATGGTTGTAGAGAAAAATATGAAATGATAATTATTCGATATTAAGGAGTGGGAGACTAGTTGAAAATCGAGGGTGACAAGCAAAAGAAGGAAAATAGACTCTCGAAAAGAAACATCCTCTGTTCACAGTCTTATAAGTGTGATGTGGTCACATTTGTGTATTTAGGTAAAACTTTGTTTCTTTGTGTAAAAAGTATTAAAAATACAGTGCCCTTAAAATTGACTAATACGTGGAAATATTCCCATTTTTTTATATAGAACTTTAAAAATGGGTAATGAATATTTATAGAATGCCTTATTTAGCCATTGTGTGGTTTTTGTTATCAAAATGTATTATCTTAATTTTAAAGTCAATTAACTAGCATTTAGATGCCTTGATTACAGAATAGTGTAGCAAAAAAAAGCAGGCAGTCTAGACATAAGGGTTAAAAAAGTAGGCATTGTTTAGACATTTCTCCATTATTTAACTCTACAGGGTTTGAGCAAATGCATAGCCCTTTATACACCTGTAAAATACAGTTAAAAAGTTGTTCTATATTCAGAGTTAGAGAGCTGCTTTTTCAGTTTCTAAAATAACCAAAGTTCTAAATTCTGAAAAATCTTCCACAAAACCGAATGGAACATTTAATATTTAAATACGTTTTCTTCTAGTGTCTTTTTCTGAAGAAGAGAAATACCAGCTTCGAAAATTTGTCAATAAATCTTACTTGCTGGACAAGGGAGCCCATCGTCATGTATACTACAGTTTGATTGATATCCTCCTGGCATATTGCTACGAAACTCGAGTTACTGAAGGGGAGCAGAATGTAAGTGCATGTGTGTGCGTGTTGGCAGAGACAGCTGTACTCAGTAAGCTGTATAAAGGCATCAGCCCTCCTGTCGGGAGCCAGACCTGTTGTGTTGAGTTATTTAGGAGGTGCTCCAGGCAGGTGTCCATGTGTGGATTGGTGGTGGGTACCAACATGAGAGCATACTGCTTATTCATCTTTTCCTCTTCTCCCTGGGCCTCAGACTATACCAAAGCAGAGCAGGGGAGTGAATCTGAGGGTTAAAAAAAAGAGGATATACTGAGTCATCTCTTTAGTAGATGACTTGGCCAAGTGAAAGGGCTGTTGCCACCTGACACTTGACATTGGCAAGGGGTAAACGTTACCAGACCCATGTGTTGTATTCTTTCTCTGAGCTGTCAAGATACGGCATTTTACAAAAACCTGGATCTGAGCATTTATCTGCAGGTGTCCCTCAATTTATATAGTATGTATGCTTCTGAAATGTATATAGATCAGATTTTTAAAAACCTGAATTCTTTTTTGCACTTTAGAGAAATCCTATTGCAGAAGTAAATCCTTTTGTAAAGTGCATTATTTCTTAAATTATCTTTTTTAATAATAGATTAAATAACCAATCTTATTGTATCTTTTCTTAAACCACATTTGATTTTGTAAATGAAGACCTAAATTTCTCACCTATATCAGATTGTATATTTAAAAAAACAGCCTGGAAAACCAAAAAAAAAAAAGTCTTTCCAGTTAATGCTCCCCTGCAGCTGTTTATAATTGTCCTTGCTCAAAGGTTATTTTTGAGCTGATCATGTGCTTTCCATTTTTTAAATTATGCAAATAATTCATATCATTGTAAAGGAAAATACACACATGAAGAAAATAATTAAGACTTCCTATAATTTCAGCCATCAAAAATACAAAAGGTGATGTATTTCTTCCAGTCTTCTTTGGGCATATATATGTATGTATATTTACATAGGGTCATAATGTATATTCCTTTGTTTAATCCGCTTTTGTCACTCCACATTAACACAGGATTAAGATTACAATTTGATGTGTGCCAGATTTTTGTTATGATTCTGAACATTTCAAAGGTGACTCTTGAGATTTGCATTTGACTCCAGAATGAGTATTAATGAGTTTCTCAAGGGCATACTATAGTTGAAAATGGTTTCTGTTTCCACTTATCTTTTAAGGGTACTATAATTGGAGAAAATGTTTTCTTTGACAAAAAAATGCTTCATATTATTGCTTGAGAAGATGAATGCGAGTGTTTAGTTATTTTTGATAAAATTTACCATTTTTGTATTTCCCTACTTGAAACAATGAAGTCTTGCAGATTCAAGACTTTCCCTAGAAAGCACTTATTCTCAGAAGCATTCTCTGAAAGGCCAAATTCTCGAGCAGTTTTTTAAGTGTCACAGACAGCACTTGAGCATTATCTTTGAGTCCTTTGGTAGGTCATTTATAGAATGTTTGGGAGACAAGTAACATAGTTGAGAAGGACAGAAATTGAGCAGTCATCACTTTGCTTTAATTTTTAGTTTCAAAGCCCCTTCCTATTTGCTCTTGTGTTCTGGTACTCTTATTGGTGGAAAAGCTTTACTTTATAAAACCCCAAGGAAAGGAGACAGAAACTTGCCTTTGAGAGCCTCTGCAGAGCAATTATTTTTCCACAGTCATAGATACTTCTTAGTCCTTATCTATGTCAGTGCTACTCAGACACTATTAAATGAGTACATGGATATATTTGCTTTGGTTTGAATGGTGTTACCTCTAATATGACAGGACTCTTTTATCCAAAACAAATAAAGGTTGAATCTGCATGGAATATCCGAAAACTGAGTTCTACGCTGTGCTGGTTTGAGGTATGATTTTCAGTTCCAGTTGTTCAGAAAATTATTTTTCTGTTGTCATGAGTTCATTTGGGTTCTATAAACAGTTTGTTGACCTTTTAAAGGCAGAAGCTTTATTGTACATTTCCCCCCATATTTTTAATTAAACTCTGGTTCCATTTCTTATCCTTACTCTAAGCACAGGATATAAATGAAGCCAGGTAAAGTATTTTGGAAGTTGGGAGAGGAAGAACATACTTCAGAGAACGAATAGGCACATGGTCTGTTGGGGAGCATGCGGGGTACAGTTTGAAGCATCTTTGTAAGTTGGCAGATATTGGGGCTCGGAGCTCAGAAATGGGAAGCAAACTTTCTAGCTGATAACACTACTAACTGCCACTCATTGACCCCCCCCCAGGAACTGAGCTGTGTGTTTTATATGTGTTACCTCACCTGCTCCTTCCATTAAGTCTGTGAGAGAAGTAGTACGGTATTTTATAGATGAGGGAACTTAGATCATATAGCTTAAATTTCTTATCCCAGTTTCTGCAATTAGCGTGGTTAGATCTGATAACTCTTCTAGTATGATAATATTTGTTTTTATATCTATTTTCTAGAAAATAATTGTGTAGGTCTTACCAAAAATACCCAAAAATGATATCTTTAAACTTACTGGTTCTGAGAAAACTGGTTCTGAACACACCAAAGCAGTAATTAAAAGTAGAAACTTCAAAAAAGTGTCAGTTGATAATTGTATCATCAATTAAGGTTTTGGGTTTTTTTCTGTTTAAACCCTACATATAGTGCATTTAAATTCTAAAGTCATGTTTGTTTCAAGTCATCACTTTGTTCAAGTAATAGATAAGATGTGAACAGGAACTGAAACACTTTATCAGAGAATCTTGTTACTCCAAAGAATGGTCCGTGAACTAACCAGTTTGACCAGTCCTTGGCTGGGACTTGTTAAAAAGATAGAATCTCAATCCAGAACCACTGAATCAGAATCTGTAGTAAAATCTCTAGGGATTTTATACATACGAAAGATGGAGAAGCACCATTATCTAGACTTCATTGGGCTTCTACTTATTGCCATGATCAGCATTTGGACAAACTGGTTTTTGTAATAATTGCATGGTAACTTAGGTTGAAAACAAAGGTTGGTAGTTAGGTAATGTCATAGTCAGTTATTAAAATCTACATGAAGAAATTCATCTATTTATGATTTCATTTAGAAATTTTTATTGTTTTTGAGATAACCTAGAATTGCCAGACATGTTAATAGCTATGTGAAACTTTTTAAATTATTTCCATTTTTGCTAGAATCTTTAAATTAAAAAGTCCATAATTGTTCTTAGATATAAATTATTCTTTGTCAGATTCTTGGTATTCTTAATCAAATCTCTCATTCGTTACAGATTAACATTCATGGAAATTATGACCACCCCTTAGTTTTACTTTTATTTTTCTATTTTTTTCTTTTTTTCTCATTTTTTTTAGTAGTTTTACTTTTATACTTGAAATTTTATATAGGTTATATTTTTTATGCATTTTAAAAATAAAACCCAATTAAAAACAATTTCATATAAAATTGGCTTTGTCTAATGTTTTGAATTACCATTGGTGCCAGTTTGACACTATTCAAGATAAAACACATTTTTTCCAGAAATCAGTAGTTTTCTCTTTGATGAGTAACAGCGAATTACTGAAGTAAATACCATGTATCGGTCATGCTCAAAGCCAACAAAAAAAAAAGGGAGACTGCACACATTTCACTAAAGAGCTCTACATCTTTTATCTACACCATCTTATAAAACATGAAATATGTATCATTTAGAAATGTCTTTTATGTACATCTGTATTTTGTTAGTGCCATGTGTTTTAGGTTCCTATTTTAATTCTTAAAAGACTTTTTAAAGCTTTCCTGCTACATATGTGATTTTTAAGGAACATTTTTGGCATGTTGATATGAGGAAGTACAAAGACTACAATTCAGCATTTTACTGTAAGGTATATAGAAAGAGTCTCATTTCACAGTTATTATTTGTCCTCTACTTGGGTTAATGATGGTCCAGGCATAGAGTTTTTAATAGTGAATAGTTTCATATTTCGTTGTGTGTGTTTTGTGTAATATAGAAATGATTATTTATTTAAATGATGCTTCACAGACTTGGACTGATGTTCATGAAATCCTGGTGTCTTTTGGAAGAAGAGTTTTGTGCTACCCACTTTATCGCCATTTCAAGCTGGTGATGAAAGCCTTCAGAGACACTATAAAGATATTGCAACTAGGTAAGAAACTATGCTTGCAGATTTAAGAGTGAAAATGTTCTAAGTTTTTAGTGTGAGGATATAATCATGATTTTGTTTTTCTGTATATAATAGGTAATGGAAATAAACTAATCCAACCACTTTTCCTCCTGGGTATATAAAGTAATAGTCCCTCTATACAGATAAATCATAACACGGAAGACTGTGGTACTCTTTTACGAGAGGAGTGGAGAAGGTAGATAGAGAAGGTACACACAGTATTCCAAACCATTTTGTATTATAGTCGATCGCATCATTCATTATTTCTTGGATGCCTGTAATTTTCTAGGCACTATGCTAGGATTGTGGGTATAATAATAATAAAATAGAGTCCCTGCTCCTAGGAAGTTTTACAGTTTTGCCAGGTTGCCAAATGATAAATAAGCAAGCCATTCCAATATGGTGTGAAAAACCCTCTGCTGGGGGAACTACAGCCATCACAAGGACGGGGCATGGAACCTGGACTTGGGAGGTCAGGAATGGCTTTCCAAAGAAAAGCACAGCTCCTCTGAAGACTTCTGACTATTGCTAAATCCAATCTGAAAAGACAAATATTTGCTAGCTTTAAGGATGTGGGAAATTGTAAGCCCTGAAACATATTCCAAAGTTCCTGTAACAGCATCTTTGGATTAAATGTATAATTTCTAAGGTATGACTTCAAAGGGAGCAACATCTATTTGACTGGATTCATTCTGGAATGTTTATTTAAAAGTCACTTTCTATACTTCATGGCCATTTCTTACATTCTTCTCTGGGGAATCTCGTCCTTTCTCTGTCCTTAGATACAAGTGCTTCTGGGGGCTTAGTTTTCAGACTTGGGATAAGAAGGGGAAAGAAAGGAAGTTCTTCTCTTTACATCTGGGTGGCTTCATTGGCTTCAAGGGAAGGATCACATTTCTAATGGTTTTTGTCCCTCCTGGAGGTGTACCTAGGTTTTTCTTTGACTTCCGTGTGACCTATAGTCTTATTGCCCTGGGGGAAAAGGTCACATTTGAAGTAGGTGCTTTTATAGAAGACACTGATTGTAAAAATGAATCATAGTTAAGTGAAAGATGCCTTTTTATTAATCCAGTTGGTTTAGACTAGCTGTATTTTACCTTGAAGGGTTGTTGATAAGAGGATAGCAGAGCAACTACCTTTGAGAAATTTGTCTTCTTTAACTTAACAGTGGGAAACAAACTACTTTGTTTTTTTGCATGTCATTTCTTCTTGCCTGCCATCCAAGATATTTCTTGAATCGCAAAACATACCTTGAAAGATCAACCTACTATAAATGATTGTTGAACTTGGCGTACATGTCACAATTAAATTTCTTGCTTAAGTCATGCTACATTATCTGCACGTTAGTCATAGATTTAAACAGAATGCAGTTTGTGATTATGCTGTTATATCATGGCTTCCAGATGGAAAACTGGCAAAACCCCCGTGCCTGTGTGTGTGCATGCACACACATATGCACACATACAGTTGCTATTTTTTTATTCTGGAAAGCAATCTAGTTCTCTGGATTTTCATTTGAAAAGTAATCAGTTCTCTGATTGCATAACCAAAAACAAATTTGATTGCCTTGACTTACATGGTAATCAGTTACTCTAATAGTTTTAGTAGGTGAGAATTGAAATTTAGACTTAACTTTTTCATCATCATCAATCTGACTGGAAATAGTCTTATCAGCTGTGTCAGGATAGCAATGGAAAATCTGATTCGATGCACTGGAGGCCTGTGTGCTGAAAATGAGTCTCATCCCCCCTCCTTAAAGTGTACGCAGTATGTCCTGTAGCTAATTTGGGTTGTGGCTAGTTGGTGCTGAAACAGGGAACTGTATTGTCTAGGATTCTCACCATAAGTACAGGGATGTCAGTCTGTGGATGGGGGTTGTAACCTGTGTTTGTACAGGTGGGTTGCATGGGATGTCATTATTGCCAGTGAAGAGTTTCATTTCTTTGGACACCCCATAATTTGAGTGGGGTATCTCTGGTTTGGCATTTAATGTTTTCCAAGAGGGAGTTTGTGCCTACTCCAGTTCACAGTGCAATGACAGTGATCATACCTTTTATTATAAAGGTCAGGTTAGTGCTTCCATAGTTGAAAGTAATGAATATTTCTTTCCTCCAAGGAAATACTGATCTTAAATGGACCAAGTTTCCAAAACCAGTGTAGGAAGGCTTCAGAATCTATAGAATATGTCATTTTAACTGGCTGAGTAAGATCTGCATTTAAAAAGAGCCAGACAGTGACTGCAATGGGGTATGGGGGGGGGGGGAACATGATAATTTGGGTGAATACAGTAACCACATTGTTTTTTTATGTGAAACCCTCATAAGAGTATATATCAATAATACCTCAATAAAAAATAAAATAAATAAATAAAAAATAAAAAGAGCCATGAGTTTGCTTAACCCGACTTCACAGTGGCGTTTACCAGGATTCTTTACTGGGCCTCTGGCTATTTTCAGTATCATATTCCTTCGCCACCCTCTCCCACCTCCAAAAGACTGTACATTAATCTCACATTGTTGCTGTATGTCTAGTCCAGATCCTTTAAGGACAAAACCGACTTGTCCTGCTAAGTACTGTAGTACCCAGCGCTGGGCCTTGTCCATGGAGTTGCTTTCCCTTGCCCAGTACCCTTGGGGCGCATGATCACCCCCTTTTTTCCCCCTCTGTTCTTGTCTCTTCAGCAACTTTGGCTTCCTCCTCCTCATTCCATTCTTTTGGGAAGAGTGGGTAGAATCTTTTATGGAAGCATCATTTAGCTGCTTCCATAATGAAAAAAGGGATCAAAGGGAAAAGAAATGAAAAAAGGGATCAAAAGGGAGCAGTTTTTCTAATATGTCTTCAGAACTTTTATTATATTTAGAAAGGCATAGTTTAGTATTTGATTATACACTGTTTATACAGTTTACTATGTGGACTGTCTATAGTTCATTAATCTTTATAAAGGCATTCCTCGCTCTTTTATACTCTGGCTCAGCTACTGAACATATCGTGTAGCTGTTATATTGAAGAGGCTGAGCATCATGGGGTGAGGGGTGCAACAACTTCATTTTTCTCCCAGTTCCCCCTTTGAGCTCATTCCTCTGTTTCTTTTATTGTTTCTGGATGGAAGATCCATCCTATAAATATCTCTCTCACTCTCATACGCACACACACACATACACACACATGATAAATATCCTGTAACTTTTTCTGCCACTTAGATTACAAAAGAAGTCTTTTTTCAGTCCTAAAAATGTTCCTTTTGAACTTGATTAAAAAAATAAATCTTACCTTTCCCTGCTCAGGCCTGCCTGAAGTTGGGAAGCCAGCCATTAGGATGGGGGCTCCTTGGCTGTTGCAGGAGGTGCTGACTTCCCCCTCCTGCTCTGAGGCCCTCCACCCCACCACCGCACCCTGCTCCATCCTGTTCCTTTTATCAGGTGTGGGCAGATACCAGTCTTGATACCCACAGTTTCCAAGGCAGGTAGGTTATATTCTTCAGGGCCCCCCCGTAGAACCCCCTTACTCTTGGTTTAGGGGATAGGAAAGTACTTTCTCCTCTCCCTTGTGAAGTGTGGTGGAAACCCCACAGCACTACAACAACTTTATCCAGAGAGATTTTCTGGACCTCTTTACCCTTAAACTCTGAAAGGTAAATATTAGGCTAAGGAGTAATAAACAATCAGGTTTTTTTTTTGTTGATTTCTCTATTAGCATAGAGAGCATTTAGCATCTCTTCTAAAAACATGGGAAAACTTGGTGTCTGTTGTTTGCTTTGTGAGTCTCATTGGAAATGAGTCAGAAAGAGTCATATCCTAATATGTTCTTACGGTAACAATAACCCTGGCGACCATTTCAGGTACTTTCTGTGTGCCCGTCCTAGGTGCTCCGCTCCTTAGCTGTCTCATCTCCCTCCATCCATACTGTAATGCTGAGAAGTAGCATTTATTATTCCCATTTTGCAGCTAGAGAACTTCAGTTACTTGCCCACACAGCCAGGCATTGGGAGAGCTGACTCAGTCAGTGTCTTGAAGTGTTAAATAGTTAAAAGTGAAATTCTATGAAACTTGGGATTTACTTCAAAATAATGCAGACTTCGCTTGGGGAAAGTGGGCAAGATGCAGATGAAGCAAGATTGGCACCGAGTCAGTACTGGCTGAGTACATAGAGTTCACTATCCTGTTGTTTCATTTCCTTTATAAACAGGTTTTCTTTTGTTCTTTAAGTCTGGGCTGTTAACCACTATACTTCAGTGTTTCAAATTTAAATTTATTGTGGAAAACATTGTAATTTTTGTTCAGGCAGTTATATAAAAATCTTGGGGGCTAATAAAATCAGTTTCCTAAAGTTCTGGTTTGTCTTTAAAGCTAATAGAAACCTACCTTTCTATAAGCATTTGAGGTCTGATGACCAGTAGCTGTATGGCAGGCAATAGCCCAAGAAACAGCCTTCAGAAGATTAGTTATTGTTCCCAACTGAGAGCTGGTTTTATTTCAAGAATTAATGGTCCTTACACATCAGTCATTTCTGGGCTCAGTCAATTTTGCAGAAATGACTGCTTTACTAACCTTCTGTAGACAGATCTAGTGAAACAATCATTGTGAAAGAAAAAAAGAGTCATAGCACAGGGCTCGGAGCTGATCATTAAGAAAAATGTTAAAAGAAATTGAGGTATGGCAAGTGTATTGTGTGAGCTCTGAGTTTTGATACAACCTTGAAGAGGAGTTTGTTTTTAGCATTTGAATTCGATCTGTCTACAGTCAGTATAGCAAATGCTTCTTTTTATTGCATTGTAAAGATTACCCCAAATTTGAAAACTGAAAGATTAAATCACTAGGATTTTCCCATGGTGACGTTTATCTATATTTAATATTTATGAGTTCCCAATTATGGACATTTTAAAGACTTGTTGAGCCTTTTAATCTGTACCCCTTAAGAATGTTATGTGAAATGGTCTTGAGAGTTATTCATCAAGTGTTTGTTGAGCTTTTGTTAAGTCAAGGTGCTGAACTGGATTTGGAGGTACAGTCGTGAACAGGAGGGCCGTGATTTGTGCCTTGGGGAGATTAAAATTCTAGTGGGGGCAGAGAATTACACAACTACCAGGTTAAAAAAAATTGCATTCATCATGAGTAGCTCCAAGAAGATACACAGTGAGTGAAAATATAAAAGCCAGGGAAACTGACTTAGCTTTAAGTCATTTATAAACTGTGACCTACAGAGGGGAGCCTCTGCCTGTTTGACTTCTGATTCTTAGCATCTACTGCAATTTCCTCTCACTCTAAAGCACTTGATCATTGGTTGGTGAATTCATCTATTAACTTATTCATTCAACAGGTATTTTGTTAATGCCTATGAAAACACTACTTATTATGTACAAAGTACCCTATAAGTATAAGGAACTTTACCCATTTTGCAGGAAGATGAATTAGACTCATGTCCTGTATTTGGGAGCACATGTGCTAGTAGTGGGGCTGAGATCTTCATCAAAAATGTAAAATATACAGTAGACAGAGGTAAGTACCTTATATGAAATGCAGACCAAGTAGTTCAAGAAAGGAAGAGGTGATATTTCACCAGGGTTTAGAGAGAGCTTCATTTAGGATGTGAAATTTGAATTGGGATTTGACAGATAGGTAGTATTTAGACGTAGAAAGATGGAGGGATGTGTTCTGAATATTGTAAGTGAACAGCAGTGGGGAGTTCATGGAACAGCATGGTTTCATTAGTGAAAATTTGGAGCTGGTATGCTGTCTGACCCCTAATTTGCCCTGTAGCCTTAAAACTACTTAATTGTTGCATTCCTATTTCAGTAACTAGTCGCCAGAATTGATTGCTTCTTTAATGTTATCACCCAATTCTCCTCTCCCCACCCAGGAGGTAAGAATTCTCACTTTTCTCTTTTCTTCCTCATTCTAAATTGTTCTTGAGCTTTTTATATCCCAGTCAATTCCCCATTGCAATTAAAATGTTTCTAAGAATGTAACAATCATAGTGCTTTCAGGAAACCCAAATAGCACAGAATTCAAATCCTCTCGTGAAGTATTGTTGGTACCTGTTTTTGCTGACCACTTAACACACCAGCTAATCACAGAAAGGAGGGACCTCAGAGCTGGGGCCCTCGCGGGCTGAGTGGGAGTGAGGACTGAGCCAGCCCTTCGTCTCTCTCCCTGGATTCTACCATGAGGCCACGCAAATTCCTTCTACTTTCCTCACTTCCTCAGAGCCCAAATCTACGTTCCCAATCACTTAAATTGGCACATTCTTCTATTTACCTACATTATTTAGCCTTGGAACATTTGTGGGTTGATACATATACTTTTGTTTAGAAGGATATTGTTTATGAGCATAAACATCAATGGGAGGAAAATCAAATTCCAGTCATCTCCATAGAATCCATTTTTCCTCTAATAATCCTGTTAGTCATTACATATTATTAATCACTAGAATTTTTAAAAATTGTTCCTGTTGGGTTATATTTCAACAGAACATTCTTTGTTCTTTTAACATATTCTGTAGGGGGCAGTATTTCCTGAATGGTTTACAAATAACAAGTTGCCTTTAAATTGCCAAAGATGGTTAAAAGTTTATGGTTATTCTGCTACAAAAAAAAAAATCACTTAAAATATTTCTAGGTGTTAGTTATTTTCTTTGCAAGTTGGAGCTACATAGTAATGCTTACTAGTAGGTAAGAGCTCAAAACCAGCTGACCTCTTAAATACATGCTTATATATATCCAATTTCAACCTACACTGTATTCCCCATACTATTTATTTAAGGTAAGTTTTGTTAATTACTTCAGTTTTTTTAAATAATTTATTTTGGTATCATTAATCTACAATTACATGTGCAATATTATGGTTACTAACTACCCCCTTCAGGTACCCCCCACCAACCCCATTACAGACACTGTCCGTCAGCATAGTGAGATGCTATAGAATCCCTACTTGTCTTCTCTGAGTTGTACAGCCCTCCCCGTGCCCCCCCCAACATTACGTCTGCTAATCGTAATGCCCCTTTTACCCTCTTATCCCTCCCTTCCCACCCATCCTCCCCAGTCCCTTTCCCTTTGGTAACTATTAGTCCATTCTTGGGTTCTGTGAGTCTGCTGCTGTTTTGTTCCTTCAGTTTTTTCTTTGTTCTTATACTCCACAAATGAGTGAAATCATTTGATACTTGTCTTTTTCGGCTTGGCTTATTTCACTGAGCATAATACCCTCTAGCTCCATCCATGTTGGTGCAAATGGTAGGATTTGGTTTCATCTTATGGCTGAATAATATTCCATTATGTATATGTACCACCTCTTCTTTATCCATTCATCTACTGATGGACACTTAGGTTGCTTCCATTTCTTGGCAGTTGTAAATAGTGCTGCGATAAACATAGGGGTGCATCTGTCTTTTTCAAATTGGGCTGCTGCATTCTTAGGGTAAATTCCTAGGAGTGGGATTCCTGGGTCAAATGGTATTTCTATTTTGAGTTTTTTGAGGAACCTCCATACTGCTTTCCACAATGGTTGAACTAATTTGCATTCCCACCAGCAGTGTAGGAGGGTTCCCTTTTCTCCACATCCTCACCAACATTTGTTGTTGTTTGTGTTTTGGATGTTGGCCATCCTCACTGGTGTGAGGTGATATCTCATTGTGGTTTTAATTTGCATTTCTCTGATGATTAGTGATGTGGAGCATCTTTTCATGTGCCTGTTGGCCATCTGAATTTCTTCTTTAGAGAAGTGTCTGTTCATGTCATCTGCCCGTTTCTTAATTGGATTATTTGCTTTCTGTTTGTTGAGGTGTGTGAGTTCTTTATATATTTTGGATGTCAACCCCTTACCGGATACATCCTTTATGAATATATTTTCCCATACTGTAGGATGTCTTTTTGTTCTACTGATGGTGTCCTTTGCTGTACAGAAGCTTTTCAACTTGATATAGTCCCACTTGTTCATTTTTGCTTTTGTTTCCCTTGCCCGGGGAGATATGTTCATGAAGAAGTCGCTCATGTTTGTCCAAGAGATTTTTGCCTATGTTTTTTTCTAAGAGTTTTATGGTTTCATAACTTACATTTGGGTCTTTGATTAACCTTGAGTTTACCTTTGTGTGAGAGCTAGACAGTAGTCCAGTTTCATTCTCTTACATGTAGCTGTCCAGTTTTTCCAACACCAGCTGCTGAAGAAGCTGTCATCTCCCCATTGTATATCCAAGGCTCCTTTATCAAATATTAATTGACTGTATATGTTTGGGTTAATGTTTGGATTTTCTATTCTGTACCACTGGTCGGTGGGTCTGTTTTTGTGCCAATAACAAATTATCTTGATTACTGTGGCTTTGTAGTAGAGCTTGAAGTCAGGGAGCGTAATTCCCCCTGTTTGATTCCTCCTTCTCAGGATTGCTTTGGCTATTCGGGGTCTTTTGTGGTTCCATATGAATTTTAGAATTATTTGTTCCAGTTCATTGAAGAAAGCTGTTGGTAGTTTGATATGGATTGCATTGAACCTGTAGATTGCTTTAGGTAGTATAGCCATTTTGACAATATTGATTCTTCCTAGCCAAGAGCATGAGATGCATTTCCATTTGTTAGTGTCCTCTTTAATTTCTCCTAGGAGTGTCTTGTAGTTTTCAGAGTACAGGTCTTTCACTTCCTTGGTTAGGTTTATTCCTAGGTATTTTATTCTTTTTGATGCAATTGTGAATGGAATTGTTTTTCTGATTTCTCTTTTCTGTTTGTTCATCGTTAGTGTATAGGAAAGCAACAGATTTCTGTGTGTTAATTTTGTATTCTGCAACTTTGCTTAATTCAGATATTAGTTCTAGTAGCTTTGGAATGGAGTCTTTAGGGTTTTTTACATACAGTATCATGTCATCTGCAAATAGTGACAATTTGACTTCTTCTTTACCAATCTGGATGCCTTTTATGTCTTTGTTTTGTCTGATTGCCGTGGCTAGGACCTCCAGTACTATGTTGAATAACAGTGGAGAGAGTGGGCATCCCTGTCTTGTTCCCAATCTTAGATGAAAAGCTTTCGGCTTCTCCCTGTTAGGATGTTAGCTGTGGGTTTGTCATATATAGCCTTTATGATGTTGAGGTACTTGCCTTCTATACCCATTTTGTTGAGAGTGTTAATCATGAATGGATGCTGAATTTTGTCAAATGCTTTTTCAACATCTATGGAGATGATCATGTGGTTTTTGTTCTTCTTTTTGTTGATGTGGTGGATGATGATGATGGATTTTCTAATGTTGTACCATCCTTGCATGCCTGGGATGAATCCCACTTGATCATGGTGTATGGTCCTCTTGATGTATTTTTGAATTCGGTTTGCTAATATTTTGTTGAGTAATTTTGCATCTACGTTCATCAGGGATATTGGTCTGTAATTTTCTTTTTTGGTGAGGTCTTTGCCAGGTTTTGGTATTAGAGTGGTGCTGGCTTCATAGAATGAGTTTGGAAGTATTCCCTCCTCTTCTGTTTTTTGGAAAACTTTAAGGAGAATGGGTGTTATTTCTTCTCTATATGTCTGGTAGAATTCAGAGGTTAATCCATCAGGTCCGGGGGTTTTGTTCTTGGGTAGGTTTTTGATTACCGATTCAATTTCGTTGCTCGTGTTTGGTCTGTTTAGTTTTTCTGTTTCTTGCTTGCTCAGTCTTGGAAGGTTGTATTTTTCTAAGAAGTTGTCCATTTCTTCTAGGTTTTGCAGCTTGTTAGCATACAGATGCTCATAATATTCTCTTATAATTCTTTGTATTTCTGTGGGGTCCATCGTTATTTTTCCTTTCTCATTTCTGATTCTGTTTATGTGTGTAGATTCTCTTTTTCTCTTAATGAGTCTAGGGGTTTATCTATTTTGTTTATTTTTTCAAAGAACCAACTCTTGGTTTCATTGATTTTTTTTCTATGGTTTTATTCTTCTCAATTTTATTTATTTCTTCTCTGATCTTTATTATGTCCATCCTTCTGGTTACTTTGGGCCTCATTTGTTCTTCTTTTTCCAATTTCAGTTATTGTGTCTTTAGACTGTTCATTTGGGAATGCTCTTCCTTCTTTATATAGGCCTGGATTGCAATATACTTTCCTCTTAGAACGTCCTTTGCTGCGTCCCACAGAAGTTGTGGCTTTGTGTTGTTGTTGTCATTAGTCTCCATATATTCTTTGATTTCTGTTTTGATTTGGTTGTTAACCCATTGATTAATTAGGAGAATGTTGTTAAGTCTCCATGTACTTGTGAGCCTTTTTGTTTTCTTTCTAAAATTTAATTCCAGTTTTATACCTTTATGATCTGAAAAGTTGGTTGGTAGAATTTCAGTATTTTTGACTTTACTGAGGTTCTTTTTGTGGCCTAGTATGTGGTCTATTCTGGAAAATGTTCCATGTGCACTTGAGAAGAATGTGTATCCTACTGCTCTTGGGTGCAGAGTTCTGTAGACATCTGTTAGGTCCATCTGTTCTAGTGTGTTGTTCAGTGCCTCTGTGTGTTTACTTATTCTCTGTCTGGTTGATCTGTCCTTTGGAGTGAGTGGTGTGTTGAAGTCTCCTAAAATGAATGCATTGCTGTCTATTTCCTCCTTCAATTCTGTTAGTATTTGTTTCACATATGCTGGCGCTCCTGTGTTGGGTGCATATATATTTATAATGGTTATATCTTCTTGTTGGACTGACCCCTTTATCATTATGTAATGTCCTTCTTTATTTCTTGCTACTTTCTTTGTTTTGAAGTCTATTTTGTCTGATACAAGTACTGCAACACCTGCTTTTTTCTCTTTGTTGTTTGCATGAAATATCTTTTTCCATCCCTTCACTTTTAGTCTGTGTATATCTTTGGGTTTGAGGTGAGTTTCTTGTAGGCAGCATATAGATGGGTCTTGCTGTTTTATCCATTCTGTTACTCTGTGTCTTTTGATTGGTGCATTCAGTCCATTTACATTTAGGGTGATTATCGATAGATATGTACTTATTGTCATTGCTGGCTTTAGATTCGTGGTTACCAAAGGTTCAAGGGTTGCTTCTTTACTATCTAAGAATCTAACTTAACTTTCTTGTTAAGTTATTGTGAACACCGTCTGATGTTTCTTTATCTCTCCCTTCCTATTCTTCCTCTTCCATTCTTTATATATTAGGTGTTCTATTCTTTGCCTTTAGTTAGTATTTGGATGGTCTGCTTTCTTTGCTATGATTTTATTTTCTCTGGTGACATCTTTTTAGCCTTAGGGGTGCTTCCCTCTAGAGCAGTCCGTTTAAGATATCCTGTAGTGGTGGCTTATGGGAGGCAAGCTCTCTCAACTTTTGTTTGTCTGGAAATTGTTTAATCCCTCCGTCATGTTTAAATGATAATCATGCTGGATATAATATTCTTGTCGAGGCCCTTGTGTTTCATTACGTTAAATATATCATGCCATTCTCTTCTGGCCTGTAAGGTTTCTGTTGAGAAGTGTCATGACAGTCTGATGGGTTTTCTTTTGTGATCTTTTCTCTCTCTCTACCTGCCTTTAATACTCTGTCTTTATCTTTGACGTTTGCCGTTTTAATTATTATGTGTCTTGGTGTTGTCTTCCTTGGGTCCCTTGTGTTGGGAGATCTGTGGGCTTCCGTGCACTGCAAGACTATTTCCTTCCCCAGCGTGGGAAAGTTTTCAGCAATTATTTCTTCAAAGACACTTTCTATCCCTTTTTCTCTCTCTTCTTCCTCTGGTACTCCTATAGTGCGAATATTGTTCTGTTTGGATTGGTCACACAGTTCTCTTAATATTCTTTCATTCCTAGAGATCCTTTTATCTCTCTCTGCCTCAGCTTCTTTGTATTCCTGTTCTCTGGTTTCTATTCCATTAACAGTCTCTTGCATCTCATTCAGTCTGCTGCTAAGCCAGTCGATGGCTTGTCTGATTTCTGCATTGTCTTTCTTCACTTCCCTCACTTCCTCCCTCAGCTCTTGCATATTTCTCTGTAGATTCATCAGTATGGTTATGACTTTTATTCTGAATTCTTTTTCAGGATGATTGTGCATTTCCATCCCTTCAGACTCTGTCTCTGGTGTCTGTGTCTGGATAAGCTTTGTACCATATTGTCTTTTCATGGCGATAGAAGTGGTCGCTGGTAGGTGCCACGTATGTCAGCAGGGTTCTTTAAGACCTAAAAAAAAAAAGAAAGAAGAAAAAGGAAAGAGGAAGAAAAGAGAGAAAGAAAAAGAAAAGAAAAGAGAAAAGAAAACACCAACAACAAAAAAACTCCTCCTGGGAGTAGATTCTGCTAGGATGCTGTAGGTGGCGCTGTTGCTCCACTATTCTGCATCCGGGGCCGCGCCGCTCCACAGGGCCCCTTGTAGCTCTGGCCGGGGCGGGAACGAATGGGTGGCTGCTGATCTCTGTGGGTAGTCTCAGTGCGGGTACTTTTTCCCAGTCGCCAGCCAAGGGGTCTGAAATTCCCCAGGCCTCCCAGCCTGCTGGACCGAGTGTGCTGGGACAGTCCTGCTCCTCCCTTGGGTCCTTGTCTCTTTAAGACCGCTAAAAAAAGCGCGCACTTTTCTTTTGTCCTGGGGAGCTGGCTGCAAGGATCCGGTGCATTCCCGGCTCAGATCCTGCACCCTCTCTCTCTCCAAACTCCGATACACCACGCGATGTGTGTCAGTTCTACCGGTGCAGATTACCCTGAGATTTTGAGGAGTAGGTGGGGGAAGGAGGTAGGGGATGTCTTGCATTCTCTAAGTAGTTATGATCAGAAACCTTAACAAAGAAGAGAAGTGCAGGTCCTTTACCTGTCTTTCCATTTACTTCATATTGTTACTCTTGTCAGCCAGAACCTGGTTCAGGGTGGAAGAGATAAGTCACAGGATTCCAGGGCCATGCTCACTGCCCCCCGTTGGGTGCTTGAGTGGGGGCGAGGGAAGAGCCTTGACAAGGAAGAGGCAAACAGCATAGGCCTGGTGAATGGGTAGAGTGGTACTTATTTCTCAGAGAATGTGTAGAAATTATAGGAGTGGAGGAAGCTATTCCCTGAGAAAATAGAAGGTAGAGAAAACCAGGGAGAGGAAAATAAAGAGTTTTTCCTATGTCCATGAAAAAACTCTAGGTTGTCTGGAGGCTTGGATGTGAAGAGGAACCGTAGGAAAAAGGTGGGAACCGTGTGTTGGGGCAGGATTGTGGAGAGCCCGCAGTGGCTCGAAATGGTTTTATTCAGAGAGTGACTACTGGCGAGTTAGTAATGAAGTCAGATTCATATGTCAGTAACATCGAGGACAGAGTCATCAAGGGGCTGAGATTAGTGGCACGGAGAAGAGAGGAGACCACAGTTCTTGCCTGAAGCCAAGAAGTTTGGGGCAGGTAACAGGCTGTGAACTGGAGTGCCAGCACCACTGTAGAGGAGGAAGGATTACAGGGCAGATGTTTCACAGTGATGGGGTGGGAGCAGGTAGAGGGCGTCCCAGGGCCTTTGATCCCATATGACCTGTTGTCCTCCTTCCTTTGTCATCTGTAAAATGTTCACATGTTTATATCTCATTTCATTCCTACAGCAGTTCTGAAGACTTTCCCCTCTCAGTTTATACACGGAGAAACATTCAGATTAAGTATTGAACAGCTTAGAAATAACCCCAAGAACAAGTAAATTCTGGGCCACATAGCCATTTCACAGTGGGAGTTACAACGGTTATCACCTTCACTTGGTAGAGAAAAGAGCTGAGGACTGCACAAGATTATTTCTGTGTAGCTTTTTAATAATCTTTCCTTAGCCTTTTAGAATTTGCGGCTAGAATTCCAAGATCTTAATTTCATAATCAAAATTCTCATGTAACCTTTTAATATACGTGAAACTTGCATGATACCTAATCATTTTTTCTGCATTATATTTGCCACACATTGATTAAAATGTAAAGAAGCATATCTCAGTTCTACCAGTGTGCAAATAATTCAGCAGTAAGCAAATCTTCTCACTGTAATACAGAGAGGGTTTTAAATGAGTTTGGTTTCTTTTGCCTTGACATACTGATCAGTATTTCAGACCAAAAAGGGACTCCTAAGTTGGGTCCGACCGGGTTTGTTCTTTCCCTGGATGAGCCATTTGGGGAACCTGGTTGTTTCTTCCTATGTTTCTCCTTTCTGACTTTATGTACAATTTCCCAATTTGAAACTAAAGTCATTCCAAAGAATCAGAGCTCTGAATATTAAATATTAATTGGAAAAATGAAGCCTAACAGTCTTAATTAAAACAACAAAAATAATGTATTTAAAATTAGCTACCAGGCATTGAGCTACATGCTGTAGTCACAAGGTAGGACAGTTGAAATAAAATTTTGTCCACAGAATTAAGAAGTTTTAGATGATTACAGATTATAAAAAAAAATCATGTTTAGATTGCAACTGTTTCAAAAGCTTTTTTCCATGTATCTTCAGCTTCTTAATCTTTCTGCCTTTGTACTTAGTGTATAGATGTGGGTTTGTTTTTCATGTTCTACCTTGACTTGTATGTCTCACTCTTAACTGTTGGAAGAAATTGAAATTAGTCATGCTACCATTATGTAATTCTGATGATACTGGGCTATATTTTTCTAAACTCAAACAACCACCCCTTTGACAGGTGACTTGAGGCGGATGATAGAGTTAATGTCAAGGCTGCCCTTCCAAACCAGCAAACCTTGTAGGGGTTGTTAAAGCAGAAAAGGCAAAAAGCAGCCTTGAGATAAATTCATTATTTGAACTTTTGATGGTGTGGCGATGTAAGAAAGTTGGCACAGCTACATTCTTCTATTGCCAGGCAATAGATAAAGGAAGACACAAACCATCGGTCTACCCCACATTTGTCATGATACGATGACGGAAATCTACGGGTTATTAAGGTGTGTTGTACTCAACATGTTACCGAGCAATTAGACCAGGTCTTTCTAAACTTAGGTTCTGTGTACTCCAGAACACATTAACAACCAGCTTTTATTGAACCGTTTACTAAGTATTGTTCTAGACCAGCAAAGAAAGATGACAAGCCACTCCCTTTCCTGTCAAGGAAAGGTGCACAAGGTGGTAAACACTGACATGCACTTACTGTTGGGAGGCAGCTGCAGTTCTTCCCAAATCCTGATGTTGCTTCTTTGCTGTGATCTTAGCCAACTCCTTTATACTCTCCAGCCGCAGTTTTCTCATTTATGAAATGAGCAAGCACCTAACTGTTAGGGTTAATGATATATGGGGAGTACTTGGTACAGAGCAGGTGGGTAGCTTCTAACTGCCCTAATAGAGCATGTGCCAGGCATTATGGAGGAACCAAAACCGGCTCTGGGGGTGTTGAAGCCTGGTTCCTAGAGGAAATAATGCCCAAGCAGAGACTTGATGGTGAATTAGGGTCAGATTGGGATTTAACTATTCCAGGCAAAGGCTACATCTACAAAGCATATGTCTGGCTCTAAGATAATATGTGTAATTTTAGTAACAAAGCATATTTTAAAAATTGATATAGGGCTGTAAGTTTGTGCTCAAAAGAGTAACTTATATTTCTTCAAGTGTATGTTTCTTATTACAGCTCAGAAGTGGAAGAGCTTAAATGGCCATCCGTAGAATTTGAGATAAAAAACAATGGATTGGATTGAGAAGCATTTATAAAGCTAAACTGAATGTATGTGTGTGTTCATTGTTAGGGACTTGACTTCATGCTACTTCCTAACAGGGCCCGGTGTTGATGCAAATTACCACTCTTTGTTTCTCTTATGATTCATTTGATTCAGTTCTTCTGTCATCTCTTTTTTGTGGTCACATGATCAATGGAAAATGTTAAAAATAATTTGTAAGTTATATCTCCCGATGATGTGGTCTTACCAAAATCCTGGGATTCTAGTCAGATCTACTAACTTATGCCCTTTAAGAAGATAGAAATGTTAGCTTTTATTTTGAGGCGATTTTACAAATAAAGACCACACAGTGCAGGGGTTGCAGGGGTTGTTAAAGCAGAAAAGGCAAAAAGCAGCCTTGGGATAAATTCATTATTTTCCTTCAGGTATTCTAACTAAATAATCACTTCTTCTTCCTCTACCTTTTTTTGCATCTTTGTCTTATGTAGTTCAAACTTTAAAGGGCAGAACTGCATACCCAGAAAACCCCAGCCACATAGGGGTTATAATGTATCAGTAGTTGAAGAGAAACTTAGCTCTTCCTGTATAGAGTTGACAGTTTATATTATTTTTCCTATGCCAATGTTTAGCCAGTAAAAACATCCACTTCTCTGATAATCTCCTAGAGATGGGAGCCATTTCTTAAGTACCTCCGACTATGAGCTGGTCTGTCAGTGAGGGATTATTGCCAAACCTTGTCTGCTAAGAGGATCATTTCAAATAGCCAATGGATTCTAATGTAGAACAGCTCAATCTTGTGATTTTCAGATATATTAACCCGAGATGCCACATCTGCCCAGAACAGGAAAAAGCACTCTGCTCTGAGATTTCCTTTAAAGGAAGGCTGTGGAGTGAGCAGCCAGACAGCATGTGAAATTCATTGCCTACCTGCCTGGGGTTGTCACCCATATTTTCTTTATGTTGTCATTCTCTTTCTTTGGGTTGGCACTAGACAGTCATTTTCCCTCAGGTAAAACCTTCATGGAACTTGTCATTTATAAAACCAACATCCCAGCGGTAAACTGTCCTCAAGAATGAACAGGAAGGAGATTCTGGAATGAGAACCCTTTCTTCCATGGATCGGGTTGGCTTAAGTGAGGGCCAGGTTGATCATAGAGAGCCCTTCCCTCTGGAGAACTCACATCCCGGAGAGGCCTGTTTGCGCATTGCTGCACAGAACAAACCGTGGTTATTTGTGCAAGCAGTGAACCTGATGAAAATGGTCACTTTACTGCAGTGGCTTGGAGCAGAAACAACTTTTCTCTTGAGTAGGTCTTTATGCCCATGTGACGTGCCGCGAACCCATGGCTGGAGACAGCCCACAGGAGCTTGGTCCTTGAGTCCCCAGAGGCTTCTGGCCACTGGCCATGTGGCAACCTGGACAAGGGCCAGTTTTTTTTCCCTTTTCTGGTGGTTGTTAGATAATGGCTGACACCCTGAGAGAAGGAGCGGTCAGTACAAAAGAGACTTAAAAAAAAAAAAGCTGAGTCTCTTGGCTATGTGGCTGTAATCATCTACCGTGATTTAGTTGGAACAAAACTCAAGTATGACCTTTGGGTGTTGGAAGGGAGGGTGGTTTTAATGTACTTTTGTTCTAGATTGTCAGCTGCCAGTAGCCTACTTTTCCCTTCGTTGTCACATAGCATACTATGAAAATAGCTCACATAAGACTTACAGTGAAAACAGCTTTTGAAGAGTGCGTAGCTTTCCCTTTTGAGACTGCCTTGCATGTGATTTTCTAAAATTACCTGATCTAAATATTGCTTCTCAATTGTTCAGAAATACAATTTAAAGGAAATTTATGAATTTAAAATGTTAAACATTCTTTGTCAGTATTTCAGGAGTTGGCTATGTGGTTAAGTATGACTAACTTCTTGTTAAGTAATGTTGACTGTGGAGAAGGGTGAAAATAGGGGAAAGTGCAAAGAAGAATAAACACCTGTAATCCCACATGAACAACAATGCCAGGCACACATCAGGTACTCACATATTCAGTCAGTGAAGGTCAAGACAAATACTATTAATATCATTTGGTTATATAGATGTTTAAGAGCTTTTTCCATGCATTTTTTAAAAAGAAAATAAGGATCAAAAAATGCAAATATAACATTTCTCTTTAAATTAAAAAAATTGTTAATTTTTTCTTCTCTTTTATGATAACTAATTTCACTTTGCCTGAGGCAAGGGGCAGCCTCTCTTTAGACATCTCCAAATGACACTATCTAGTTTCATTAGGTAACACTTGCTGTGGATTCTTGTTAAATGTGTGACCCTGATTTCATACTCTTACAAATCCCTGGAGGAGAGTCTCTTATCCCTGCTGCCTCCACAGTGTTTAGAACTTCTCACCTCAGCCCTGACTGATCACGTTTGTCTCCTCCTCCTTGTCACAGTCTGACTTCTACCAAACTCACCTACTCACTCCCCAACTTCATTTCCCTACTGGAACTGCCTGCTGCAGTCAGATGATCTCTCTCTGTTGTTCCCTGAGTCCACCCCACTGTAAGGTCCACCTTACTCCTTTTCATGCCATTCTGGCATTTCAAGCTGGCACACCTCCCCTTGTATAACTCACTGAATAATTTGCCATGAGGCACAGATCCAAATCTTGCATTTTCTGTTAACCTGTTTGTATTAGTAAGGTGCATGATCTTGAGAGGCCGTGTTCTGGGGCATGACACCGTAGAGGAACTTACACAGTTTCAAGTGAATAGTTGGTTTTTTTGGTGAAGACCTATGGTAGACTTTTAAAACTTTAAGCTGATAGTTATAAAACTAAACTTCTTCCCCCTGGACCCTGCCCCCGACCCTCCAAAAAAAGAGAGGAAGTGAGAAATTGATATACACTTGCCCTGATGTTTTCTTCTGTATAGCAGTTGAAAGTTCCAAGAACTTCTTACAGTTCAGTTAGTTCTCACATGGTGTTTTTCTGCTTGGATACTGTGGCCAACTTGGTTCCATCACTTCTGTGAGTTTTGATTGTACTTTCTCCTCCTGTTGTCAAACTGTGCCATGAACATTATGTAGTTTGTAATTAAAATAAACCTACAGTGAGTGATCCACATTAAACACTTGATATAGTTAACCTGAGCTGCTCTGATAGGTCAGTGTTCTGACCTTGACTTAACCAAATACAATTTTAGGCCTTCTAAGTATTTACTTCTCTTAACCAGTCAAGCAGTGGGGCTTTTATTAGCATTCTTCTCACCTGCATGTGAGGAAGCCACATAAATAGTTACAATTTTTGAAAATGGCATGGCCCTTGCTTTGAACTTACTAACTACTTAACTCAGGAATAATAAAGATGTGCTCCAGACTGAATGGGCTGAGAATACAGGTGGCACAGCACAGCGGCTGGCCTCTGCCCTCAGTAAGATCAATTTGGATCCTGGGCCTTCACCTCAGTGGCACTGAGAATATCTTACCGACCTTGAGCCTCAGGTTCTGCTGCTGTGAACTGAGCAGGCGAGGTTATGGGGAGGGTCAGCTGAGTTCCCTTTCCACTTCACTTTGCAGGGTTTCATAAAGAGCTCTGATGACTAGAAGGCAGGCCAGGCTTCCTGGGGATGAAGACTTGGGCTACGCCTTGAGGGCAGGTCAAGATGCCAGTAGGTGGAGTGAAGAAAAGGCACTCCAGGTGTGGGGAAGCAGCTGAGCAAAGGACCATGGACAGGTCCATAAAGCCTTGAAAACATGTGCAGGGAGGGGACTGGGAGAAAGCAATGCATAATGTGTCAGAGGGTAGGAGAGAGCCTGGAATCTGAGGGACGAGGAAGAATCTTAGAATCTGTGAAATGATGAGAATCTGAGCACAGGAGGTAGTGGGGAAGAAGCAGCTGCAAGGGGCATTTCCAAGGAGCAGTCATCAGAACTTGGTGTGTGAAAGATATTGTATGGGTTTATAGTGGGTGATTAGTGTGCCATTCATTCATTCTTAAAATACTGAAATTGAAAATCTGCTGCAAGTTCTGTTCTAGGTATTGAGGATTAAGATTGGTGATTAATCAGTCACCAAATAAAACAGAAGTCCCTGCCCTTCTGAAGCTTCCTCTTCTACTGTTGTGTTGAAAATTTAGTGGCAGCACTTCCGGCATCTTGAGGTGTCATTATCTAGCTCGTGAATTGTTTTATCATATCTCAGAGTCAAGCGGGAAATGCTGATTGAAAAATACCCAGTCTTTTCATGAGTCAGTATATAGTATTTTCATTTTTCAAGACTGTCAAGATACAAATGAAAAGGTCTAACTGAAAATGCTGTATTTTACTGATCAAAGGAATTGATGCTACTGTAGATTTAGGAATTTTGCCTTCTAGTTAATAAATTTCAGGGACTGTCACGAAGTTTGGAACACCTAGGAGTTGGTGGTTGAGTTGTGAAAGGTTTCTTTTGTAGGCTTTGATTGGGATTAAAGTTAGGTTCCTTTAACAACCAGACTTTTTCTCCAAGTGATTTTGTTTGCTTATTTCTGAATGAGTGTTATGATATTTTAGTTTTTAGTCTGAGTTCTCTTCTTTCAGGTGAAAAAATGTAAGTTAGTACTAGAATATTCCTTGACAAAAAGTGTTGACATAAGATAAAGAAGTTGAAAAGCTAAAATACAATTTCCCATGGCATTTTGAGAGCTTGAATTAGAACATTATTTCCTTAAAATTATGATGCATTTAAGTATTCATTTAGTTAGAAAAGCTTCAGTCTCTTTCATTTAATGTTACCCTAGTTGTGGTTCGTAGTGTTTTTATGGTAACAATCAGCTATAAAAATACGGGGTAAGGATTATTCATAATTCTTAAGGAAAGAAAGAGGTTTGGGCTTTATAGTACTAGTAGGATTTCACACAACAAAAAATATTTAAAATCTTCTATAAAAGAATGGTTAAAACTGAACTGCTGTAAATATTACCTTTCAGTATGTGAATTTCTCAGTTTAAAAAAATAAGGTTTTTTTTTTTTTAAGGATGATTTGTTATTATTTTTTTAATTTCCTTCAGGTAAAAGTGCAGTTTTAAAGTGTCTACTGGATATTCACAAAATTTTTCGGGAAAACGACCCAGCTTACATCCTAAACGACCTCTACATCTCAGACTACTGTGTGTGGATTCAGAAAGCCAAGTAAGTTTTGAATTACTTATGAATTTTACATGCTCCCATTTCTGGAACACACACTTATCCAGGAGGAAGGAAATGAAATAACCTGGGGATAAGTTGTAATAAAAGAGACCCCTTACCCCTATAGCTACCAAACACTTGAAGTAGCTGGAGCACATGGGGAGCTTGGTGAATTTGCTTATGGAGGAGGTGCAGGTTATGGAAAGTTAATTTTGGTAGAAAAAATTGGTACAGCCCAGAAAATGGGTGTTTAAATAGACATTTATGAGTATTTATTGCTATATGCTACTGACTGTCCAATATGAATCCTCAAGACTGGGTATCCAAACGTGTGTCTCTAGTTACCTTACCATGGGGTGTGAGTGTGTGCACATGCACGCGGGCCCATGGGTAAACATCATAGGACAGAAAGCTAATCACAACGAGATCAGTGATAGTGTTCTAATCACACGAGAGCTATGCATTCATTGGCTAAACTTCTGGCTTACAGAACCCATTATTCAGGCTATAAAATACAACCTTCAGAACCTAATAACGTGATTCTTGGGAACACATGTACCTCAGGGCCTGATAACTCACAAATAGGCTTCTTGTACTTGGCCTATAAAATTTTTTAATAATTGTTTACCACTGCCTCACTCAAGGAACCATACTAAGTTTAAAAATGCAGTGACTCTTTTTCTGAGGCTTTTTTTGCAAGGGGGTTCTTCTGTAGACCTGGTTCTTATCAGACATGCCCAAATTATCCTCTTCAGTAGCAAAAGACTATTAATTGAGAACACACAAAGAGAGCTCTTGATTGGAATGATTCTTAGGTGCTGTAGAAAATGATGGCAAAGTATCATTCGTGACTTGGAAGCAAAATAATCATGATATTTTTACCATTACTGTGATTGGTAAATGAATGCTTTAGTATGGTTCTCATGCCTATTTTGAGGGAGCCATTATATAGAATTTATTTCTGATTTCTGTTCATGGAGAAGCAATTATATTGCAGAGTGAAATAAAAAAAGAACAAGAACTCAAGGCTGTACCTGTTATATGGAAAATGCTTAGAGAGACTGCAGGAGATAATGCCTGATGGCAGACAGCAGGTGGTGCCAGCATTTGTGTTGGAAATCTCAATTTCACCAGATGGAAAATTGCATCTTTCACCCCTGAGGTCATAATGGCATGTCAGCACTTCATTTGATCCTCCTTTTAATTGAGCTTATCACATACCCTGTTGCTGTTTCCTGTTGTTTTCATAATAAAATTACATTGAACTAGTTTTATCCATGTGGGTTTAGATTTTTCTTTTCCTCGTTCAGGTGAGGATGTTTTAAACATGTAATGAGCACTGAGGCTTGTGCTGGGATCCCATTTTGATGAGTCCCTCCTTTCTCTCTTTGTGGCATACCTTATTAATAAGAGAGATCGTATTTCATTAGAGTAGAAGGGTGGATGTCCTCAAATTGGTGTGCAGATTATCAGACTTCTTTTGGCTTAAAAATTCTTTTTCCCTTGGTCTTAAGTTGCAGGAAATGAAATGAAAGTCTTAGGTTCCTAATAATTGCTATAGTAATAGTAATTTTTAAAAAAGGAGAGAAAAAATGAACAGGAACTCTTCACATTATTTTGGGAAAAAATGTTCCAACTTTACCAATTTGAGCATAACTTTTCTTTTCCTAAATAAATTGTATTGTTGTCACTTGTGTGTGAAATTTTAACTCTAGTTTACCCCAGTATTTTTTTTCTCCCCTTGAAATAAGACATTTGTTCATTCACCTAATTTTTCTTAATTTTTCCAATTTCATTCTTAACTTTTCAAACGCAACATAATTGAGCTTTCCAGTATCATCTTTATTGTGAACTTTCCTGGCTCTGAATTAATTATACTATAGCAAATATCCATGATTTTCATGACTAATTTCTTCCTCACCTTTTACCTTTTGGTTTCTCTCTTTCATATGGTTTATCAGTAAAATCTAGCACCTTGGTTTTTGTTTTTGTTTTTTTATTAAAGTACCATTGATATACAATCTTAAGAAGGTTTCACATAAAATACATTGTGGCATTGTGGTTTCAACATTCACCCATATTATCAAGTCCCCCCCCCACCCCACTGCAATTGCTGTCTGTTAGCATAGTAAGATGCTATGGAGTCATTACTTGTCTTTCCATGCTGTACTGCCTTCCCCGTGACCTACCTATATTGTGACTGTGGATTATAGTCTAGCACCTCATTTTTATGTTGTAAAATAGTTCTATATTCTCCTTCTCTATTTGATGTTTCTGATTATAATAATAAAGGCTGCAAATTTTATTTGAAATACCAGACAAGTGCTGAATTTTGACTAGCACAAAGGATAGTAGTCTGTTTTTACAGTCAGACAATTTACTTTGGCACAGACTGGTTGGAATACTGGGTAGCAAAGTCTTTCAAATATTAATGCAGATAGGGCAACACTTATGGTTAAGTTTTGCTGTATACTATGTGATTATTTTTTCTTGTGATATCTTTGTCTCAGTAGAGCATATTTGTAGATCTCAAAAACTGAAGCTCTTCTATTCTCATTCTGAGTGACAGTCCCTGCAGATTATTTTTCTGAAAAGGAATGCTCCCTGCCATGCTTCCCCATAAGCTTCACAGGAAGTGTTGGGGGTGGTGGCCATTGCAGCAAATGCTCCCTGAGTGGCAGCATGTGGGGGTGATTTGCTTGCAGTCATATAGCTTATAAGGGTTAGGTTTAATAGTCTCAGGTCTTCTGCGTCTAGATTTTGTATTTTGGGGAGATAGACAACCTGTTGTGTTTACCTATGGTATGTGGGGAAAAAAACAAAACAAAAGAAAAGGAAGAGAAACGAAGGATTCCTTTATCTTCCTCTTGGATGTTCCCATAACACTTGGCTTAGAGATCATTTTGTATTGCCTGCCTCATATTGTAGTAATTTAAGTACCTATCTCTTTCCCTGGCTAAAATTTTAAAGTCCATGTGAACGAACACCTATCTGGGTCCATCCCAACTCATGAGCACAGTAAATTTCTGTTTAATTGTAGGTACTAGAGCCGATTAAAGGAGCATTTCCCATTGTGTATTTAAAAAAATAAAAGCAGTTATGAAGCAGCTATTATTTTAATTGAAGATTTAAGCTAAAAATTACAGTTGTAAGATTTTGCCCCTCTCTGACCTCCTTCCCAGTGGGCTGCTGGCACCCATCAGTAGCAGGGGTAGTTCTGACCCTCTGAAAGTTATGCCCTGTTACATAAGCTGGGATGGGAAAGCACGGGATGGGAACTGCTCTGCCTCTCATTGGCTGTAAGACTTTAGCAAATCACTTGATCTCTTCATCTAATGCAGCCAGTATTAGTATTTTAATATTTCATCTCATTATTTTCCAGTGCTTTTTTAAGCCAGTGGAAATAATGTTGCACATATCATTTTCTAACTTGTTTTATACTTGAGGATAGTACCCTATAAATCATTTTCCTTTATAACATAATAACCATATCACAGTATTTTAAAAAAATAATTTGTTATTCATTATTAAAGGAACATAAGCCTACTGAAGATAATTTGATACTGTATGGTTTTAATGCATGCTGTATTTTAGAATGAGAAAGGTTCAAGTAGAGTATTATTTTGTTTTTGCTACATGAATTTTTTTTTTAATGAAATTAAAATCAAATTCCTGGCTGTCTTCAGTATGGGTCTGAGCTTGTCATAAAGGTTTTAAGTCATACTTTTTCTCTCTAGTTTTTTAAGGTAGGTAGTTGTGGGGGAAAAAGAAAAAATACGTCTTTGCAGGGTTGAACCTTTTTACATTGAACTGAGTTTACTTTGATCAATACATTTGGTGCATTTATTTTTTCATCGCTTTTTCATATATCTCTCCCCACTTAGTGAAATCTTATTCTGTGACTCTGGATGCTAATGTGGAAAGTTTGTAGTTGAAACAGCTCCATTGCTGAATAGTTACATCTCATTTGATAAATCCTAGGCCTTGGTTTCCTCAGACTGTGAATGAACATAAGCCATTTCAGCACTCAAATCTTAAAATTTTAGAGATAGGCCTTTATCATTGCTTCATCTGTGCACATGCCTGGGTGGCAGACAGGGTTATGCTCCTGAGAAGAGCAAAGCTCTCTTTCTTTTGGCTCTCTCTCATTTCTGGTTTATCTGCCAGGAGTCATGGGAGTGAGGGTAACTCATGCAGAGATAAAATATCAGCACTGAATGTGAAAGTGGAATTACTTATTTTTCAACCACTGATTATTGAGCTTTACTAGGTGCCAGGTACTGAGTTAGGTGATGGAGATATTCTGGTGAACAGGAGATGTACCGTGTTAAACTGGTCTCTTCAAGTGGGGATACAGATGTAAGGGAAATATCATGCTGAAGCCTGTTGGTGGCTGCAGTGATGGAGCAATAGGGGTGTGGAAGCCCTTAGGAGGCCCCGTGTCTAGTCTTGGGGTATAGAAAGTAGTTCCAGAAGAAGAGTGGAAGCTGCATGCTTAATGATCAGGAAGAGTTGATTAGATGCAGATGAGGATGCAGGAGTGAAGAGTATTGCAGACAGTAGGGACAGAAGAGCTCAAAAGCTCAGGACGGATGGATCTCACTTCAGGAATGGGAGGGAAGAGGTGAGGCCCGAGAGTTCATGGAGAGCTTGGGCTACTTAAAGCTGTTTGGACGTTGTCCTGGGAGAGTGTGGAGTAGCTGAAGAGTTTAAGCTATGGAGTGTCTGGACGGGCAACGTGGTAGCATTTAGATTCTAGAAGAGCCATCAGGTCACATTGTGGGGAAGAAATTGGACTGGGGCAGAACTCAGACTGAAGACTGAAAGGTGAGTTAGGAGGCAGGTGATCCAGGCAAAAGGCAATCTAGCCTGAGCCAGAGTAGTGAGAGTTAGGAAGGAGACTAGTGGTCTGACTTGAGAGGTAGACAAGACAGGATTTAGTGATTGGTAGGATGCTGGGGGAGTGTGAGGCAGGGAAGAATCAAAGATGAGATCCAGAATTTGACTTGGCCAGTGACCTGGGCCATTGGAGGTACATTTGCTGAAATTAACTAGTATTAGAGAGGATGTAGATCGGGAAAGAAGAGAGAGGAAGGGAAGGTGAGGAGTTCAGTTTTAGAAATGTCTATTTGAGGTCTCTAAGGAATATCCAAAAAGAATCAGTCAGGAACATTGGATCACAGCTGGAAAAGATGTATGGGACAAAGAGGGGATGTGAATTAATAGCAAAACGTAAAAAATGGTATCTGGTTGCCTAGTACTGTTGCACATATGAATATAAGAATGAGTGCATGCATTCCAGGCTGGGACACTAACATCGTGCAGAGGAGCAGACAAGTGAAACATGTAAGCAACATGGTGAACAGATTTCCTGGTTGTAGCTGTGTTGTGTTGGGAGGGCAGAACGGATGTGAGGCTTTTTTCCATTTGGATCACAGTTTTATCTTGCCTTGGAGTAACCCTGAATTACTGAGTAAGAGAGTTTACAGTAAGCCAGGGTCGTGATATTTTAGTAAAAGGGCCAGATCGGAAATCCTTTTTTCTCCATTCTGGGTGCTGAAGACTGTGTCAATATTCCTGACTTGGGAATCAGTTGGTTACCTAAAAGAGACCCCCTCAGACTTTTATCATAAAAATGGGAGCTTTCTTTGGAGGCTGAAGTGGTACACACGTGCCTACAGGGCCACTTTGTCACTAGTGAGTTGCATTTCTCAAAGAAGGGTGCATGTGGGACATGCAGACACTGCTGTATTCTAGGACACTATTCTGAGCCATCGCCGAGGGAGAAGCCTGACAGTTTACCATCGCCTATTCATAATGCAAATACAGTATTGAAGGTGATTTTAGGGGTCTGTTACATTAGGCATACCAAGCGGTCATCAGTCACTCTAGGTGGTTTTACTTTTCCTGGGGAAGTTACTTCTCTGACAACTGGTAAAACATTCAGCGTTACATGAGCTGCTAACGATTAGCCTATAGAAATTTCAAGAAACAATTGTGCATAATTTCAAGCAAGTTAAACCTCCATTGAATTGAAATCATTCTTGGTAAGGTGCTTCTTCTGGCATGTCAAGTTGCTCTTTAGTTTTACTGTTTATTTTTAATTAAACCCACAAATTCATCCTGGATGTGAGTGGGTTTTATCTCCATAAGAAAAGATTAGTACATGCCAATATTCATTCACGTGGATCCCTTCAGTGTGGCTTCATATAGAAGGGATTTACTTAATGGTCCTTTACCTTATCACCAGGAGCTCAGGAGGGCTCACTGGGATGGTTACTCTTCATTAGACTTTCCTTACAAGAAATGTGCCAATAAATCATAGGATTATGAATGTTCCTACACATTTCAGACTAAAATAGCCCTTTGTAAAGCTATGAATGCTCCCTGTGTATTGAGAAAACTAGCAAAAGAATTACATTTCTGAATGTTAAGGTTTTGTGGGGGGTTTCTTTGTTCTTTTTGTTTATTATGTTTTCTTTTTTTGTAACTTTGATCATACTTTTTTTTAAGGTAAACTTCTTAGTTTCTAGTTTCAGATTTATAGAGAAATTGTGAAGACAGGAATTCTACCCCAGGTATTCCACCCTCAGTTTCCTGTTATTTAACATCTTATGTTGGTATGGTGTATTTGTCACAATTAAATGAACCATTATTAATACAGTATTATTAACTAAAGTCTATAACTTATTTAGGTTTCCCTACTTTATAACCTAACGTCCTTTTCCTATTCCAGGATACCACGTTTTGTTTTGTTTTTACTAAAAACTGGAGCTCAAATCAGTAATGCTCAGTTTCTTGGGCATTTTTGCTTAAACAAGCGCTTAAATGCTATTGAGAGGTAGTGAAATGTTATTTAGATACTAAGATACCTGAAGGGCTTAATATGTACCAACATTCTATCATCATGAATCCAGACCTTGAAAATTATGGTTTGGCATATTTGAGAATTTTTAGAAATTTGACAGCATTACCCATTTATCCTTTTTACTTCTGTGTGTACTGTGGGCATCGCGATTATGATGCATTAATAAAAAATAGAGGAAGGTTTGTAAAAATAGAGTGGGCAAGCCTTTATATTTTCATAATAATTTTCTGAAGGTGCTGTAGGTTAAAGGAGAAAACGTGAATAGGGGTTCTTGTAAAAAAGACGTGAAAAGGCAGCTGCCTCACTGGAAAGTGCGCTGCACTTACGGGTACATGGAAGCTGGCATGTGTCAGGCCCATTTTGGAGCTGTGGCTGGGTGGCTGTGTTTGGTTTTGTCTCTGTCCTCACTTGTTTTGGTCCCAGGTGCTTGGCTCCAGACATCTCAAATCCTTGGTTTTGCCTTCCTGGAGCCACGGCTTTTTACAGGGTCTAATTAGCTACCACGTGAGCAAATTGGTATTTTCCTTCCCCTCTTCCATCCTGTGTATTTTCAGCCATCAGAGGTCTTTGGAGGAGCCTTGTCAGAGGAGACCTGCAGGATCAAGTGAGTTCGGGTGGGGATTGATTTTGTAAACCAGGATTCTCTGCTTCACATAGAATTTTCACGGTGCTTGGATTGTCTTCACATCTCATTCAGAGAAGAGGCTTACGTTGATTAATGTGGCGAATGTGTGGTTATCAGACTTCGAAAGTGCTCTGTTTAAGGAGAGCTTTGTCAAGAGCGTCCTTTGAATGGAGTCACAAGAAAGCTTTTTTAAAAAACTGACAACTTCAAGTACAATTTCCTTTTTCTTCTGCCGAGTATGATTGAAACCCAATCCTTGTTATAACATAATTATCTCAACTGCAGTCAGCAGGGAGTTGCTGCCTTAACTTTAGGGGTGTGAAGTCCCCTAAATAAATAGAGGATTAATTACATTCACAGCATGTCATGAAGGTGATGAGATTGATTGTGATCATTTGACTTGTCCCATTTCCTGCTCTACTTTTCTGAATAAATAGAAGCTGAGAAAATAGTGAATTGAGCTTAGAGAGTATATTGTTGCTCCTGGGGCAGGGATGGAGATGTTAGGAAAGGGCCTCCTTTTTGTATGGTTCCAGCATTTATGTGATATATTTATTTTAGATAATTTCATCATTGATTATTCACTTGCTATATTCTTAAATTTAAACAGCTTTCCAGGAAATAGTTTTTATCTTAAAAAATATATAGATTTTAACAGAATGTTGGAAGAATTTCACAGATTGTATTTTAAATGGATGGATATCAGCAACTTTCTGATTTGTTTTTAGATGTTTTCACTTTGGCCTTTTGGGAGGTTTAAATGGAAGAAAATGTTACCTGTTACTTGAGTGTCTTTTCCTTGTAGAAGCTCTGTGCTTTTGTTAAATTTAAAATGATAAATTAGTACTTTCATAAAGCAGACTGTGTTTCCCATTTTTATTTTATGTTTGTCTTACCTCCTTTTCCTGGAGAATTTTATAATATAAAATTGTGCTGTTAATTTATACATTCACTTTCCAGATCCTTTATTGCAGTGGTCTCCAAAGGGAGGTGCACTTATCCCTTGGAGGATATAAAACAGTCTTTTTTGAGTGCGGGAAGACTATAACAGACCTATCTGTTTATTTTTTAAGAAAAATTAAGCTTCACAAACATTTAATTTATGGATTGATGACAAAAATCTTGTTCTGTGGGTACTAAACATTTTTTTTTAGTGATGGGGTAGTTGTTGAGAAGTTTGGAGGAACAGTCTTCCTTATTTCCAGAAAGCATCACATATATTTATTCTCAGAGCCCAAGTTATGGCAGGGGCAGCATTGTGTCACCTAGGAAACTGGAGCCAGAGATCAGGGACTCTAGTCAGTCCCTGCCTGTTGCTTGAACTGAGTTGAAGTTGTAGAAACTCAACTGCTGGAGCTTGAGATTTTATGCCAGATGTAAAAGTTCACTCCCAGCCTCAGCTATCTGTTCTGTTTGCCCGGGGAAGGGAAAGAAGCCTGACTTCTGAATGCAGGGCCCTTACCAGGATGCAGCACATAGTCTTGGGCACAGACAACTTGGCCTTAGTTCATCTTTGCTTTTGGGATTCTTACGTGTTCATTTAAAACATTAAAGAACAAAAAGCCAACTGTCATTTGAGAGAAAAAGAATGAAGTTTGAAATAGACAATCATTTGGGAATGTGGGGTGGTAATAGGTTTAATCCCAAGATGGATGGTTCTAGGAGGAATGATTTCGTGATTTCATTGTTAGTTACTGATCCAAGGAACAGGGTCTCAGAGGGATCTCTGGACTGTGAGTGTCCGAAAGGGCAAAGGGCTTATTCACCTTGGTATCCCGGCACCCAGCCAAATGCCTGACACTTATTAATGACTCTCAGTAAATGCGCTTTGAACTGAAAATTTTCTTTCGAATTCAGTAAAAAGCTTCAATGAGAAGAAGCAGTTTTGCCTTCTCCTGACACAATACTAAACCTGTCTCTCCTAGAAACTTCAGTGTATGTCCTACTCTTCATATCCTCATCACAAAACAAGGATATATGCACTTCAGGTATTATGTCTGCAGGTAAATGACAAAGGAATCATGTAAGTTTATTTACTTAAGTGTGAGAAAGTCAAAATAGGTTGGAGGTATGTAAGAGACAGAGGTTGCGTGTGGGTGTTTGGATCCCCTGCGTGCCACCTGCTTATGGTTGAGCAGTATTGACCCAGAGTGCCGGGTTGGGATTGCCCCAGGGAGTCAGCCTCAAGCATTGACAATCCCAAGATCTGCACCCAGGTGCTGTTCCCCTGCCTAGAGACAGAGGATAAGCTGGTTGGGAAGGCAGAAGGTATTCCAGCCATCAATTCCCAGGTGTTTCCCAGGTCATCATTTCCAGATTATGCATTTGAGCAGGAGACAGATTGAGTGATGTGTGATGGCACTGAAGGATATCACATAGAGCCTTTCAATTTAATCCTGTTTCCCATAGGGAGATACCTATGAAAGCTGAGTTTCTTAGCTCAAACTGCATTATTTATAATGATTATTTAATTATTAACTATGATTATTTATAATGATAGGTACTTCTGTTCTTTGTGGTTCATTTGTTGTAGATGAGTTTAGAGTCTGATTGAATCCAAAATTTATTGAGCACCTGCTGTGGCCAGCTTCGTACTCAGTGCTGGGGATTAACTGAAGGGCAAGATTTCTGTGTCACGGAGCCCTCTCATCTTAGGGGGTTAGCAATACTTGACTGTCATGAAAAAACGTAACTGGAAAACCAAGAGGAAAAGCAGCATATATAAAGCTGTAGGATGCTGAGATGGCACAGTCACATTAAAACATGTATATTCATAGAACAAACATCCTAGATGGTAGCCTATTCATGTTGATAAAAAATTATCTCTGGTTTGTGGATTCATGGGTCTCTTTTCTATTTCATGCTTAATATTTTTATTTGTTTACAGTGAACATGTATTTTTTTTCCTCCAGATATGCATTTTAGGCAACTAACAAGGGTGGTATAAATGGTTTGTTCTAATTTTTTTCAAGTGTAACAATACTACAAAACTGAATAAACCAAAAAGGGTGGTGGTCTGCACTCAAGGCCCAACTAAGTAAATGAATGAAAAAAGCCCTCATGCTCTGAATGAAACGAAATAAACATGTTAGATAACCCATCAGTGCTTGTGTGAGATCCCTCAGATATGAACTAGCATAGCAAGAGTAATTTAACATTATTTTCAAATATGGAGTTTCTCTCATTGTTTAGGCTTACCATTTATCATTTATGTAAAATTACAAAGCAGAAGAAAGATACCTTACCGTTAGACGTCTACACTGCCTGTGATCCTGGTTTTACAACAAAACACTGAGCAGTGGAATATACCTCTTAGGATCAGAATGTACCTCTTAATATCCCCTTAAGATCATATTTACTTTTGTTTGGTTGAACTGTTGTTAGTCTTATGATGGATGAAAGATGATGTTACATCACAGGTTTATAATTATGTGGTGTGCTTTAAGTGACAGAGCGAAATGTGAAAAGTGATGTCTGTCCTGACGATCTTATTTTCTCCAGACTCTTTCTCGCCCTATAACCTCAGGCCACATACAGGCCCAGTGTTGTTCTTCGGGGATGTTGCTTTTGATACCCTGCTAGAACCCAAAGATACTTCCTTTGAGCAAAGAATAAAACACCTTCTCACATCCAGTATTAAATTCCCTTGGGCCATTCCAAGTAAAGTTGCCAGCAAAATAGATTTTATTCTATCATAGAGTATCCTAATGCTTCAGGAGAATAAGGGTTTAGTTCTTATGGGAAGAAATTGACTTCATTTCTAACATGATGTTTCAAATCATAGTTGTCAACATATGCCTTATAAACTTGTTTTAAGGGACACAGGAGTGAAAAGGATTTCACTTAAGCTATGTAAGTTGAAGCCTTCTGAAAAAAACTATTGGTAAAGGATCTCCATTCTATTAAATATTGGATTAATTATAAAAACTAAGCTTTCAAAACTCAAGTTGTAAAGATTGTGTTCTGAACATAACAGCATTAATCATACTTAATGTTTTTTGTTTGTTTATTTTTTATTAAGGTATTATTGATACACACTCTTATGAAGGTTTCATATGAAAAACAATGTGGTTACTACATTTACCCATATTATCAAGTCCCCACACATACCCCGATGCAGTCACTGCCCTTCAGTGCAGTAAGATGCCACAGATTTACTATTTGCATTCTCTGTGCTACACTGTTTTCCCCGTGATCCCCCACACCATGTGTACTAAACATAATACCCCTTAATCACCTTATCCCTCCCTCCCCATCTGCCCTCCCACACCCCTCCCCTTTGCTAACCACTAGTTCCTTCTTGGAGTCTGTGAGTCTGCTGCTATTTTGTTCGTTCAGTTTTGCTTCATTGCTATACTCCACAAATGAGGGAAATCATTTGGCACTTGTCTTTGTCTACCTGGCTTATTTCACTGAGCATAATATCCTCCAGCTCCATCCATGTTGTTGCAAATGGTAGGATTTGTTTCTTTCTTATGGCTGAATAGTATTCCATTGTGTATATGTACCACATCTTCTTTATCCATTCATCTACTGATGGACACTTAGGTTGCTTCCATATCTTGGCTATTGTAAAAAGTGCTGCAATAAACATAGGGGTGCATATGTCTTTTTGAATCTGAGAAGTTGTATTCTTTGGGTAAATTCCAGGGACTGGGATTCCCAGGTCAAATGGTATTTGTATTTTTAGTTTTTTGAGGAACCTCCATATTGCTTTCCACAATGGTTGAACTAGCTTACATTCCCACCAGCAGTGTAGGAGGGTTCCCCTTTCTCTGCATCCTCGCCAGCATGTGTTGTTCTTAGTCTTTTGGATATTGGCCATCCTCACTGGTGTGAGGTGATATCTCATTGTGGTTTTAATTTGCATATCTCTGATGATTAGTGATGTGGAGCATCTTTTCATGTGTCTGTTGGCCATCTGAATTTCTTCTTTGGAGAACTCTCTCTTCAGATCCTCTGCCCATTTTTTAATTGGGTTATTTGCTTTTTGGGTGTAGAGGCATGTAAATTCTTTATATATTTTGAATGTTAACCCCTTGTCAGATATGTCATTTACAAATATATTCTTCCATACTGTAGGATGCCTTTTTGTTCTATTGATGGTGTCCTTTGCCGTACAGAAACTTTTTAGTTTGATGTAGTCCCATGAGTTCATTTTTGCTTTTGTTTTCCTTGCTCGAGGAGATGTGTTCAGGAAGAAGTCATTCATGCTTATATTCAGGAGGTTTTTGCCTATGTTGTCTTCTAAGAGTTTTATGGTTTCATGACTTACATTCAGGTCCTTGATCCATTTTGAGTTTACTTTTGTGTGTGGGGTTAAACAATAATCCAGTTTCATTCTCTTGCATGTAACTGTCCAGTTTTGCCAACACCAGCTGTTGAAGAGGCTGTCATTTCCCCATTGTATGTCCATGGCTCCTTTATCATATATTAATTGATCATATATGCTTGGGTTTATATCAGAGCTCTCTAGTCTGTTCCATTGGTCTATGGGTCTTTTCTTGTGCCAGTACCAAATTGTGTTGAGTACTGTGGCTTTGTAGTAAAGCTTGAAGTTGGGGAGCATAATCCCCCCCAGCTTTATTCTTCCTTCTCAGGATTGCTTTGGCTATTTGGGGTCTGTTTTGGTTCCATATGAATTTTAGAATGATTTTCTCTAGTTCGTTGAAAAATGCTGTTGTTATTTTGATAGGAATTGCAGTGAATCTGTAGATTGCTTTAGGCAGGATGGCCATTTTGACAATATTAATTCTTCCTATCCATGATCCCGGGATGTGTTTCCATTTATTGGTATCTTCTTTAATTTCTCTCATGAGTGTCTTGTAGTTTTCAGAGAATAGGTCTTTCACTTCTTTGGTTAGGTTTATTCCTAGGTATTTTATTCTTTCTGATGCAACTGTGATTGTAATTGTTTTCCTGATTTCTCTCTCTGCTAAGTCATTGTTAGCATATAGGAATGCCACAGATTTCTGCATATTAATTTTGTATCCCGCAACTTTGCTAGATTCAGATATTAGGTCTAGTAGTTTTGGAGTGGATTCTTTAGGGTTTTTTATGTACAATATCATGTCATCTGCAAACAGGGACAGTTTAACTTCTTCCCTGCCAATCTAGATGCCTTTTATTTCTTTGTGTTGTCTGATTGCCATGGCTAGGACCTCCAGAACTATATTGAATAGAAGTGGGGAGAGTGGGCATCCTTGTCTTGTTCCCAATCTTAAAGGAAAAGCTTTCAGCTTCTCGCTGTTAAGTATAATGTTGGCTGTGGGTTTCTCATATATGGCCTTTATTATGTTGAGGTACTTGCCCTCTATACCCATTTTGTTGAGAGTTCTTATCATGAATGGATGTTGAATTTTTTCAAATGCTTTTTCAGCATCTATGGAGATGATGATGTGGTTTTTGTCCTTCTTTTTGTTGATGTGGTGGATGATGTTGATGGATTTTTGAATGTTGAACCACCTTGCATCCCTGGAATAAATCCTACTTGATCATGATGGATGATCTTTTTGATGTATTTTTGAATTCGGTTTGCTAATATTTTGTTGAATATTTTTGCATCTATGTTCATCAGGGATATTGGTCTGTAATTTTTTTTGTGGTGTCTTTGCCTGGTTTTGGTATTAGAGTGATGCTGGCCTCATAGAATGAGTTTGGAAGTATTCCCTCTTCTTCTCCTCTTTGGAAAACTTTAAGGAGGATGGGTAAATGTTTGATAAAATTCAGCAGTGAAGCTGTCTGGTCCAGGAGTTTTGTTCTTAGGTAGGTTTTTGATTACCAGTTCAATTTCGTTGCTGGTAATTGGTCTTTTGAGATTTTCTCTTTCTTTCTGGGTCAGCCTTGGAAGGTTGTATTTTTCTAGAAAACTGTCCGTTTCTTCTAGGTTATCCAGTTTGTTAGCATATAATTTTTCATAGTATTCTCTAATAATTCTTTGTATTTCTGTGGTATCCGTAGTGATTTTTCCTTTCTCATTTCTGATTCTGTTTATGTGAGTAGACTCTCTTTTTTTCTTGATAAGTCTGGCTAGAGGTTTATCTATTTTGTTTATTTTCTCAAAGAATCAACTCTTGCTTTCATTGATTCTTTCTATTGTTTTATTCTTCTCAATTTTATTTATTTCTGCTCTAATCTTTATTATGTCCCTCTTTCTACTGACTTTGCGCCTCATTTGTTCTTTTTTTTTCTCATTGCGTTAATTGTGAGTTTAGACTGCTCATATGGGATTGTTCTTCTTTCCTGAAGTAGGCCTGTATTGCAGTGTACTTCCCTCTTAGCACGGCCTTTGATGCATCCCACAGATTTTGCAGTGTTGAATTATTGTTGTCATTTGTCTCCATATATTGCTTGATATCCATGTTTATTTGGTCATTGATCCATTGGTTATTTAGGAGCATGCTGTGAAGCCTCTGTGTGTTTGTGGGATTTTTCATTTTCTTTGCCTAATTTATTTCTAGTTTCATACCTCTGTGGTCTGAGAAGCTGGTTGGTACAATTTCAATCTTTTTGAATTTACCAAGGCTCTTTTTGGGGCCTAGTATATGATCTATTCTTGAAAATGTTCCATGTGCACTTGAGAAGAATGTGTATTCTGCTGCTTTTGGGTGTAGAGTTCTGTAGATGTCTGTTAGGTCCATCTGTTCTAATGTGTTGTTCAGTGCCTCTGTCTCCTTACTTATTTTCTTTCTGGTTGATCTGTCCTTCAGAGTGAGTGGAGTGTTGAAGCCTCCTAGAATGAAGGCATTGCATTCTATTTCTCCATTTAATTCTGTTAGTATTTGTTTCACATATGTAGGTACTCCTATGTTGGGCACATAGATATTTATAATGGTTATATCTTCTTGTTGGATTGACCCTTTTATCATTATGTAATGTCCTTCTTTGTCTCTTTTTTTTTTTTAATGTTAAGATTCATGTATTTCACCAGGAGACCAGCATCATGACCACAAAGCCACTCAAAGAAGAAATGTGCCCAGAGCCAAGTTCAAATTCACTCTCAAAAACCCAGCTTCACCAACTGTCATAAGCATGCCCCACAGTTTTTCCAGTGTCTAAATCCTTCTTTACAACCCTCCAATTATCTTTTACTATGAAACCACCCTCCCACCTGGTCTGGACTGGTTGTTCTCTGGGCTTGTCACTTGCCGGGATTCTGAAATAGAGCATCATTACTTTTCAGTTTGGATCCACTGTTTTTTTGGATTCCACATCTTTCTCTTTTTTGGTTCTTGGTTTACTCCGTGTAACTAGAATCATCAAATAACTTTCATAGAAAAAAGGTAAAGGTTGAGGTAAATTTCCAGAGTCTGTACAGCCTGAAAATACACTTATTCTTCTCTGTCATTTGATTCAGAGTTTGCCGTCTATTAGACTTCCAATTTGGAGATCATTTCCCAAACGACCTCCGGAACTTTGAAGGTCTTGCTCCATTTATTTTTCTAGCATCTAATATGAAGGGTTAGACATACGATGCCAGCCTGATGCTTGCTCCTTGGTAGGGAACATCTTATTTCCCTGAATGTACTGATTTGTCTAGGTGTAGGTATATTTTCATTTATCAAAGAGAGTACTTCAAACTGAAGATTCCATTCTGGGAATTTGGTTATAATGTTTTTAATGTAATTTAATCTCCTCTCTCTCAGTTCACTATTTCTGGAATTCTTATTAGTCCAAAGGCATAGCGCCGAGTTGGTTCACTGTGCCTTCTTTGTCTCTTGCGACTTTCTTTGTTTTGAAGTCTATTTTGTCTGATACAAGTACTGCAACTCCTGCTTTTTCCTCCCTATTAGTTGAATGAAATATCTTTTTCCATCCCTTCACTTTTAGTCTGTGTCTGTCTTTGGGTTTAAAGCGAGTCTCTTGTAGGCAGCATATAGATAGATGGGTCTTGTTTTTTTATCCATTCAGTGACTCTGTGTCTTTTGATTGGTGCATTCAGTCCATTTACATTTAGGGTGATTATTGATAGGTATGTACTTATTGCCATTGCAGGCTTTAGATTCGTGGTTACCAAAGGTTCAAGGTTAACTTCCTTACTATCTAAGAATCTAACTTAACTCACTTAATATGCTATTACAAACACAATCTAAAGGTTCTTTTTTTTTCTTTCTCCTTTTTCTTCCTCCTCCATTCTTTATATATTAGGTATCATATTCTGTACTCTTTGTCTATCTCTTGATTGACTTTGGGTATAGTTAATTTAATTTTGCATTGTCTTATTAATTAGCTGTTCTACTTTCTTTACTGTGGTTTTATTACCTCTGGTGACAGCTATTAAACCTTAGGAACACTTCTATCTATAGCAGTCCCTCCAAAATACACTGTAGAGATGGTTTGTGGGAGGTAAATTCTCTCAGCTTTTGTTTATCTGGAAATTGTTTAATCCCTCCCTCAAATTTAAATGATAACCTTGCCGGATAAAGTGTTCTTGGTTCAAGGCCCTTCTGCTTCATTGTGTTAAATACATCATGCCATTCCCTTCTGGCTTGTAAGGTGTCTGTTGAGAAATCTGATGATAGCCTGATGGGCTTTCCTTTGTAGGTGATCTTATTTCTCTCTCTGGCTGCTCTTAATAGTCTGTCCTTATCCTTGATCTTTGCCATTTTAATTGCTATATGTCTTGGTGTTGTCTTCCTTGGGTCCCTTATGCTCGGAGATTTGCATCTCCATGGCCTGAGAGACTATGTCCTTCCCCAGATTGGGGAAGTTTTCAGCAATTACATCCTCAAAGACACTTTCTATCCCTTTTTCTCTCTGTTCTCCTTGTGGTACCCCTATAATGTGAATATTGTTCTGTTTGGATTGGACACACATTTCACTCAATATTCTTTCATTCTTAGAGATCCTTTTTTCTCTTTGTTCCTCATCTTCTTTGTATTCCTCTTCTCTAGTTTCTATTTCATTTATCGTCTCCTGCACCGTATCCAGTCTGCTTCTAATACCCTCCATTGTGGTCTTCAATGATTGTATCTCTGACCGGAATTCATTCCTGAGTTCTTGAATATCTTTCTGTACCTCCATGAGCATGTTAATGATTTTTATTTTGAACTCCCTTTCAGGAAGAGTCATGAGGTCAATGTCATTTAAATCTTTCTCAGGAGTTGTATTAATAATTGTGGTCTGAACCAGGTTCCTTTGGCATTTCATATTTGTATATGGCGCCCTCTAGTGCTCAGAAGCTCTACTCCCAATGTTGGGGGTCGCTGGGGAGTAGTGTTGTTGCCTGGGGGGAGGAAAGAGCTTTTTCCTGGTTCCTGGCTGCTATGCCTGTCTCCACTGCTTGAACCAGTGGGCCGAGCCCACAGGTATAAGCCTCTATGCTTGCATTTGTAGTTGCTGTAGACAGATCTTCCCTCTGGCTGGGCTAACACCAGGGTAGGGTTTGCCAGTTTGCGAGCCAGGTTGGGGATGGCTGGGAGAAAGTTGCAGTAGGCTGCGTATTACGGAGGGGGTCCTTGGAGCTGTGTAGCCAGGGAGCTGAAGCACCTGAAGATCGTGTAAGGAGGAAGATTTCTTTTTCCTCCTTAAATATGAGAGTCTATATGGCAAAGCTCCCAACCTGCTTTTCAGAGTGCACCCAGACATTTTTGTCTACCTGTCCTTGCTCCTGAGCAGTAAGCTCTGTGCAGTCCTTGCCCCTTTGGCAGCCCTCTTGCTAAGGGCTTCCTTGTTAGGAAGTCTCTCACATTGCCCACCTTTCTTTTGTCCCAGAGCAGCTGGATATGGATCCTTGCTTTCCACAGGTGGTTGGAATCTCAGTCTCTCCAGGAATTCTGCCTGTTTTAGCTTTCCAACCCCATTATCACGAGAGTATCCTGCAAGCACCATGAAATGTAAGGTTGTGCTCCCAGAGCAGATCTCTGGAGTAAGGTACTCAGCAGTCCCAGGCCTCTACTCCCTCCCTGCTCCGTTTCTCTTCCTCCCACCGGTGAGCTGGGGTGGGGGAAGTGCTTGGGTCGTTACCCTGTTCAGTGAGGTCTGCTCTTTTCTCAGGATTATGCAGCCTGGCACAGTCCTCTTTCCTGTTGTTCTTTCAGGATTAGTTGTATTAATTATATTTTCATATTATATGCGGGTTTAGGAGGAAGCCCGTGTCTTATCTCTTATGCCACCATCTTTAATCCAATATCTATACATACTTAATGTTTTAAAAGCTTTTTTATAATCCATGATATCAGTTGGAAATTTCAAATCTAAAATGTTTACAAGGTAAGTACCAAGTTTATTTTACCTTTTCATCAGAAAGACCCAGGCGTGCTTCATATTTGTATGAGAACATATTTGGTTTTGTTTTTAAATCAAAGCTACACAGATATTGTCATCATTTGTGTAGGACAAGGTAACATGTTTCCACTGCTCATACTTTTTCAAGGATCACCCACCTGAATAAGATGGGCTCTCCTCTTGAGGCTTGGGAGTGAGAGGTGAGGGCAAATATCTCCTTTGTTTCACATCTTTTGGGGGCTTGTCAGTCTCATTGTTGGTAATGGTGGTTTTTAAGTTACGACTGCTTTAGGCTTGAGAGTCTGTTCTTCTGTTCATTCACCAAATAGTTATGACATATGACTCTATGCAGCATTCCATGCTATGGTTCTGAGCCTAAGAGGGGAAGCAAAACCAGACCTTGTCCTTGCCCTCATGGAACTAATTCATCGTCTAAGGGAAGAGAGATGTTAATCAAATAATCACACAAAAAGTAAAATGAAGTCCTTGGAAAGTGCCTCAAAAGAAAAGGTTCATGCTGTCATGACAGCATATTGTAGCTGACCTAATCTGCTGTGGGATATGGGGGGAGAAGGGGGGTAGAAGCAGGGAGGAGATATGTCAGGGGACATTTACCTGAGGATATGTTTGCTTTGAGTACTCAAGTACATGTAGGAGTTAATTTAAGAGAGGTGGACTTCAGGAAGATGTAGTAGGTGTACCATGTGCAAAGTCCCTGTGGCAGGAGGGAATTGGTACAGTGTTCAAGAAATTGAAAGAACCTAGGGTGTTGAGCCAGGATGGTCGAAACAAAGAAAAGATACGTGGGGTAAGGAGGGGTCAGGGTGAAGCTGGTGATGAACCTTCTAAGCAAGGTTCACAATTTTTATCTTTATCCTAAGAGCAACAGAAAACCAGTGAAGGATTTTAGGCATACATTAAGAGAACCCCAATATCATTAGGTTGTAGTGTGAATTGTACCTTAGGCCAAGTAGAAAGGTCCCTGTAAGGGACAAGGAGGAACTGAAAAGGATTTGCTGGGAGAAGGCGAGGTCCATGTGGAGGCTGATGCCTGGCTTTGTGGCTTACATAGCTGAAAGGATGGTGTGACCTAATTTGGGAAAATATTCTTAGGCTGTTGGCTTTTAGAGAAATTCTTTTGTTTATGGAATTTAGCGTCTCTGAGTAATCTGTACTGCAGCTCACAATTCTGGGTAACAGCTCGTTTTCTTTCTTAGCACCTGTTACTGGTTCCTTTATCATTTGCAGGGACTAGTAGCCTCCATTATCTGTTGAAGGTTACCTTTTGTCTGCCTTTTTTTGTGAATTCAAAGAGTTTCTTAAAGTATTTTCTTAGGAAGTAGAAAATATATATAAGAATATATAAAATATGTATGTACTGTTTAAAGAATTAGCAGTAAGCTGAACATGAATATAGCTACCACCAATCTTAAGAGGTGGAGTACCACCGGTTTCCTAGTGGCCCTCTATCGGTCTGGTTTCTTCTTCCCTCTGGTAACCACACCCCTGACATTTGTGTTAATCATTACCTTGCTTTGCCTTATGTTTTTATCACCTATGTGTGCCTCCTGAAGCTAGTTTTGGCTTTGCTTGCTTCTGAACTCTGTGTAAGTGGAATCATACTGTACATGCTCCTCTGTTACTTGCTTCTTACACATAATATTCTTTACTTCTTTAATTTTAATTTTAATTAATTTATTTTGCTATTATTAATGTACAATTACATGAGCAATATTATGGTTACTAGACTCCCCCTATTATCAAATCCCACCACATACTCCATTATAGTCACTGTCCATCAGTGTAGTAAGATGCTATAGAGTCACTACTTGTCTTCTCTGTGTTATACTGCCTTCCCTGTATGCCACCCTCCCCCCCACTACATTATGTGTGCTAATTGTAATAACCCTTTTTCCCCCTTATCCTTCCCTTCCCACCCATCTTCCCCAGTTCCTTTCCCTTTGGTAACTGTTAGTCCATTCCTGGGTTCTGTGAGTCTGCTGCTGTTTTGTTCCTTCAGTTTTTTCTTTGTTCTTATACTCCACAGATGAGTGAAATCATTTGATACTTGTCTTTCTCAACCTGGCTTATTTTACTGAGCATAATAACTCTAACTCTATTCATGTTGTTGCAAATGGTAGGATTTGTTTTCTTCTTAATGGCTGAATAATATTCCGTTGTGTATATATACCACATCTTCTTTATCCATTCATCTACTGATGGACACTTAGGTTGCTTCCATTTCTTGGCTATTGTAAATAGTGCTGCAATAAACATAGGGGTGCATCTGTCTTTTTCAAATTGGGCTGCTGCAGTCTTAGGGTAAATTCCTAGGAGTGGGATTCCTGGGTCAAATGGTATTTCTATTTTGAGTTTTTTGAGGAACCTCCATACTGCTTTCCACAATGGTTGAACTAATTTGCATTCCCACTAGCAGTGTAGGAGTGTTCCCCTTTCTCCACATCCTTGCCGACATTTGTTGTTTGTCTTTTGGATAGCAGCCATCTTAACTGGTGTGAGGTGATATCTCATTATGGTTTTAATTTGCATTTCTCTGATGACCAGCGATGTGGAGCCTCTTTTCACGTGCCTGTTGGCCATCTGCATTTCTTCTTTGGAGAAGTGTCTGTTCAGCTCCTCTCCCCATTTTTTAATTGGCTTATTTGCTTTTTGTTTGTTGAGGTGCATGAACTCTTTATATAATTTAGATGCCAACCCCTTATCGGATATGTCATTTATGAATATATTCTCCCATACTGTAGGATGTCTTTTTGCTCTTTTGATGGTGGCCTTTGCTGTATAGAAGCTTTTTAGTTTGATATAGTCCCACTTGTTCATTCTTTCTTTAATATTTATCCATGATGATGCACAGAGTTGTGGTTTATGTTTTTCTTGCTGTTTACTACCCCATCACCTGAGTATATTGCAATGTGTTTATTGTTCTCTAGATTGTATTGTTGATGAATGTTTTCCAGTTTGGGATGTTAGAAATAGTGCTCCTGAAATCTTGTTCGTGCTTCAGGGTGGACTTGGGCAACCTTTTGGGTAAGCTCTATACTTAGGAATGGAATTGCTGGGAATGGTTTAGGTTAGACTTAACTGGGTAAATGGCAGCCTGTTTTCCAAAGTAGTTGTACCCATTTTTTTTTTTTTTTACTGGGTAAATAGCAACCTGTTTTCCAAAGTAGTTGTGCCCATTAAAAAAAAATTTTTTTCCTTCAATTTATATGCCTATCAGCAGTGTATGACAATTCCCTGGTTCACCTTTCATGCCAACACTTGCATTGTTCAGACTTCAAGATTTGACAGTCTGCAAGGATGCAAAAGAATTTATTTAAAAATTTACTCTTCTGTTTTCTTGATAACTGATAACACTGCATCTTGTATTTATGAGCTATTCGTGTGCCTCTTCTGTGAAACGTTTTTCTGCTGTATGGCCTATTTTTCATTAGGTTACCTTTTACTTTTTGAGTTTTAGGATTCTTCTGGTATTTTGGACACTAACCATTTATTGCTTAAATATGTTGCAAACATTTTCTCCCCGTTTGTAGTTTATCTTTCAGTCTCCTTGTAGCGTCTTCAGAAACAGAAGTTTTTAATTTTAATGTTGTAGAATTTATCAATATGGTCCTTTATGGATGTGCACTTTGTTTCTTACTTAAGGAAGTTTTTTATGATTTGGGTGTCATAAAGATATTCTCATACAGTATCTTCTAAAATTTTCCTTCCTTTTCATTTAGCTTCCAGGTCTTTGGTGCACCTGGAACTGGTTTGTGTGCATTTTATGAGATACGGGATCCGGTTTCATTTTTTCTCATGTGGATAACCTTATCCCAGCTTTATTTATTAAATATGCATGAACTAAATGCATCCTTTCCTCATGCCTCCTCACTCTGTCATAACATCAAGTTTCCATATATGCGTGGATGTGTTTGTGGGTTGTTTATTCAGTTCCACTGATTTACTTGTCTGTTATGTGCCAGTACCATACACTCTTAATTACCGTAGCTTTATATCTTGGAATCAGCTTGTCCAGTCCCATGAAAACATTTTGGTTGGCATCGCTTTGAATCTGTTAAAATCAGTTTGGGGAGACTAAAACATTTAGTCTCTTTCCAGTAACATGGTATGGCATTCTGTTAAGTTTTCTTTAAATTCTTTTCAATAAAATTTTGCAATATTTTCCTTAAAAACTTTGTACATCTTTTGTTTTACTGCACCATATTCTGTTGCTATTGTAAATGGTGTTTTCTAAAGAGTTACTTTTGAACTGCTTGTATAAGATATATCAAAATGTTAATTCACTTTTTTCTAATTGATTTTTGTATGCAGCTACCTTACCAAACTCTATTGTTAACTCTTATGTATAGATTCTCTCCAGTTTTCTGTATAGGCAACAGTAATGAAAATGACAGTTTGGTTTCTTTTCTAGTCTTTATATTCTTTATTTCTCTTTTCTTTTTCTTTTTTCTTCTTCATTTTATATTACTGCCTAGACCCTCCAGTACAAGGCTGAATAGATATGATGGTAATGTACGTCCCTATCTTGTTCTTTATCTTGGAGAAAATGCTCTCAACAGTTCACCATTAAATATGTTTGCTACAGGCTTTTGTAGGTAGCCTTTATCAAGTTAAGAAAGGTTCCTGTTATGCTTAGCTTGCAAATATTTTTTTACCCCACACGGTCATTGGATTTTATTGTGTATTTTCTCTCCTCTTTTGAAATGATCTTAAGGTTTTTTTCCCCTTTAATCTGTTAATGTAATGAATGACATTTATAAAACTTCTGCTGTCAGGCCTCCCATTCCTGGGATAAACCCATCTTGACTATGATGTTTTATTTAAATATGATGCTGAACTTTGTTTGCTGACTCTGTGTGTGTGTGTCACACTTAGATTGCTTAAAAGTTGAGAGAAAGGAAAGGAAGGAGGAGGGAATAGGAGGGAGAGAAAGGAAGAAGGGAGGGGAGGTTAGCCCTTAATTTTCCATTCTTGTGTATCTTTTCCTAGATTTGTTGTTAAGGTTATGGCAGTCTGATAAAATGAGTTTGAGGAGCTTTGTCTTTTTGGTCTTTGAAATAGTTTACATAAGGTTGAAATGACCACTTCTTGATTCTTCAGTAAAATCCACTAAAAAAGCCGTCTTGACTTTTTTCTTTTTGAGAGGATTTTTAAACTATTCATTCAAATTTTATAATTGTTACAGGACTCTTTTGATTCTCTGTTTCTCCTTGAGTCAGTTTTGATGCATTGTGTTTTTCTAGAAATTTGTGCATTTCTAAAATTAAAACATTTTCTGGCATGAAGTTTTATTTTTTTTTATCTGTTTTCTGTAGCATCTGTAATTGTCTCATTGTACATTCCTAATATTTGTACTTTTTCTCTTTTGTTTTTTTCATTAATCTTGTAAAAAAGCATGTTTGGTAAGTTTATCAAAGAACCAGTACTTTGCTTTCTTGATCTTCTCTATTTTTGTGTGTCTTCTCTTTCATTGCTTTTTGCTTTTATGTGTATCGTTTTATTCCTCCTATTCTGGGGAGCTTGTTATGCTTTTTTTCCCTCTGACTTCTTTTGTAGATGCCTAACGCATTAACTTTGAGCCTTCTTCATTTAAGACTGTACATTTTCCTGTAAGTGCTCACTTTGTATGCATCTCACAGGTTTTGAGATTTTCCTAAAGTTTCATTGTTATTCAATTCCAAATATTTCCTGATTTTACTCATGAAATGCTTAGAAGTATGTTTCTCCTTTCCAAGTATATGGGTTTCTTTAGTGACATCTTTATTACTGATTTCTAACTTCATTGCATTTTTGTCAGAGATCTACCATTCCTTTGAAAATTGTGGAGATAATTTTATGCCTGACATGTAGTTGTGTTAATAAGTTTTAAAGTTTGAAAGTAATGTGTATTCTGTAATTGTTAGCTGCTGTATTCTATGTCTGTCCATTGGATGAAACTTGTTGATTGGGCTTTTAAGTGTTTTATATCCTTACTAATTTATTTTGTCAGTTTCATCTCAATTTTGGGGTTGAAAGATACATTTGAAAATCTTTTACTATTTTAGTGGTCTTGTCATTTTCATCCTGTAGACCCGTAGTCAATTTTTACTAAGTATTTTGAGTTGTGTTACTCAGTGTTATAGCTTATAATTGTTATATCTCCCCCAGCGAATTGAAATTTTATTATATAGTGACCTTTTTTATCACTAACAGTTCTTTTTTTGCCTTAATTTATTTTGTCTGATATTCCAGCTTTCCTTTGTTAAGTATTTGCCTGCAATAACTTCTTTCTGTCCTTGGAGGAGTTAGTTTTTATGGACATTGTTTCAATAAACCTTTGGTGCCTGGATTCAAATCCAAAGATAATTATAAAATCCTCTTTTTTGTCTCTGAAAACATACTCTGAACGTATGATACAAATCTGTTATGAACCAGTAATCTGGGAACCGGTTGTGACTTAGGTGTTTTAGGGTTTTGGCTTTACAGACTGACATATCTGGGTTCCCTGATTTGAGTGTGTCCGTCTGACCCTCTTCTCCACACTGAATCAGTTACCAAGGCCTTTCAGTTCTTCCTGTACAGTCTCTTCCATTTAAATTCCTCTTTTTGATCTCACCTCCTCTCCTTGAATTCAAGCCTGTATTTTCTCACTCCTGACACGGTGTCCTCTTTTCCGTGCCACAGGAGCCTCAACACTCCTCTTGTTTTTTCCTAAAACAGTGCCAGTCTGAGCATCCTGAAATGACATTTGGATTATGCTGTCCAGAAGTTCTTAATAACTCCCTCTTGCCAACAGTTTAAAAGCCTAAATACCTGAGCAGGGTTCAAGACCCTTGCACTCTCTTCCTCATCTTTTTATGTTTTATCGATAACTCTTTCCTACTGATTGGCAAACAGATAGCCTCACCATATCCCAAATTTGCCACGAACTTAAGCTTTCCACTGCCTTTGTGCATTCCCTTTCCTCTACCAGGAATGTTATATTTTGCCTGATGCATTCTCTTATGTCCCTAAGAAAGTCCTAACGCTGGCGTAGCTTTCCTTGGTGATGATCATCTGTAATTTAGTCAGTCATAGGGTTGAAATGTCTGGCAAAACCTTGCCCTTTGCAAGCCTTTGTTTTGTGGGTCGCTTGACCCTCAGCACTGTTGCTACTATATGACTGCTTGGCCTTGTCATGAATGACTCCAGTGCCTGGAAACTCACAAAGGATGGAACCTGTTCTAGTCAGAAGCACCTTAGATTGCTTAAAAGTTCTCCTTTAAATGGACTGAAATTTACTTTCTCACATTAGTTTTAATTCTGAACCCATTTAGAATAAGTCCATTGTCTCTTCAAATATCTGTCTTCAAATATATATAGAGAATTGCTCTTGTATCCATTCTGAGTCTTCCAGATCAACCTCTTCTGCCTTTAAATTATTGCTATAGATCTCAAATGTCCAATTCTTTGCCCTCCCTGATCTCTCTAGGCAAACCGTACTCTGTGCCTTCCCCACCATCCACCACGTCATTCCCCTTTTAAAGTATCCTTCAAGTTAAATATAATAACCTTAATTCTGTCCAGAAAGTAGAGAGGGGCTGTTGCTTTAGTCTTTTTTTTTTTTCAGGAGCTCATCTACTTAACATTGGAAACCTCAATGTGCTAATTCTTAGTTGGCCTTTAGCCAAAATGCTTACATTTTTTTGTGGCAGACATTAGTGTTTAACTGGAATTCCTTTTCTGTATCAGCTACTGCAGAACTTTGTATTTGTCCCTGGTCCGTCTTACCTTGTTGGATGTGGTTTATCCTATCCACCTCTTTAAATCTTTCTGGGTTTTTAAAATCTGTCATCCTAGCCATTCCTGATCTTGTTCTGAGCTCTTTACCTTTTAAACTTGACTCTTGAAATCCAATCAGTAATCCTTTTGGGAGCACTTACTGGGTGCCAGGCACAAGGAGAGGCACTGGGGAGCTGAAGAGAGATTAGATAAGGCTTCTGCCTTAGAGGAATCATTCGAATGAACATTGTATGTTCTCACCTAGGGCAGCGAGTTAAATGTTGAGTGAGGACACCTGACATTAGAACTTTGCAGTCCTTAAGGGTGCACAAAAATACCAATCATAATATAAGTCGGTCATGGGGATGGTAGTACAGCATGGAGAGTATAGCCAGTGGTTCTGTAACATCTTCCTGTGTTGACAGATAGTAACTGCGCTAGTGAGGGCGAGGACTTGATGTGTGCAGCTGTCCAACCACACTGTGTTCTATACTTGAAATCAATATAATATTGTGTATCAACTATACTTCAGCTAACTAAAAAAAAGAACTTAGCAGTCTTCTACTAGATACCGATGAAATCAATCTCACCTCTAAGGTCAAATGTGAATCCAGCCAGCTTTATCCTCATACACCAATTGTCCGTGCATTGCCCCTAAAGAAGCCGCAGGACACTGATGCCTTCTTAAAGCCCAGGCACAGTCTCTGGACTGGGCTGCCAGGCTCAGGCCAGTCTGAGGGTGACATCAGTTTTCATGAACCCGCGCCAGCTCTGGGGGTCACCACTTCTTAACTGCCGACAGTTCATGGATTTTGAGTTCACTGTCTATGGTTTCACCACTTCCCTTCTTCACCCTTTTGAAAGTTAGGCAAGATGTATTTGCCTCTTTACTGTGTTCTAGATGGATGTTGGAGACTGGGAACATTTGTTTTGATTCCCTCTCCAGTTATTTTTTCTGTGATTAGCAAAATACCTTTTTTTTTAAATTTTCTGACAGGGATTTTTCTTTTCTTTCTTTTTTTTTTTTTTTGGTATTATTAATGTACAATTACATGAGCAACATTATGGTTTCTAGACTCCCCCTCTTATCAAGTCCCCACCACATACCCCATTACACAAAATACCTTTTCTATTAGTATTACTCTGCATCACAGCTTTTGCCTAGCATATTAGCTGTAATTATATGGTACTTTCTTTTCCTCATCATCCTCATCATTTGTTTATTGAACAAACCAGCAGCCCTCGATCAAAGTGACAGGCAAGCAGATTCCATTTTGGAGCTTCTGAGCTGCATTCCAGTCCGAGCCAGGCCTGATCATTCTGACATCTTCAGCCATGGCACACAAAGCCAAATTCTGCTTTTCATTTGGGAAGGTCGAGGTCAGAATGTTGTCCCTTGCCATTAGAAATGTAGAGAGACCATAGAGTGTCATGGTTAAGAGTATGGGAGCCACTTAGCTGACTTCAGAGGTCTGCTTTATCTATATGGCCTTGGACAAGTTGTTTAAACTCTCTCTGCTTCAGTTATTTGTAAACTGGGGAAATTAAAAAAATTAGATTAGCTATCACGTGCAGTGTGATTAGAGCATGTTCACAAAGAAAAAGTAGTCAGTAAATGGTTTGTAGACAACAGAGGTCCAGTGCTGCATTACTTGCTTAACAGTAACACTGGCTGAGTCAGGCAGTCTGTCCGTGATAATAATATCTTACTGCATGCTAGCATTGTACCAAGTGCTTTACGTCATCATCTCACTTGCTTTCACAGGTTCCATATGAATTTGGGATATGTCTCCATTTACTTATAGCTGCAGGTTACAAATACGGAACCTGAGGCTCAGAGAGATGAAGTAAGCCAGGCCCGTTTGTCTTCAGAGCCTGAGTTCTTAACCACCTTGCTGTGTCAGTCAGTCCCCTGTCGTCTTCCAGAGCTTGTGACACCCCCGCCCCACCTCCCATTAAAAGCACATGCTCTGTTGAGAAGTGCCAAGTGGACTCTCTGATTGAGCATTTATTCTGTATGGGGAGGTAAGATATGCAGATGGCAGAATTGGAGGGCTGCAGAGTGTTTATTGAACAAACCCCCCACCTCATTGCCAGTGGCACAGTCAAAAGGAAGCTATGATTCACAGAAGGGGGACTTGGGGTGTTTCACAAGGCTTACTGGAGTAGGAGTTTTGAATTGGGAACTAGAGATGGTCCAAGATCTGACCAGGCGCAGAAAGCAGGGAGGTATACTAGGCAGATCCCAAAGTTAAAATAGTTGTGCTGGGTGTGGGAGCAGTGATACACGGGTCACACAGGTGCAGCAGGTGTGTGCTGGGGTAGACAGAGTAAGTTAGCGAACTGGAGAGGTGGAACTAAGCCTGCAGAATGTGAAGTTGCAGGCTGGTGGCCCTTGTGTCACATTTGGCTCTTAGTGAGTTTTTAAAAGCTTTAAATTGGTTGTCAGCACTTAAAAACGGAAGATTTTATGTAGAAGTCTGGATTTACAGCTGCTCTAGAAATAACAAGTTCTGGCAGGTACTGAGCCCGCATCCGAACATGGTAACAATTGGCTGGAGCTTAGGCCAACTGTCTCTGTTATGCGGGACAAGGGCTCTCTGCTCTGCCACAGGTCCTGCCGCCTCCAGGAGACTCCATCTCCATGGCTTGTCAGAGTGGCAGAGTTTGAGACCTTGGCCTAATGGAGAAGTGCTCTGATACTGGGTCAGAGGATCCTGTACATGCTTCCTGCCACTCTGCAAGCTCCTTGCAAGCAGAGGCCATGTTTTGCTCATGCACTGTTCTATGCTAGGGCCAGGCAAATGTCCCACAAACCTTGGGCACTCAATAAACTGGCACCTGGTTGGCAGCAGGGACAGCAGTGTGGTAGAATCAATTTCAGAAGCTGCAGCAGGTGTCTAGCATACTTAGGAGAAAACAGATTGATGAGACACACACTAGTCATCCAGTAGTTCATTTTGAACCCTTTTTTTTTTTTTAAGGCAAACTCTGGATAACCACTAAGTAGCAAATAGGCTGTTTATAAAATAGAGAACAGTTTTTATGTGTGTCCAGGAAAAAACTGCTGGTCCTGCCTCGTTCCTTTTGCAGCTCCGTTCCTGGACAGGGATAGCTACCCTATTGTTTTCTTCAGACATGCACTAAACAATAGGAATAGAAAACCCATATAAGTAAGGTTTGCGGCTCATACTTATTTGCCTCACTCAGCAGGACAACAGCATGACAAAGATCATAGCTGGGCTGCGGCTCTGTGTGATTTAGCAAAAACCTATGAAACCTATTTACTTTTAACTGGGGATGTGATCTTTCTTCCTGGCTGCGGATGGCAGCTCTCTGCCAGGGTTTAGGCTGTGTTCTTGTTTTGTTTATCTATTTTTTTCCCTTTCTTCTGCACTTAGTGTTTATTCCTCGGGGCTCTATCTGAATGCATCTTGCCGTCAGGAGTGCTAGGAAAGAAGAAAGTCAAACGGCCTCTCCCCTCGGGCTCCAGCTCTGGAAAATCAAAGCCCAGCAAAGGCATCTCTTTCTCTGCCTGCAGCAGGGTCAGCGGTTTGTGTAATGTTTTCCCTGTCAGCTTATCTCTGCTGATTTCTTGTGTTTTTGAGCAAGGGAATGAAGAGCTATATTGCCTTTTTAAGCAGGTGGGAACTACAGCTGCGATCAAGGCCGCCCACCCAGCTCCTGCCAGCTATGGTCCCTGGTTTTTCGTAAACTGCTCATTGTGAGGCTGGATTTGTTGTGGAGTGAGGTGGCTCCAAGGAAACCCCTCCAGATGCTCTGACAAGGAATGAAAGGCGAAAGCACTTCTGTCTCTCACCCCATGCTGGCAGCGTTTTGATAACATCATTTGAATCAGACCGTAATTAGGCTTTTGCATCCAGTTCTTGTAGGAACATGAAATGCTATTGAGCCAACAGGTTTGGTTCTAGCCGCCATCTAACTGGAGGTTTAAGTTGGAATGTGTGTTCCTATGTTTAGTCAAATAATATCTTTGAGCCACTTTTTCATTTCTTATTTTTAGTAATCTGTAATCTTTGTAGGTAGCAATTTGGTTCTGATTGGGGCATTTTGGCAACTCTCCAGTTCTAATTATAGAAGAGTTTTTGCTTGTAGGCCTTGATGATAAAGTGAATGTAGGATTTTAAAGAGTAGTCAATAGTCATAATTTTTGAGGGTCATGGTCACTCCTAGTTCCCATCCTGATAAAACTATCCTAGCAGACTGACTTTGCATAAATGTTTTGTGGAGGATTGGGTCCCATGACATATAAAAGATTCTTTAATGATTCTACTGGGAAGTGTCATGTGCTAGCATCTTATTTCCTGTAGTTAATAAACGTTCTGATTACCCAGATGGTGTCCCTGCTTCAGTGGGAGCTAGCACATAGTGGGTCTGCATGTCAGAAACTTGGGCCTTCCCCAGGATTAACCCTCTGGCATTAGGCAAATGCTTGCCTCTGAGCATTGATGAAATGTGGACAGTCATTCATACCTGCTTATTAGCCCAGATGACTGAGGAAGGATCAAAGGGCTCATGTACATGAAAGCAATTTAGAAACCCTCCAGCCTGAGACCAGTGTGGAAGATTAGTACTGAAGGTTGTGGTTAGCCCTGTAGTCTTAGCTATGTCTAGGCCTCACCTTTGTCACAGAAAACTAAGGCTTTAGATTAGATCTGTGAGGTCCTGTTTTGTACTCAGAGCCACATGAGGCTATTGCAATTTAAATTAATTAAAACAAAATAAAATCTAAGATTCAATTCCTCAGTCACCCTGGTGACATTTCAAGTACTCAATAGCCATGTGTATTACACAGCACAGATAGAATATTACATCATGAGGTAAAGCTCTACTAGACAACTCTGGACTCAATAATCTCTCTGATTTCTTAGAATCTGGGAGCGTGTGCACTGCAACAAAGTGGCTTACTGAGTCTGTAGGGGAGAATTAATTGTGCCTTTATCGTCCTCCTCACCCCCGCCCGCATACCCGCTTGGATGTGCTGAAATCTTTACTCCTTTTTCCCTGGTGGCTGAGCGGGAGGCCTCCCCATGGCATCTTCTGCAGTTTCTTAGAAGAGATAAGTTACTTATAGAATGATACATTCTTAAGCCCTATGTTTTATCTAGTTTATATTTATAATAGGAAATAATGTGAAATTCTCACTTGGCCTGGATTTTTCTCCTCTCTTACTAGACTTCTGGGTCTGTCTTTTTAGAAACAAGGCAGCCTATTGTCATTTTCCATGAACATGGACCACATAGGTTGGGTGTCAGGCTCAGGCAGTTAAAAGGAACAAGAAGTGGTTGTCCAGGCTTGGATACCTGATCTGGAGGTGAGAAACAGTACATGGGACTCGACATGCAAACAGCTTTTAGGGCTGGGAACAGGAGTGAGGATGTGTTGGTTCCGCTAAGGTAATAGACTGAAGATTGAAGCCAGGAAGCATGAAAAGGGTAATAAAAAGATAAACCTGGGTGCTGCTGTTCAGGCTAGTCACACATATTGGGTCCATTCTGTCACCTTCCCATGAGGCCTTCCTGAAGCATCATAAAAAAGTAAAGCCCCCTGTTCCTAGTACATCTGGGCCATCTTTTCAGCTGTTTTTTTCTTTCATAGCACTTACACCATCTAGCACACTCCATTTTGTACTTAGTTTTTATTTATGGTCTATCTTTTCCTACACAAGACTGTAAGCTCCATGAGCACAAGGATTCTTGTCTGTTTTGTTCAGTGCTTGGACACACAGTACTTTTAATAAATATTTACAGAATGGGTAAATGAAAAATGCAGATGTAGAGATAAACCATCTGAGAATGAGCCTCAGGATCAAGTGGCCTAGAAGAGAGGCCAAGGAGAAGATTCTTGAGCCAAAGCCCCATTTAACATAGGGCCCCCTTGCACTTTTTTACCTGGAGCCAAGATTGGTAAATGGGGCTCATACTCATGCTGTGGGTGCGAGGGCTGCGGCAGAGTCTGGCTGTCCTTTATAGAAAGTGGGAAGTGTGAGCAAATGCTTAGCCCTCCAGCGTGGATCCAGGGATAGGAGAGAACCTCACACCAGTCCCGCCCCTCCCGTGGACCCAGGGACGGGAGAGAGCCCCACGCCCCTCCTGTCCCTCCTAGGTGTTTGGCTCTTTGGGAGGCAGCAATGTTGAGACAGAAAAGTGTCAGGTGGTGTTAATCATCACTGCTATGCAGTCACAACTGTCTGGAGCAGCACTTCTCACACTTCATACAAACCCCCTGGGGACCTTGTTAAAATGTAGATCCTGATAAAGAGGTCGGGGGTGGGGCCTGGCATTTTGCAGTTCTAACACATTCTGGAATGCTGCTGCTGGTCCAGGGGTTACACTGCAAGTAGGAAGGAAGGCTTTATTAAGGAGAGGAACTAAGTATTAGTCATTGATATCAGTTGCCTTTATTAAAATATTTGGAAGTTTCCTTTGAATAGGCCAGGGTCTGACATTTAAGGATGTTCTGATAGAGAGATGCTTTTCATTTCAGTTCAAGTAGTTTTGGAGAGAGAGCGTAAACAAGCATTAAGAAAACTAGCCTTTCCCAATTGTGTTTTTTTAATAGTTGAACACTTGTCAGCACTGTTGTCAAGTCTGGCTTTCCATTCCAAGGTTCCTGAGGCAGTCGTAGACTACTCCAGGCCTTAGAGGACTTCTGCATGTGAGAGGTTGGTTGTACCCAGTAAGTGTGGCATGTACGTGCTGAGCAGCGATTGCGCTGGTCCTGTCAGGGGCCTGGGTGGAGGTTCGGAGAAGGCTCTTCTCCTGGTACAGAGAAGCTGGCAGTGCCTGAGTCACTCTGAAGGCTGACCTTGCCTTTATAAAAATCACTGTCCTAGGAGATCAGTGGGGAAAAAAAGGAACCCACACCACAGGCATATTGGAGTCTGTGTCTGATAGTCAAGATCTCTTGGAAATGGATGATCTTACACGCATCTCTCTTTTCTGCCACATTCCAAGATAGAGTATCTCGTCTTTCTGGAATGTAGTCAGTCTGTCTTGCACTCTAAGGATGCAGCCAGGACCTAATGGTGTTGCTCTCATACTGTGACTCCTTGGTTCCCTCATCTCTGAAACCTTCTTCCCCCTTTCTCACCTAGACAGCTCCTCATAGTCCTTAAGAAAGTTTGCCTCAATAACCCTTCTGGTAGGAAGCGTCCTCTGCCCTTTCCGCCTTCTCACCGTTCCAACCTTGCAGTGGCTGCCCCTCCCCTGTGGTCCTGTGGCTGGTACCAAATTACAGTCACTTCTCATTATTCAAAGTAGTTATGTTCTGTAAAGTTGCTGCAAGCATGGACTTAGCGAACACAACCATCATTCCTAGGGGAAATACAGGGTCCGGTTCCTGCAAGCCTCTGGTCACAACATCTTCATCCACCATCTATATCTTTGTTTTATGTGCATTTCTGTTTCAAGATACCTTATGCATATATGTGTGTGTGTATGTATATATATATATATAGTTGATTCATTAGCAGTGAGTCCACAGCCAGCAGCACTGTAACTCAGGCCTGAACAAAGCTCATTGAACCTCAAGTATTTTCTTCGTAAGACACGTTATAGCCTTTGTGCACTTAAATGCTAAGTAGTACTGGTTTTGAGGCTACAAATAAATTTTAATGAGTAAGTAAATTCACAGATACAGAATCCGCATGTAATGAAGGTGGGCTATACTTTATAGACATACCAAATTTGTATGGGGACTGACACAATAAGGTCAGAAAAGATGAAAAAGATGTTTCTTCCCTCAGAGAATTTGATCTTTGAAATTTCAAGAATAGTATTGCAGTAGTCACCTGGAGCAGAATAAGGCTTTTGGTGGACCTTGCCCTCATTTTAAGATACAGAAGATTTTGCATAGAATTGTATGTGAGAGGCTCCAGGACTTCCAGAGCCCCAGAGCTGGCTCTGCCCAGGGCGCCTTGTGCTGATCCTTTGTGTCACTGGGCACTGATGGTTTGTTCCTTGCCTTCCACTGAGGTGACCTCCTCTGTTTTTTATTCACCATTACACTCACCAAACCTGGCATATAGAAGCATGGTCAATAAATATTTGTCAAAAGACTGACCTTGGTCCTGGGCACTCGAGCCAAAAAGCAACAGTTTTTGTCTACTTGCTTCTGTCCCTGGTCTACAACCCCTTGGCCCCAATTCTGAAATCCAGAAAGTTCTGAAAGCAAAAGTGTTTTTAGGACAATTGGCAGCAAAACCTGGCTGACCTGAACTCATGTGAGGACATGAGGCTCTTTACAGTTTTTACTTATCCCCCTGGGAGTGACTAGCCGTACCTATTCATATATTTGATGATATTCATATATTTGATGCAGAGATATTAGAATATTTGATGACAAGGTTGCTGCTGGGAGGAGTAGGTAACAGCTGGTGGAACAGTATATACATGAAACTGCCTTTCTGAAATGCAAAACAAATAAACTAATCGGAATTTCTAAACTCATCTAGGTCCAAGGGTTTCAGTTAAGGCACTGCAGACCTTAGTAGAATCTAGGGGTTTTCTGTAGCAATTTTATTTGAGGAAACTAATAATTTAGTTAGAAGTGAATAAGCCAGAGGCATCTCCGGTTATAGTCTCTGGCTGATGAGAGGAAAGGGGAGTGACATGATATGGTGGCGTAACTCGTGAGGGGAGAGCATGGAGGAAAGCCCTGGGGTATGATGAGTGCAAGGAGTAGTTCCTTTGTGCCTAGGAGCCAAACCGATGGAGGCGAGGGAGCTGGTGAATCTGAAGACTTTACCATAAATATGAAAACTGCATTGAGTCTTTGTTAGTCTGTATGTGCAGGTATCAGTGGGTACATGGGCGGAGTTTATTAGAAAAAGAGATCCCTTGAATTTCAGAATTTATTTGGAAAGTCTGGCCATAATGCCCAAATCAACTATCATTTCACAGAGAAACGTGTCAGTAAACATAGTCTTCTGTTAAAAAAAAAAGTCAAAATTGAATCAAAAGACTCCCAAGCAACGGAGATCAAGCGAAATATTTTTCCCATCCAGTTCACTGTACAGTAACCGTACTAATAACAATTATAATAATCAACAAAGCGCCGGACAAGTTGATCTAGCAGTCTTTTGCTTTTCCCCCTTACGGGGAAGGCTTTCATTTATTACTGTAGAAATTTTAATTGGCATTACAGATAGAGGATGGGGCCTCAGAAACCTTTATGCTCATTAAAAAAAAAGTATCTGTTTTAAGAAAGAAAGCCTTTTTCTCTAATACACAAATTAGATTAAATTGCTCACTTTGAGTAAAATATTCACACAAGTGGTATAGAAACTCCTGGGTGGCTTGTTTTCAGGTTTATGTTAGGTAAGATGGAGGATTAGAAGCTTGGAAGCAGAACTAAAAGGAAAATTATTAGACATTATTATTTTACATAGCAGAAGGCACTAAGGTTGGTTTGTAGATGAGATGTCTTGCAACGGGGGTACGTGAAATGTCTTTACAAATAATATTTGAAATGACCCACAGCCAGCGCTTTCACCACTGCCCCGGGAGTAACCTTCAGAGCTGAGAACTGTGGGCTTCTGCAGAGAACAACTTGCTGTGTACAGGATGCAGGTGAAAGAGATGACGAATGGATCTTTCTCAAGGCATATTTTGAGATTCTTTTTGTGTTTGGTAGAACGTGCCGTGCCTTTTAAAAAGCAGTTGGTGATGAGGAATGTTGCTGTAGAAGTCCTGACAGTTTGCCCAGAGGAGATGGGAGCTGTTGCTGGGATCCCGTCCCCCTACCAAGATACCTTCCTCTCTGGCTCCATCCCCCTTCCCAGAGCAAATGTTCAGAAGCTGAGACTTCTTTTCCTGGAAGCATGGGGTCTTTTTAGGCTGATTTTTGTGGAAGAATACACAGATTATAAGTATACAAATAATGAATTCTGATAAAGTGAAACACCTGTGTCACTACCCCCCAAGTCAGAAATCGTGCCCTTGAGGCTGCCCACAGCCCCTTTGTGCACCCTTATCCCTAACCCCCACTGTAACCAGTCTCCTGACTTCTTTCATCATCTATTACTTTGCCTATTTTAGAACTTTGATTAACTAATACAGTGTGTACTCTTTTGTCTGGCTTCATTCATTCAGCGTTGTTCTTGTGAGGTTTCTAATTCAACATCTATCTGAAAGGAGGTCTCTTTGGGACATTTTTTTTAAGAAATCCCCTGGCAGACTGGTCTGAAGCATTAAATCCTAAAAAGGTGCACCACCACTGATGTAACTGTGCTGGTAGTGTGAGCAGGAAAACAGAGTAGATTATAGGTGGACATATTTTCTGAGCACTTTCTCGTTTGCCTTTGCTGTCCTAAGATGCCTGCCAGACTCCCTGCCAGGGTACTGCCATCTACGCCTGAGTGCATCTACACTTAGAAGTTACTGAGCCTTGAAGGCTGCGGTTCCTAGGCTCCCACACAGAGCGCAGACAGGTCACATCGCTGCCCTTATATATGTGAACTGTCCTGATTGGCCGGCATGGAGTTGTTTTGTGTAAGAATAGATGAACCTACAGCTGGCCTGACCCCAGAGGTGGCCAGTTAGCATTGTTGACTGGCCCTTGTGAGGCACAGGTTATCCCCAACCTGTGCCTTTCATGTTGTCCCTGTTTCCCCCCTAGGAAAGAAAGGTGTCAGACGTTTTTTAGACAGCACATTAACCGTGATTCAGAGTGAGGGGTAGCGGCAGAGCTTATGTGATGTGTCAGACATTTAGTGATCCCAGAAAACCCCCAGCTAGTGAACAGGCAGTGCATCACGGCCATTCATTTTGTACAACAGGATTGTCACTCAGAAACCATGGAACGGCTCTGGTTCAGGTGATTGATGCCTCTGCAGTGTGCACTTAAGAAGAGATTTCACTGTGCATCATACCAGTGAGTGGATAAATATTTTGAATTTTCAAACTTTTGGACTCCCGTCATAATTTGGAGAGCTGCATGCTTCAGCCTGTGCACATAGTAAACATACCAACACTGGAGTATTTTTCTGTCTCGGTATTGTGAAAGCAACATAACACACTGACCGTATTTTGTAACCAAGGAAAATTTTAACATTTCGAATAAGCATACAAAGAAATAAACTACTTTTTTAAAATAAATGATAAGAAAAGATGCTCCACATCGCTAATCATCAGAGAAATGCAGATTAAAACCACAATGAGATATCACCTCAACATCCAAAACACAAACAACAACAAATGTTGGCAAGGATGTGGAGAAAAGGGAACCCTCCTACACTGCTGGTGGGAATGCAAAGTAGTTCAACCATTGTGGAAAGCAGTATGGAGGTTCCTCAAAAAAGTCAAAATAGAAATACCATTTGACCCAGGAATCCCACTCCTAGGAATTTACCCTAAGAATGCAGCAGCCCAGTTTCAAAAAGACAGATGGACCCCTATGTTTATTGCAGCACTATTTACAATAGCCAAGAAATGGAAGCAACCTAAGTGTCCATCAGTAGATGAATGGATACAGAAGAGGTGGTACATATACACAATGGAATATTATTCAGCCATAAGAAGAAACCAAATCCTACCATTTGCACCAACATGGATGGAGCTAGAGGGTATTATGCTCAGTGAAATAAGCCAAGCCGAAAAAGACAAGTATCAAATGATTTCACTCATCTGTGGAGTATAAGAACAAAGAAAAAACTGAAGGAACAAAACAGCAGC